>JAQQAC010003584.1:6909538-7003748 GCA_029783875.1 Phataginus tricuspis | reverse complement strand
TGGAGGATATTATACTCAGTGAAATAAGCCAGGCAGAGAAAGACAACTGCCAAATGATTTCCCTCATTTGTGGAGTATAACAATGAAGCAAAACTGAAGGAACAAAATAGCAGCAGACTCAGAGACTCCAAGAAGGAACTAGTGGTTACCAAAGGGGAGGGGTGTGGGAGGGTGGGTGGAGAGGGAGGGCGAAAGGTATTGAGGGATATTATGTTTAGTACACATGGTGTGGGGGATCACGGGGAAAACAGTGTAGCACAGAGAAGGCATATAGTGAATCTGTGGCATCTTACTACACTGATGGACAGTGACTCCACTGGGGTATGGGCGGGGACTTGATAATATGGGTAAATGTAGTAACCACATTGTGTTTTCATGTGAAACCTTCATAAGAGTGTATATCAATAATACCTTAATAAAAAATTAAAGAAAAATAAGAATAAAATACATAGGAATAAACCAAACCAAGGAAGTGAAAGACCTATACTCTGAAAACCATAGACACTTGTGAGAGAAATTAAAGAAGACACCAGTAATAGAAATACATCCTGTGCTTATGGATAGGAAGAATTAATATCGTCAAAATGGCCATCCTGGTAAAGCAATCTACAGATTCAATGCAATTCCTATCAAACTACCAACACCATTCTTCAACGAACTAGAACAAACAGTTCTAATTCTAATGGAACCACAAAAGTCCCCGAATAGCCAAAGCAATCCTGAGAAGGATGAATAAAAGTGGGGGGATTATGCTCCCCAACTTCAAGCTCTACTACAAAGCCATAGTTATCAAAACAATTTGGCACTGGTACTGGAACAGAGTCATAGGTCAATGGAACAGAATAGAGAGCCTACATATAAACTCACATATATATGGCCAATTAATACACAATAAAGGAGCATGGATATACAATGGGGAAATGACAGCCTCTTCAACAACTGGTGTTGGCAAAACTGGACAGCTACATGTAAGAAATAAACTGGATTACTGTCTAACTCTATACACAAAAGTAAACTCGAAATGGATTCAAAGACCTGAATGTAAGTCATGAAACCATACAACTCATAGAAGAAAACACAGGCAAAACTCTCTTGAATATAAACATGAGCAACTTTTTCCTGAACACATCTCCTAGGGTAAGGGAATCAAAGCAAAAATGAACAAATGGGACCACATCAAACTAAAAAGCCTCTGCACAGCAAAGGACACCATCAGCAGAACAAAAAGGCATCCTACAGTATGGGAGAATATATTCATAAATGACATATTTGATAAGGGGCTAACATCCAAAATATACAAAGAGTTCACATGCCTTAACACCCAGAATACAAATAACTTGATTAAAAAATAGGCGGAGGATCTGAGCAGACATTTCTCCAAAGGAGGTATTTATATGGCCAACAGACACATGAAAAGATGCTCCACATCGCTAATCATCAGGGAAATGCAAATTAAAACCACAATGAGACATCACCTTACACCAGTTAGGATGGCCAACATAGAAAAGACTAGGAACAACAAATGCTGGCGAGGATGTGGAGAAAGGGGAACCCACCTACACTGCTAGTGGAAATTTAAAGTAGCTCAACCATTGTGAAAAGCAATATGGTGGTTCTTCAAAAAACTAAAAATAGAAATACCATTTGACCCGGGAATTCCACTCCTAGGAATTTACCCAAAGAAAACGACTTCTCAGATTCAAAAAGACATATGCACCCCTATGTTTATTGCAGCACTAATTTACAATAACCAAGATATTGAAGCAACCTAAGTGTCCATCAGTAGATGAATGGATAAAGAAGATGTGGTACATACACACAATAGAATATTATTCAGCCATAAGAAGAAAATAAGTCCTACCGTTTGCAACAACATACATGGAGCTAGAAAGTATTATGCTCAGTGAAATAAGCCAGGCGGAGAAATACAAGTACCAAATCATTTCACTCGTTTGTGTAGTACAACAAAGCAAAACTGCCGGAATAAATCAGCAGGAGACTTACAGACCCGAAAAAGGGACTAGCAGTTACCAAAGGGAAGGAGACGGGGAGTGGAGGTGGAGGGGGGGGGGAGCGGGGCGGGAGAAGGAGATTAAGGGGCATTACAATTCGCAATCGTAACATAGGTCACGGGGAAAGCAGTATCACATGGAGAATACAAGTAATGGCTACAGCATCTTATTATGCTGATGGACAGTGATTGCTGTGGGGTGTGTGTTGGGGGGGCTTGATAACATGGGTGAATATTGAAATCACAATGTTGCACATGTGAAATCTTCATAAGATTGTTTATCAACGATAGCTTAATTTAAAAAAATGTTAAAGTAATTTTTATGATGGACTGTATGACATGGTTACATCTATTCTGAAGTATGATACTGAAACCTAATTAAATTATATACCAAAAAAATAGACAACAGAACACGGAGAGAGGCTATTACAGCACCATTCCCAAGCACATAAAATTTCCAAGAGTCTGGAGAAAAGTAAGAGGGAGGGTAAACGTGGAGGAAAATTCCCAAAACAGGAATGTGTGTAAAACACTCTTGATGCAGTGTCCGCAGCTTTACTGAGAAGTAAAAGTTGTCGACATTTTGATCTGGAAAAAGGTATGCTTACAAGGTGATAATCAAGAAGAAACATCAAAAATTAGTCAGCAAATGAGACTCATTAATCAGTCTAATTAATACATTGGGGCTATTCTGCTTTTTGCTTTAATTCTCCAGATTAGCTGAATTTACTGAATATTGTATAATTCCTGATATTTCTTTAGGGTTAAATGTCAAAGCGGCATTGTTAGCATTAGGCTTTGGTGTCGGGGACTGCTCTGACTCAAACACTGTGATTAACTCAAAGTCTAATGGAGGAAGCAGGAGTAATCTGTTCATAGACGTAAGCAGAGCCTTTTATTGGCAGTTAAGCCAATTATGTTAGTCTCCTACCCAAATGAAGGGAAAGATATATATGTACTTTTCAAGATCATTCATATCATGTACATAAGCATTTAATGGGTTCTGTCTGAGGACAACTACATTTCAAATTAACTGCATAAGACAAACGAACCTTTTGGATTCTCTGTCAAATTCTTCTCCAATCCATATATATGATTGACAGGCCAGTAGAGAAGTAACATCAAGTTCTTGTACATCGTGTGTTGAAGCCAGAACAATTTCATTAGAGTTTGCCTATAAAGCAAAGGCATAATGAAATTTAAGCAATTTCACTAAAAACAAGTACATTCTTAGTAATGATGAAAGGTTTTACCTTATTAATAGCAAATGCCATGATCATATCCGATTCCTTATGAATGATTTTTGCCTTTCCACCTGGATAGCCAAGATCAGCTTCAACCTACAAACATTAGTCAGCAGTTTTAGTTGTCGGGTGTAGCTCCATGTAGAGATAGACACATCCCACAAAACTTAAAAGAAGGAGAAGAAAATGTAGAAGCAGCAGCAAGAGAAAAGGCATCAGTAACTTCAGTGTATCAAAAATGAGCTTTGGAATTAGCTTAAATTTTCCTCTGCCCTGTAATCACCCCAATTATAAAGATTTCCATTGTGATTATAGGATACCGATTAACTGTCATGGAAGAGAGCTAACAGAGTTTTCATTAGCATTTGTAACAGCAATGTCCCTCTATCTCTTCCAAAAGTGTGCTAAGACACTCCAGTAAGAATCTATAAACATTAAGAGGCACAGAGTGGAAGGAAAAGATACAGAAAGACAAAGGAATCACATAAGAATGAGATGCTTTTAAATAAGGGTGGTGAGATAGGAATAAGGAGAAGTTGGAAAGAAGAGTTAGGAATAAAGGAGACTGGTGAGAGGACTGCATGGCTTAGGGTCAAAGATGATGGTATAGAAAGAAGAGGCAGAATCAAAACAAACACGTTTAAGGACAGGTTAGAAAAAGAGGGAGAAGTGAAGACGGAACAGGATGCAAGAAAGAGAAGAACCAGTTGCAAAGGAGATGGAGCCAGATCGGGCAGAGCGTCTCCTACTCTGTGCCCCTGCGGTGTGTGGGGGCAGTGAGTACTCGGATTACTTAGCCCGCTGGGCAGGGCATGATTAGTATTAGAGGTGAGGGGTTAGCTCCTTGGACCTCAAAGAATGAGCTAAATACAAGAGCTCGGACTGCTACCTCGAGGCGGCAATCGTCTGCCACGTGGTTTCGTTTGACCTGCTCCGCATGTTCCTCCACAGACTAAGTAACGCCACACCACCACAAACAGAAAACACATGCATGAAATGAACTCTTAAAGACAATGTAAAATTTCAAACTGAAATGGTCACTCCATCACTTAAAGACGGCAAAAATGAATTTGCAAGCTTTCCTTTTAAAAGTATCAAATCAAAGAAATTAAACTGAGTAAAACATGTCATCAGATAAACAATACAAAGAAAACAGGCAAAATTACAGTTAATGTGACTATTATACACATAAAAGCTATTTCAAAATAAAAATTACTTATTTGTATACCAGCTATGTAATTTAAAGTTCTACCTTAAACTGCAATCTCTAAAAATAAAACCCACTTGCATGAACACATGCACTCTACACTACATAGATTCCTATCCTGTAGAGGTTTATTTCAAATACATATTAAAACTACTTATTCCTAAACACAGATTCACAGTACCAACATTTATTTCACTCTTACTCATAAGCAATATACCCATGAAAAGAGAGTCAGGGATTAGAATTCTTGTTAACCATTTACTATAATCACATGATTTTTCTCCTTATAAGTAAATACATATTTGATCAAATGAGGCATGGGAAAGAAATTACACAAATAACTTATTCCTGGTTGATGAGAGTCACTAGCAATGGCTACAATCAAAAGTAGTATTTCTGCTCTGCAGTGGAAACCTTTGAAGGTTTGAGTCGGAACAGTACATTCCTCCTAATACCACTTAAAGTGACTCCACTTTCAGCCACACAGGGCAACTCTGACCATCCCCTCAGTTCTGCCCTCGGGCTGCCCCAGCTGACAGTGAGAGGATGGAGGATGTGGGCAAGGGCCACCCAGCGAAAGGCCAAACTGCTGAAGAAGCTATTTGTCTTTAACCAACTAGCTGACTTTGCCACATTTATTGACTTCACAAAAATTTGTTTCGTGAAATATTCTTCTTTAACATATTCAATGAGTAAAAATATCATCAATATATCTAAAATGTCAGCATTTCTCAGAATTTTTTAAAACAAATTTTAAAAATTAGCATTTTAGCATTTTAAGGATTACTTTGCCAATTTAACCAACTAATCAATTCATTGAATTTATCAAGTTATTATTGCCAAAATCCTACTTAACAATTTAAAATGATAAACCACTCAATGGGTGGGTAGTTGTAATGTTTCATATTCCTGAACTTAGTGGCCAGTTTCTGTTTTGTCTTAACAGCTTTAACAATTTTTTCATAATTTTTTTCTTCAGTGAAAACAATTTTCCAGCAGATCTGTGCTATTCCATATGGTAGCCACTAACCATATGTGACTATCTAAATTTAAGTTAAAATAAAAAATTCAGTTCCTCAGTCACACTAGCCACATTTCAAGTGCTAGAATAACCACACGTGGCTGGTGACCACTATACTGTACGGAACAGATTTAATGTCCATTATCACAGCAAGTTGTCAGACAGCGCTGGACAAGACAGTAATTTCATTCACTGATTTAAAATTCAAAAGGTACAAAAGGGCACAGGATGAAAACTCTTCCTCCCACCCAAATTCCCAGCCATGGACTTTGCTTCCCTAGAGATAATCAATGCTTACCCAACATTTTAAGAAATGCTCCCTTTATCTCTGTCCCATCTGTCTGTTCATGGAGACCCTCTTCTGACAGAAAAACTGAAGAGAATACAGAGGGTGGGCTGCTGATCCCAAGAACACAGAGAATGAGGAGCCTAACGGAGGGGAGGCTGAGGGGCAGAGGGAGGGAGAAGGTCAGTAAAGGGAGAGGAAACCCAAGAGGAGAGAGCGGACCCTGAAGGGCAAGACAGAGTCTGAGGGTCCAAGCAGCCAGGACGCGTGGCCTCCCGCAGTGCTCTTAGGCTCTCACGACCCGATAGAATCAAATGGCCACAAACCTCAGGAATGATGAAAGCATGTTTTCAATAAATCATTACATTTAATAATTTGAAGGACTCTTGGAAAATTGACCTGTCAATGAACTGGCTTTCGGTAAATAACAGAGCCCTGACTGAGCGAGTATCTTTCATTTTAAATCTATTTCTTAGATTCCTGTATTTTATGGAATTTGGATTCAGCAAATGCTGTAGGAAACAGGAAATGCTATGAACAGTGGATTAAATGAAGTAGGAAAAGAATTTTGGCTTGGTGATTTCCCTAACAAATCTGACATCAATAATTTCAATATCATCAGGATCTTTTGTCAGAAAAGCTTGTAAGACTCAAAAGAATCTCTATAGCTCATTCCCCTTCTTCTTCATTTAAATACATAATTTTTGAATCCATTGAGAAAATAAATGACTGTTCACAAAGGCTGACCACAATTACCATCTAGGTAAATGGGTGACTTGTGAGAAGAATGAGTTCAGTAGGTTTAATGGAAAGGGAGAAGCATTTCTCTATTTTACCTTGGGAAACTGGGCCATGCAGACTGTCCCTCTCAGTTTTCACTTTTCTAAGTAAAATACAATTCATTTTTCTTTTCTTACAGATTTTGTTTGCCAAATCTTTAATGCTGACACTCTACTCGAAACACTCTCCTGATTGCCCATTACCTCTTTAAATGGCCAAATGGACTGAAATGTTCATTTAAAAGATCTGTGTACCCCTTATTTTTATAGGGAAGAGACCATTATAAGTTCTAAAGTGCCAGTCTCCCAATGTCCTGATTCTTCTTGAGCACTGTATGTCATTATGTTACTAAGTTATATTTAGTTTAAGAATCACCGTGCAATGCAGAACCTCTGCCTCACTTTGTAACAGCAAACTTTCTTCATTGTGTATGTATTTCCTTACTTTATTCTCTCTCACAAAATTATCCTGAATTTCTTCCTTCTAAAGTTTTATCTTATTCATTTCAAAATGCAGAATAAATAAAATGCTTTTATGTGGCTATGTTACATTTTGAATTAAGTGATATTCAGTGAATCTTAATATAGAGCACACTCATTTATATATCAAATTCCTCAAACCATCCATCCCGATGTTTATTACACTAAAAAGCCCAATGGCAAATACTACAAAGGAAGTACCAACCTTCACTTGATTACACATGATTTATCAAGGGACCTATGTTGTTTCACTATTACAAAATAAAGATTGTAAGTTTTTATCTTAAAAGAATTCATTGTAGTTGGATAAATTATTACCCTTAATGTATGAAGACAATAAGATAAGTTCTAATGTAAAAGTAAATTTCAAAATAAAAAAATCAAGGACTGACTTCATTAGAAATGCTAAGCAAAAATTACAAAAGAAAATTTCTTTTTCCAAATACCTCACTCTGCTTTCTTTTCTTAGTGAAAATATATCTAATAAATGTCTCCTGAAGGACTTCTTGTTTAACAAGGAAATGCCAAAGTCGTTTGACTGGAAATGCAGAAGAATCCCGGGATCTATTAAAAAAATTAACATATCACTATTTTAACTACAGAAAGTGTGTTTCATATTTGCAGATTTTTTAAAACCTCCATTATATATTGCAAAGAAGATACAGCATTAAGCTCAATAAAATTTTACAATTTACTTTTAATTTTTAGTTCTTCTAAATATCATTCCTTCATCTAGCAATTAACTGCCTAATTACATATTCTCTGTGTGAACAGGCTGAGCTGATAGTCAAATGACTCTCTTATTATTCTCTTTTTAAATTACACAGTTGGTTGGTTCTGTTGGTTACAGCACATCACCAATGATTATAAAGTCACGGATTTCATTTTTAACAGCCTAACAAGCTTAAAAGGCCTTGTTCCTTCAAGCTTATGAGCAACACTCTTAATCATGGACAGCTGACTTAAAAAAAGCATGCTGCTTATTAAAGGGGGCCAAGATGGCAGGTAGAAGATCAAAACACCAATAAGAAACCTTGATGTGTTCACTGTTAAATTATTGCCACGAGGTCAGCAGCACTTTGTTTATATATGTAGATTATTCACCCAAAATATTTTTGTAAGAGTTCTTAAAATAATGTTTCAACAATACAAGTTTTTTTCCTGATTATAAAAGTAGTTCGTCTATTGAATTATAGGCAACACTGGGAAAAATAATTTTCTCTCCTGATTTCTAATGTTTTCCTGATACTGCTGGAAATAGGATTACAGGTTCAAAGTTATGAATGTTTTGAAGGCTACTGGCATATTTTGCCAAACTGTCTTCCAAAAAGGTTAAACTAAGCTATACTCTCATCAGCATTGAAGAATGTTCTTACTTGAATGGAGTGTTTTCAGGTTCTAGCATTGCTTTATTTCGAAGAATAGCTGGTCCAGCTCCTACTGAAAGGTCAGTTGGGTATGTGTTGATATAGTTAGGGGGTGGGCCTTCAAACTGATCCATTTTCTCTTGTAAGATCTGTTCCCAGTTCTCCAAGTTCTTAATCACAGCAGTACCTAATGGCGATGTTACAGGCAACTCTAAAAGGTGACAGAATGTGTTATTTTACTGATAAAGAATGTTGATCATCATCCACATATTTACAAAATCTGAATTCTTACAGCCAAAACCTCTGAAAATACAAATAAACCTGAAAATGGGACTCAAATACCATTTGGATTCTTAATGCTTTTAATAAAATAGGCCAGTTATCTAAAATGAACTGAGAAAATGTCCAGCTTCTCCCGCTTTTTCTTTCAACCTTCTAGGCAGTCAGTGATTCTTGCTATGAATTAAAACAGACTGAAGTCTAAAATAAACAAGGCCTCATAAAAATCTCCAATGCAGTATATTTTTTAGCACCAAAGCTCTTTCATATAGATTTTTGTGAAGAGAAACTTGATGGTAATGTTATACTTAGTAACATTAAATTTCAAATTCCAAACTTACCGGAGAATTCCAATCCAGCAATGGGAAAGAAATTCTTGACATTGTGAAGTGCTAACTTAACCATTGTCAAATGCAGAAGAGCCCAGCTGTTCAAGGAGGGACAAAAAAAATTCTCCTTAATTGAAAAATACAGGCATGAGAGAAGCATAGTAATGATTCTTGTCAGTTGATTAGTGAGTCCCCAGTCCAGAAGAAAGCTTTTTTTTCTAACTTACTATACAAAAACAGCACCTCTGTAGTCTCTGAAGATAAAAGATATGCAACAATGTATCTCACTTGGAATATCTGAAAATTACCTAATGGAAAAAGATTTACCACACAGTCACTTGGAATCTAACAGCACATCAATGAGTTATAGATACATTCTAACATCACATCAATAAATCATGTATTTTTTCTCACTAAAAATGTTTGTATTTGCACTCTACATAAGCTATTTTTTGAAACATGATGTGGAAGAAATACTCTGTCTAGAAATTAACCACAAAGTTACAGAATTCCCAGCCTGAAAATGACAGTCAGTTCATGTTTAAATTCATATTAATAATGTTATTTTAAATTGGTACACCAAGATTTTCTACAAAAAAAAAAAAAAAGGCAAAAAAGAAAAGGGAAAAGCCTTATTTACCTATAGGAATTTGGATCTTGGTGCTCCTGAATTTGTGTATCTGAAAAAAAGGCACCATCTTCTTCATCACTATGAATGCTTTCATCAGAATCATATAAAACGCCGCTATCAGACAAAGGGAGAAATGGCTGCAATAAAAGATAAAAGTTATTTTCTAAACACATAATAGGATTATTTTTGTCCTAACTTAATAGTGAATGTGTTAAATGGTGTCAATCTAATAAAAATTTTCTTTTAAAAATGATACTAGATCTAGAAGAGTTAAGAAAACCAGGTGAAAATTTTAGATTCAATAAATTGAATATCTAGATACAACATACACTTTTAAAAATCAAGTATTTTTCTTCCGTATCAGTATGAGTCAAAAGTCTAAAAAAAAGACACATTGAAAAATAAAAAAATGGCAAAGGAAAAACTTTATGAAAACTGTGAGAGAGCTATAGTGAAGGAAATTACAAATCCTTCTAAAACATATGAGACCAAAACATGTAAAAACTATAATTCTTTACAGATTAATTTAGACCTTTAAAGTAACTGCAGTAAAAATCCCCATTGGAATTTCTTTCTCTTTTTTGAAACTTGATAATGATTCTAAAATTCATTGGGAAGAAAAAATAGACAAGATTAGCTGAGAAATCTTTTAAAAGTGAAAGATACCATTTCTTAGTGGATATTAATTGCAGTCTAGCAACTGACCAATGGAAAAACACAGTCCAAAAATATATGTATAAAAAACTAATCTAAGACAAAGAAAACATAAGTCAGTGGGAGGAAAGGAAGTTAGCTATGTGTGGGGATAGAACAAGGCTGGTCCCCCTTTATTAGGTAAATAGGAGAGTTAAGAGTAAACAGGGGGAGGAAAAGGAAGACAAGGAAGAATAAACAGGAGGAGGAGAATAAGATGATAAAAGTAAACATTTATTGGGAAAGGACCTTCTCTACTTAAGAAAACATAACAAATCAAAGTACGGATAGTTATGACTAAGGAAACTTTTTAAAACTTTTATGTCAAGAACATCATAAACAAAATTAAAAGGCAAAGAAAAAATAGAGAAAGTGTCACAAGTAAAATAAATTGATAATATCCTTAGAGAGTCCATAAAAAAAGTAAGGAAAAACACTATACTCCCATTTGATAATTTAGTTAAGAATATGAACAGCTAATTCCTCAAAGTAGAAAATCAAATGGCAGTTTTCATTAAATGTTTTGATGTCATCAGTAGGAAATAAAAATGACTTAATTCATCAAATTAACAAAAACAAAAATGCAATACTTAATGGGGTGAAGTCAGATACACTCACTGTTCTCAACAAAGTAGAAATCAATAATCTGGTAATATGTATCAAAACCTTATTTAGGTTTACACCCCTGACACAGTACTTCTAAATGAAAAATCAGAACACAAACAAGCCTTATGTGAAAAGATAGTAAGGCTTATCTAAAAGGGAAAAAATAAATACAGCTAATATCTGATAAGAAAATGATTATATAAACTACAGCATATTCATCAGATGTAAGAGTTATTTGGTCATTAGAAATGAATCTTATCTAAGGACTGTGATGGACCCAGTGACCAGGGGCAGCCCCTACACCTTCACTAGTTTCCAAATATAATTTCCTACAAAAAGGGACCAGGCTCTTTGGAGAAATGGTTGTTCCCAATCTGGGGTAAGAAATGTACTACAGTAACCCAGAATAACTTAAACTAGATGGGAAGAAAACTTAAAACCTTCTGGAATAATTCTCAAAAAGATTCAGGAGCCAGATTGAAGAGGCTCTCACTTCAATTGAAGAGGCAAAGATGGGATAACCTGGGCATGCACAGAGTGACAGCAACAGATCAAAGCACATGAAGTATGTTTGAATCCAGAAGATCATGACACAACTAGGGACAAAACAAAAACAAAACTCACTGGCCTCCTTTGAAGGATGCTAGAGAATCAACTCATCTCTTTGAAAACCGGTACATAAAAAAACAAAGAATAAAGCATTTATCCTGTCTTTCTATTCAAAATGTATTTCAGGCGATCAAGGAAGTATTTCAGCAAATAAATGAAGAATAAATGAGATTATTATCATAATTTAAAAACCCCCATTGAAGCAAGTGATTTTGGCAAAGATCATCAACTAACATCAGAAAAAGAGTGCTTCCCGACAGAAATATACCTCATAGAAAATATTACTCCCAGGAAGTAATCCCGCACTCCCTTTTCTCTATGCAATCTGATAAAAAAAAGCTGCAACAGGAAATACAGGAATCCAAGGAACATGTTCAGAAGAAACAAAACATGCCATCAGCAAAACCCACTGAGCAATTCTACAGGACAAATTCTCTTGAGGGAAAAAAAAAGATAAATTTAAAAGAAAGAGATAGAGGTGGAACCTATAGGTTAAGAGACTTAAGACATATCTACCAATTGCAATATATGAATCTTATTTTGAATCTGACTTAACAAACAATTGTTCAAAAGCATTTATGGTACAATTAGGGAAATGTGAACACTCTGGATAAGTGATACTAAGGAAGTGTGTGTGTGTGTGTGTGTGTGTGTGTGTGTGTGTGTGTGTGGTATGTGTAAGATAATGCTAGTGTGGTTCTGTTCAAAATCCTTCATTTTAAGAATAATGAAATACTTATGAAATTTTATGATGCCTGGATTTGCTCTCAAACAATCTGAGGAGTGGGAAGAAGTATAAATATAAGATTGCACATGAGTTGGTAATTTTTGAAACCAGATGATGGAAGCTGCCTCACTTGAGGTTTTCAGTCCTGGGCAAGTTCACTGTGGATTTGCTGAGACCAAGAAATGACAATGGAATGTTCTTGGGGTAAAAGGGTTTATACCAGATTTATTATCACTGCAGTAGGTTGAGCGCTAGAATCACGTCTGCATCCAGCAGTCTGCAGGTCCATAATCCTCTTAGATGAGTTCTAATAAAAACTTTAAAATTGGAGGAGGCATGATGTGAGATGTATCCATTATTTGCACACACAGCAAGGTGACAACAGTAGGAACACACGTAAAGAAGGGACCATGGAAGGTGATTGCTTGAAAAAGCGAAGTACAGAAAAGCAAGTATTAGCATGCACCCAGCATGGTTCAGAATGGGATTATAATGAATCTAGTCACCATGAGTATTCTGATCCCCAGAGAAGGTATGTCATGGGGCCACACTATGGCCTGATAAAACCCCCAAATATCCATCCATCTCCTTCTGCTCTAATTCCATGCTGACAAAGGGAACTATTGATAATCAAATGAAGGGAACTTGGACAGTAGAAACAAGTATTTCAGTCCAAAGAAAAGGATGACGCTGATCATATGTTAGTAACTGACTTCTGGTTTATACCTATGTGGGGAAAACAGAAGTTCCTATAGCCAGGATCTTCACCTGAACCTAAACTACTTGATGATGTAACTGGCCTGCTGCTAGGCTACTGCATCCACACCCATAGGCAATGAGCTATGATTGACTGAGTCACTATAGAAAGAGCTCTGCCCAGTGCTCTGGGGAGAGGCAGAGACAGAGGAGAACTATGGACCTGCAGACTGTTGGATGCAGACATGATTCCAGTGCTCAACCTACTGCCAGGTATAAACCCTTTTACCCCAAGAGAGTTCTGTTATCATTTCTCAGTCTCACTGAATCCATAGTGAACTTGCCCAGGGCTGAAACCTTCAGGCAAGATGACCTAAATTCCCCACAATTTTAGTTTGTCTCATCCATATCAATCATGAATTCAGTTTCTGGATTTGAGAGATTAAATGTATAAACTATGGTGATTCAACCCAGGAGCTACCCCAATATTCCAATGTGATGCTTATACAAGAGTTAATAAAACAGACATGTATAAAAAGCTTGGCCTCATACCCCTTACCTTTGCAACAAAATAATCCCACATACTAAGTTCAGGAGGAATAAACTTTTCCTTGTAAGACGGTCTTTCTGCAGGCACTGGGGGTGGGGTAGCATCTTTTACAGGTCTTCCAGGGACCAGCATTCGCATATTAAATCTCCTACGGTGTTTATCTATGTCTTCAGAAGGAACAGGAGGTGCTAAATAAAGAAGAAAACAACCAGCACTTATTTACCATTATGGATTCAAATAATTAATCTTTCTTTTCATCCTACTCTTGCCATGTTTTAGTCTAGACTAAATTACATCTGTGCTTGGAAACTTTTCTAGTTACTGTATCAGTTTTCCACCAATTGTGGCAAAAATGCAGATGAAGATAGAGCATAAAAGGACATCTTGCCCTGGAGCAGCCTATGTGCTATAGAAAATGGGGATTAAAGTCATTCTATGTACAACATATTTAATAAATGGTAGATTGAATAAATAGTAAAGAGAATGCTTGAGTGATTATTTCTGGCTATGTTGTTTGAGAAAGAGTCACTGAATACATAGGATGTAAAGTATGCCTTGGAAAAGAAGGGCAGAAGATCCATGTGAGAAGAGGAAGGGACAATAAGAAACAAGTAACCAAAGGTTGGGTAAATAAGGAGCAAACTACCTGTCAGGCAGGCATCAGCGGGGAGAATAACCAGGCCGGTCTAGAGCTAGGCTAGGACTAGTCTGTGGACATGAAGCTGGGAGCTTACCCTATGGGTGATTCTCACTAAAACGTCTTGAGCTAGCCACATGATGAGGTAAGGCTTACTTGATGAATTACAGAGGAAGATGGAAGGCAACATAAACAGGGCCTGAACTAGTATGGTTTAAATGATGGGTGGTAGTGACTGAGAGGAAGGGCTAGATATAAGAAATACAAAAAAGGATTACCAGAAGCAGTCAGGAACTGGATAGGGGAGGACCAGAAAATAGAAGCCAACCCGTTCCTCCCTAAACTCCCCATCACAGAAAATGATAATTCTACCTCAACTCTCTTGCTCCCGTATTCCACACACAAGTCATCAGTAAACCCATCACCATAATCTTAAATTGTCCAGAATATGACCACTTTTCACTCTTCATGACCACCACCCTAGGCTAAGCCATCTTATCTTTTTTGTTAATTAAGGTAAAATTTACGCACAATTGAAGATTTTAAAGTGCCTGATTCAGTGGCATTTACATCCACACTGTTGTACAAGCACCATCTCTATCTAGTTCTAAAGCATTCTCATCACCCTAAATGAAAACCATACCCATTAAGCAGTCACTCCCCACACCTTCCTCACCCCAGTCCCTACAACCACCAATCCTGCTTTCTGTCTCCATGATTTACCTATCCTGGATATTCCATAGAAATGGAATCATACAGTATGTGGCCCTTTGCGTCTGGCTTCTTTCACTTAGTGTAGTATTTTTGAGGTCCATGCCGGTTGTAGCATGCATTAGTACTTCATTCCTCTTCATGGCTGAGTAACACTCCATTGTATGGCTGCACAGCATTTTGTCTCTTTGTTCATTCTTGATGGTGACCCGCAGTTATTAAGTGGACTTACTAC
This sequence comes from Phataginus tricuspis, assembly GCA_029783875.1. Lineage (NCBI taxonomy): Eukaryota > Metazoa > Chordata > Mammalia > Pholidota > Manidae > Phataginus > Phataginus tricuspis. The sequence continues at coordinate 6,988,650 of JAQQAC010003584.1, read as the reverse complement.
AACAGCCTCCCACGTGGGCTCCCTACTTTCATTCTTCTTGCAGTCTATTCCCTACATAGCAGCTAAAGTGGGTCTTTTGAAAACCTAACTCAGATTACGTGACTCCTCTGCTTAAAACCTTCCAGTAGCTTCCTAGTTTACTTTAGAACAACAAGGAAATCCCATTACCATGGTCCATGAAACCCTAAAAAACCCCACCCCCAGCCACTTTTCTTGCCTCATCTCTAACTGCACACCCTTGGCGCATGATAGCTATTCTGGCCTCCTCGGTCCTATATCTCATGACCTCTGCAGTCACTGCCCCATCTACCCAGAATACTCTGGCCCCAGGTATCTGCATGGTGCGATCCCAAACTTCCCTAGGACTCTGCTCAACTGCTCTCTCATCTGAAACGTGTCTTCTGACCATCCTAACTGTTCCCATCCCAAGCCTCATAAAGGTAAAGGATTTGTCTGTTTTATTCACCCCCATGTCCCCAAAGCCTAGAATATGGCCTAGCATACAATAGGTGTTAAGTGAGTGCAAACACAAATGTATGCTCAGAGGTTGCATGGATGATTTGATGAATGAATTATCATGGAAAAATAACAGAAAACTCAGGAAGAGAAAGAAGTGATTTGGAGGGGAAAGTTTAAAATTTAAAGTAGACTACAACTAGGTAGGAAGATAAAGATTAGGAGTCATCTACATATAATGGGAGCTGAAGATGGGAATTGGTAAGATCTCCTCCCTTACTTTGACTATATAGGAACCTAATCGTTTAATTCAATCTTGGGCAGTAAGGACACAGGTTAGAACCTGTGCCATTTACACTCATTGTGCACTGCTTCCTTATCTGAAATCTGACCATTTCTAAGGATAAATTAAGATAATTTCTATGTTTCAGCACAAAGACGGAAACCTTTCCTATGGCATGAGTCTACATCTCACCATATCCTACCATCTTAAAAGGTGGAATGAAAAACATATTCTAGTTCAAAAGGGAAGAATACACACGTACAGAAGATGGAATTAAAAAAATGAGCACGATTGAAACCATCTTGTACATAACTATAACCTGATGCCAACTGCTGGTATGCTCTGTAAATATTATGAGGATTTATTTAAATCTTTCTCTAAAAGCCATCCTTCTTCCATGACCTCACTCCTTAACATTACCTCCTCACTTACCTTTACTTTACCTTTCCTCTGTTTGCTTTTTATCCCCCTCAGATTTGCCCTGATTTACCAAAACATGTTACAGTGAAACTGTATTTTTTATCCTAACATGAGTTTAGTTACATACTATTCTAACAAGGCTGGTAATACATTAAACATAATTCATTTTCAAAATAAAAATTTTTTAAACATCACAAAATCTTTTACCCTAACATGCAAAATGATTTACATTTATTTACTGGCATTAAATTCATCTTACCTGAAATGTTGTCTGATTGTTTTTGAGGTTTTACAACAAGTTTCACACCCCCTCCAAAAACAGCAGCCCACATTCGATTATTTAATGGGTGGGCTGCAAGCCGAAACAATCCACTCGAGGAATTTGTGGCGAGTGCGTGTATCAATAAACTCAAGTAAACAGCAACAACAGCTTCGCACAACAAAATGTTCAGTTTGGGCTGGTCTTCATCTTGGGCTGAGCTCAAAAGACTGATAAGTGAGCTCACACCTGTAAGGATATATAATATCGTAAGAAGTGTATCAGCACAAAACTCCAGAAGAAAAATCACCCACATTTCCAATTCAACCAAAATTATATGTCTATATTATACAAAAAATATATATCCATAATTTGAGCAACAAAATAAATGACAGGAATGGATATAACCTGTAAAATAAAATAAGAGTCCATTAATCTATATTGATGTAATAGATGACTGAATTAAGAAATAAAAATGGGAGAGGAGATAGCTCTTCTTACAGTTCAATTTCAACTAATAAGTAGAAGGACTGATAGAACTGGAAAGTCACCATCTTAGTAAGGCTCACAGCAATATCTGATTCAGGCAAGACTCATCACTGGATGCTGAAATCAGTGGGAAAAACTATCTTTTTCACGGTCTCAAATTATCTCTTCAAATGACATTAATTGCTGAGGAAAAAGAAATAGTAATTTTACAAAGGAAAAATCTGGCAGAAACTCCCTTATGAAATGATCAAAGGTAACACTACTAGTAATGGGACCAACTGACATCATATGCCTATAGAAATTTTATACTGAGAAGAGCACAATATCTCTTGTGTGGTATCCCTGCCAAAAATACAGAACCTGAATCTAATAAAAGATTAGAATAACCCAAGAAAGTTATTCTAAACTAAGAAAACATCAGAATAACCCAAATTGAGAGGAACTTCTGAAAAATAATGACTAGTACTCTTCAAAAATGTCAAAGTCATGAGACAAAAAGAAAGAATGAGAATTACTCCATATAGAGCAGACAACGGAAACACTGCAACTAAATGTTATGTGGAAGATATTTGTGGGACGGCTAGTGAGATATTAAAAGACAGATTAGAAGAAAGTTATAATGATGTTAAGATGCTGAATTTGCTAATTGTGCTATGGTTATGTAAGAGAATGTTTTTTTTACTATTATTAATGTACAGTTACATGAGCAATATTATGGTTACTAGACTCCCCCTATTATCAAGTCCCCACCACATACCCCATTACAGTCACTGTCCATCAGCATAGTAAGATGCTATAGAATCACTACTTGTCTTCTCTGTGTTATACTGCCTTCCCGTATCTCCCCCAGCCACCGCTACATTATGTGTGTTAATCATAATAACCATTTTGCCCCCTTATCCCTCCCTTCCCACCCATCCTCCCCAGTCCCTTTCCCTTTGGTAACTATTAGTCTGTTCTTGGGTTCTGTGAGTCTGCTGCTGTTTTGTTCCTTCAGTTTTTTCTTTGTTCTTATACTACACAGATGAGTGAAATCATTTGATACTTGTCTTTCTCTGCCTGGCTTATTTCACTGAGCATAATACCCTCTAGCTCCATCCATGCTGTTGCAAATGGCAGGATTTGTTTTCTTCTTGTGGCTGAATAATATTCCATTGTGTATATGTACCACTTCTTCTTTATCCATTCATCTACTGATGGCCACTTAGGTTGCTTCCATTTCTTGGCTATTGTAAATAGTGCTGCGATAAACATGGGACACATATGTCTTTTTCAAACTGGGCTGCTGCATTCTTAGGGTAAATTCTGAGGAGTGGAATTACTGGGTCAAATGGTATTTCTATTTTGAGTTTTTTGAAGAACGTCCATACTGCTTTCCACAATGGTTGTACTAAATTACATTCCCACCAGCAGTGTAGGAGGGTTCCCCTTTCTCCACATCATTGCCAACATTTGTTGTAGTTTGTCTTTCGGATGGTGGCCATCCTCACTGGTGTGAGGTGATATCTCATTGTGGTTTTAATTTGCATTTCTCTGATGATTAGCAATGTGGAGCATCTTTTCATGTGCTTGTTGGCCATCTGAATTTCTTCTTTGGAGAAGTGTCTGTTCAGATCCTCTGCCCCTTTTTTCATTGGCTTATTTGCTTTTTGATCATTGAGGTTTGTGAGCTCTTTATATAATTTGGATGTCAACCCCTTATCGGATATGTCATTTATGAATATATTCTCCCATACTGTAGGATTTCTTTTTGTTCTATTGATGGTGTCCTTTGCTTAACAGAAGCTTTTTAGTTTGATATAGTCCCACTTGTTCATTTTTGCTGTTGTTTCCCTTGCCCGGGGAGATACGTTCATGAAGAAGTTGCTCATATTTATGTCCAAGAGATTTTTGCCCACGTTTTCTTCTACATGTTTTATGGTTTCATGACTTACATTCCATTTTGAGTTTACTTTTGTGTATGGGGTTAGATAGTTTCATTCTCTTACATGTAGCTGTACAGTTTTGCCAACACCAGCTGTTGAAGAGGCTGTCATTTCCCCATTGTATATCCATGGCTCCTTTATCATATATTAATTGACCATATATGCTTGGGTTTATATCTGGGCTCTCTAGTCTGTTTCATTGGTCTATGGGTCTGTTCTTGTGCCAGTACCAAATTGTCTTGATTACTGTGGCTTTGTAGTAGAGCTTGAAGTCAGGGAGCATGATTCCCCCCACTTTATTCTTCCTTCTTAGGATTGCTTTGGCTATTTGGGGTCTTTTGTGGTTCCATACGAATTTTAGAACTATTTGCTCTAGTTCATTGAAGAATGCTGTAGGTATTTTGATAGGGATTGCATTGAATCAGTAGATTGCTTTAGGCAGGATGGTCATTTTGACAATATTAATTCTTCCTAACCACAAGCACGGGATGTGTTTCCATTTATTGGTATCTTCTTTAATTTCTCTCATGAGTGTCTTGTAGTTTTCAGAGTATAAGTCTTTCACTTCCTTGATTAGGTTTATTCCTAGGTATTTTATTCTTTGGATGCAATTGTGAATGGAATTGTTTTCCTGATTTCTCTTTCTGCTACTTCACCATTAGTGTATAGGAATGCAACAGATTTCGGTGTATTAATTTTATATCCCGCTATTTTGCTGAATTTAGATATTAGATCTAGTAGTTTTTGAGTGGATTCTTTAGGGTTTTTTATGTACAATATCATGTCATCTGCAAACAGGGATAGTTTGACTTATTTCCTACCAATCTGGATGCATTTTATTTCTTTGTGTTGTCTGACTGCCATGGCTAGGACCTCCATAACTATGTTGTATAGAAGTGGGGAGAGTGGGCATCCTTGTCTTCTTCCTAATCCTAAAGGAAAAGCTTTCAGCTTCTTGCTCTTAAGTATAATGTTGGCTGTGGGTTCGTCATATATGGCCTTTATTATGTTGAAGTACTTGCCCTCTATACCCATTTTGTTGAGAATTTTTATCATGAATGGATGTTGAATTTTGTCAAATGCTTTCTCAGCATCTATGGAGATGATCATGTGGTTTTTGTCCTTTTTGTTGATGTAGTGGATGATGTTGATTGATTTTCGAATGTGGTACCATCCTTGCATCCCTGGGATGAATCCCACTTGATCATGATGGTGATCTTTTTCATGTATTTTTGAATTTGGTTTGCTAATATTTTGTTGAGTATTTTTGCATCTATGTTCATTGGGGATATTGGTCTGTAATTTTCTTTTTTTGTGGTGTCTTTGCCTGGTTTTGGTATTAGAGTGATGTTGGCCTCGTAGAATGAGTTTGGGAGTATTCCCTCCTGTTCTACTTTTTGGAAAACTTTAAGGAGGATGGGTATTAGGTCTTCACTAAATGTTTGATAAAATTCAGCAGTGAAACCATCTGGTCCAGACATTTGTTCTTAGGTAGGTTTTTGATTACCAATTCAATTTCGTTCCTGGTAATTGGTCTATTCAGATTTTCTGTTTCTTCCTTGGGCAGCCTTGGAAGGTTGTATTTTTCTAGAAAGTTGTCCATTCCTTCTAGGTTATCCAGGTTGTTACCATATAATTTTTCATAGTATTCTCTCATAATTCTTTGTATTTCTGTGGTGTCCGTAGTCATTTTTCCTTTCTCATTTCTAATTCTGTTTATGTGTGTAGACTCTCTTTTTTTCTTGATAAGTTAGGCTAGGGGTTTATCTATTTTGCTTATTTTCTCGAAGAATCAGCTCCTGCTTTCATTGATTCTTTCTATTGTTTTATTCTTCTCAATTTTATTTATTTCTGCTTTAATCTTTATTATGTCCTTCCTTCTACTGACTTTGGGCCTCATTTGTTCTTCCTTTTCTAGTTTCATTAATTGTGAGTTTGGACTGTTCATTTGGGATTGTTCTTCTTTCCTGAGGTAGGCCTGTATTGCAATATATTTCCCTCTCAGCACGGCCTTTGCTGCATCCCACAGATTTTGTGGTGTTGATTATTGTTGTCATTTGTCTCCGTATATTGCTTGATCTCTGTTTTTATTTGGTCATTGATCCATTGATTACTTAGGAGCATGTTATTAAGCCTCCATGTGCTTGTAGGCTTTTTCATTTTATTTTGAGTAATTTATTTGTAGTTTCATACCTTTGTGATCTGAGAAGCTAGTTGGTACAATTTCAATCTTTTTGAATTTACTGAGGTTCTTTTTGTGGCCTAGTATATGAGCTATTCTTGAAAATGTTCCATGTGTACTTGAGAAGAATGTGTATCCTGTTGCTTTTGGATGAATTGTTCTGTAGATGTCCATTAGGTTCATCTGTTCTAATACGTTGTTCATTGCCTCTGTCTCTTTATTTACTTTCTGTCTGGTTGATCTGTCCTTTGGAGTGAGTGTTGTGTTGAAGTCTCCCAAAATGAATGTATTTCATTCTGTTTCCCCCTTTAATTCTGTTAGTATTTGTTTCATATATGTAGGTGATCCTGTGTTAGATGTATAGATATTCATAATAGTTATATCCTGTTGTTGGACTGAGCCTTTTATCATTATATAATGTCCTTCTTTGTCTCTTGTGACTTTCTTTGTTTTGAAGTCTATTTTGTCTGATACAAGTAGTGTACCTCCCACTTTTTTCTCCCTATTAGTTGTATGAAATATCTTTATCCATCCCTTCACTTTCAGTCTGTGTATGTCTTTGTGTTTGAAGTGAGTCTCTTGTAGGCAGCATATCGATGGGTCTTGTTTTTTATCCATTCAGTGACTCTACGTCTTTTGATTGGTGCATTCAGACCATTTGCATTTAGGGTGATTATCAATAGGCATGTACTTATTGACATTGCAGGCTTTAGATTTGTGGCTACCAAAGTTTCAAGGGCAATTCCCTTACTATCTAACAGTCTAATTTAATTCACTTTGTATTGTATTACAAACACAACCTAAAGCTTCTTTTTTTTTTCCTCCTTTTCTTCCTCCCCCATTCTTTGTATGTTATGAATCATATTCTGTACTCTTTTTCTATCCGTTGGGTGACATGTGTTTAGCCTTAGGAATACTTTCATCTATGGAAATTCCTCCAAAATGCACTGTAGAGGTGGTTTGTGGGAGGTAAATTCTCTCAGCTTTTGCTTATCTGAAAATTGTTGAATTCCTTCTTCAAATTTAAATGATAACCTTGCCAGGTAGAGTATTCTTGGTTCAAGGCCCTTCCGCTTCATTGCATTAAATATATCATGTCACTCCCTTCTGGCGTGTAAGGTTTCTGTTGAGAAATCTGATGATAGCCTGATGGGTTTTCCTTTGTATATGATGTTTTTTTCTCTCTCTAGCTGCTTTTTAAAGTCTGTCTTTATCCTTGATCTTTGCCATTTTAATTATTATATGTCTTGGTGTTGTCTTCCTTGGGTCCCTTGTTTTGGGACATCTGTGCATCTCGATGGCTTGAGAGCCTATCTCCTCCCCCAGATTGGGGAAGTTTTCAGCAATTACCTCCTCAATAACACTTTCTATCCCTTTTTCTCTCTCTTCTCCTTCTGGTACCCTTATTATGTGAATATTGTTCTGTTTGGTTTGGTCACATAGTTCTCTCTATATTCTTTCATTCTTAGAGATTTTTTTTTCTGTGTTTGTGTCAGCTTGTTTGTATTCTTCTTCTCTAATTTCTATTCCATTTATTGTCTCTTCTACTACATCTAACCTGCTTTTAAATTCCTCCATTGTATGTTTCATTTCAGATATGGAATTTCTTAATGATTGAATCTCCAACTTAAATTCGTTCCTGAGTTCTTGAATATTTTTCTGTTCCTCCATAAGCATGTTTATGGTTTTTATTTTGAACTCTCTTTTAGGAAGATTGGTGCGTTCAGTTTCAATTGGCTCTTTTTCTGGTGTTTGTGAGATTTTGGTCTGAACCATGGTCTTTTGACGTTTCATATTTTTGTGTGGTGCCCTCTAGTGCCCAGAAGCTCCAGTCGCTGGAGCTGCTCAGTCCCTAGACTGAGGTTGGGGGTCGTAGGGGAGCAGAGCTGGTGCCCTACTTCATGAGGTCTGCTCTGTTCATGAGGTCTGTATGCAGTCTGGTGCAGCCTTCTTTCCTGTTGCTGTTTTAGGGTTAGTTGTATTAACTATGTTTTCACACTATCTGTGGTTTGGGGAAGAGTTCTCTGTCTCACTTCTCACGCCACCATCTTGAATCCTCTCTGAGAATGGCTTTTTATCAAAGACACTGATATATTTAGATTTAAAAGATCATTAATATCTGGACTTTCTCTAAATATTTCAGAAATACACATATATACATACATATTAAGTAACTGAGTGGGAGAAAGAGAAGGAATGAATGATAAAGCAAATATGGTAAATGTTAACATTAGGGTTCCGTGGTGAAGATTATACAAAAATTCTTCATACTATTTTTCCAAGTTTTTTAAGTCTGAAATTATCTCAATAAAAAGCTAAAACAGAAACATATTTCTAGAAGCATGCATAAATGAATTTAAAATCCACACACTGACACTGTCACTTCTTCCTACTGTCACTCTTCACAATAATCATTGACATGTAAACACAGAGTTATAGAGCAAATAGAGAAAAAATTAAATGGCATAGCCAACCAGGAAAGGGTATTAAAAGAGAGTGAAGAAGATGTGGAGAGTAAGAAAGCTAACCAAAGGAAGAAGGAATGGTGGACAGTGCCAATGGTGGACAATGATGTCTGTGCCACAGAATGGCCACTCCTACCCCAGTATCTAAACTCACACTCTTGAGAGTAACTGTACTCTCTTTGATACGGTTATGAAAATAGCTCTCTGATACTGCTAAGACTCGAATTCAGAATTTCTGAGGATAAGGAAGGTGATGTGCTCACCCTTCTGAAGGATGTTAACCTAGCTTTTTTATGTTGAGCAACACAGCTGGTTTCTGAAGTCTTAACTTTCTGAGTCTTCAGACATTACAGCAGCTAAGAATTCTTAATCCAAGGCAGAAAGCATCACCAAAAACAAATAATAAACTATTCACCAAATCCACAAAGAATAACAATCAGGAATCAGTTAGTAGATTTTTAAAAAGGAGCTGCCAAATAGAAGATTAAAAAAAAAAAACAGCAAAGACTTAAGTTCTCACCAGGCCACTGAGCAGGAGAAGAATTTGGTGTTGCATGTTCTTCAATGCTTTCTGTCCGCAAACGTCGGCGGTCACTTAAAAGAAGTCCTTGGTAAGCCATTCCTGTGAACTGGTTTCCTTCCGTCTGACTGCTAACACAAGTAAGGTTCATTTATGTGTCGTCTTAACAGTGGTTAACAAGCAACTGCACTTTATACATGTTTATTTTAGATGATTACAATAAAAACAAAACTCTTGAAACTGAATTAACTATTCTAATAAGAATTTATTTTTAAAAGTTCTTGAAATTAGTCACAAGTCTTTACTGACAGTTTTTAAAACAAAATTCCCAACTACCAAATTTTACTGTTTTGCACATGACATTTAGCCTTTTAAATCTTTTCCAGATGCCACTTAATACTTTAAAATCTTTTCTATATTCACCCATTTTTATTAAAAAAAAAGTCTGAGGTAAGGAGACTAATGTTGGTACTAGGATATATTAGACGGAAGGTTTCCGGGAACTATTTTGTTGCATGCACTTCTTAAGCTCTGCAGAGTTGTACAAGCTTAGCTCTGAATTAAAATACAAACTGAAATTTAGAGAATTACATTTTAGAAATACCTAATCCTAATCCTAAAGCCTAATGTGTCTAAATACTTACTTCCCTTTGTTCAATACTGGAAGAAATACAAAAACATCAAGAAAAGCTGATTCCCCTGAGAGTCAATCACAGTCTAAGGACTAGAAAATGCACAATGAAAAAAAAAAAAAGTATTTCAATTCTCATTGGCACCATTTTAACCAGTGGCTGATATCAAACAAGTCGTCTTTGATCACTAAGATGACCACAGTCAACTACCTCTTTTTTCCCTTATTTCCATTTCTAAGTCTTTGGAGTTACTTACCTATGTATGGCTTTATTAAGCTAAAATCAGAGTACAGGCCATTTTGAGGGAGGAATTCCTTATGCAACATCTAATCTTCTCACAAAAGCGCTGCTAATTTTAGAAGAAAATCTAGACATATGCTGAATATAAATTTAATGTGATTCTATTTATATTACAAACTTTTCATTTATTAATATAATTGACTTAAATCTGGGTCATCTTTCCAAGTGATTCGATTTCCTACTGCTAGTAAGTATACTGTCCTAGTCATTAAAAAGAAAAGTACACACTGATGAAGGTAATTTGACATTTAGAAAAATTCAAACTTGACTTCTAATTGATATCACTTCCAAAGACTTTTATATTATAGGTAAATGCCTAAGTAAAATCGATTTTAATGACTCAATGTTAGGAATATATCATTTTTCAAAAGTATTTCCTCTTTCAACTGAAAACCAGTTAAACAAATAGAAGCTAATCCAATGCGAAAAGGAACAGTTCCTCAGGGGAAAGAAAAAATGTGAAATGGATAATGAACACTTCTTGAAAACAAAAAAAAAGATGGCAGTGATGATTATTTACATTTATTATTTGTCATTTTCCATTATGTCTCTATTGTTACTAGGTGGCAGCTAAACAGTTATTACTTATTCCCTCTCACCTATTAAAGTATATATGATAGTCATAGTTAAGGATTTTTCAATCTCTAGGAAACAGAACCTTAATATAACTCTGGAACAGTTTAGTATCTTTGCTGTATTAATACTACTTTGGGTGCCTGTTTTGTTTGTTTTACCTGTAGCTGTGACTGTCACATAATGCTTGGTAAATTGATGCAGAAAGTGACGCTGCCAGTGAGTGAAGTGTGTGCACCTAAAACCAAAACAGCCACAGTTACATGTTATACTAGCATTTCTATATAACAGCAATATCTTAAGAGATTAGAAAATACTCCAGATTATAGCAGTATCACAAATGAGGCTAGATCCAATATGTGACCACTAACTCTACTTTAAAATGTCTAAAATAGTCACCCAACTTAATATGCAGGACCACAACAAAACTAATTCAGACACATCTTCATCCAATACTTACTGTGAGCCTGCCATTACTACCCAGGCCCTGAGCAAAGCGCCAATGTTCTTATTACTGGGCCTGTCCCAGCCGGTTAATGATTAGCTTAACTAGTAATAGTCGAGAAAAAAAAAACAGGACCAAAATAAGTACAGAATTTTCAGAGCTTTTATTTAAACTTACCTTATGAAATCCCCCTTGAAGAAAATACTTGATCTTATTAAAATAATGAGTTAAATATTTAGAAAACATATCAATCACTGTGTGAAATGGCTGATTTTTAAGAAAGCAAGTAATTTACTTATTTCTTATGAATAATGCATGGTCTCAGAATTTTAAATTTAGGAAGTTAAAAAAATTATCAACATAATATAAAAAATACACCCTAAAATGCCATAATGAATCAGCATTTTCAGACTCAAATTTTAAGATTTGAAGGGATCTTAGGAATAGTTTCATACTCTTTGAATGCCTTACCCAAATTTCTAGAAACTGGAAATGTTTACTTAGAATTCCTATGCATTTAATGCCTTTTCTATATGTCCAATTTACCTAACAATAATTTAAGTAATCTCTGATAAAATGCTGATAGAGATTAATTCATGTTATGGATAGGTTGATGTGACTAGTAAACCTTGAGTCCTTCAGAAGAATGTACTACCCTCTGGTAGTATCTTTGACTGTGCCTTTCAAACAAAAGAAATACAAAATAAAAATGTTCAGGACCTGAAATAACATCAGCCACTGGAATTAGAAAAAGCATAGCACAAACACAGCTGGCACAGCAGGAGTCTGGGCAACTCTCTGGATACTGCCAAGTTCCCTAGTGTTTCTTAGAATTTACCCATTTTTAAGTTTTCAGCACAGGGCATAGGTTTAATTTGGGGTAACTCTGTTGAAACTCTGATTGCCCCTAACTACTGCATAGCCTCCAACAAACACAAATATCAGGAAAACAGTAAAAAGGATACTTTTTCTGGACTATTTAACAATCATGGTTCTCTGAAAGATACTCCCTGAACTTATATTTTCATAACATCTTGGCATGTAAGCAAATAGTCATAACTATTTCCAAGTTAATGGTTCATTTAAGGGGAATGGAGGATCCAAAGGAATATTAAGTGGCAAGAATACTGTCTAGAAACTTAATTTTATAACCAAAAATAGACTTGCCTGTCTTAAAGCAACACAGTTTTTTTTTTCAGGAGTAAGAAGGATGCTTACTTTCAAATTACAGTCATTGGACAAATAGCCTCGACCTGATCAGGACTGAGAAGGCAGCACATATGAGCACTTTAAAATACTTCCTCTAAATACAGACTGGAAGACACGTATAGGCTGTTTACCTTCACATTGTGCACAATATCAAATGATCATAAACTTTACATTACCTTCACATCCCCAATACTGGGATGAGGTGGCGTTTTCATCTGAACAATAGTATAAAGTATATCATGGATGTGATTATTTAAGTACAATACAGGATTAGCTATGACTGTTTTTGTCGAAGCAATACTTGCTGAAAGCAGAGGCAGAGTGGTAGGCAAGGGCAGTGGGGACTGCAGCTGCTTCACTGTGGTTTCCTGTAGGTGACAGCGAATTGGTTTTTTCCAAGTAGTCAAAATGAAGGAGAAAAAAAAATTAATAGCTATATGATAAAAATACTAGTGATAAACATGAATAAATAAGTGCAATATGTTCATGAACTTATTCACACACTCTACAAAAATGTATTGAGCATCCAGTCTGTACCAGGTACTCTGCTAGACACAGAAGATACAAAGGTGAGCATGACACAGCTGAGGCCTCAACCTTTTATACCTACTCCTAATTACCACAGCTTTAGTCTAAAAACACCCATGCACAGGGTAAGTATCTGCCTCCTCACAAGAAAGGTGCCAAACATATTTAGATTAATTAGTAAAAAGAGCTTTGTAGCTGTAACTGGAATAGGTACAGAAATGATTAAAATAACCAAGATTGAAAATAGAAGTGAAGTTCATACCTGCTGTGACTCTTGCAGCAAAAATTTGAGTTCCATCCTTACTGAGGCCAGTCCACCACCTTGGGCCCCATGAAGGCTGCAATAACTAAGAAACACTCTGAGGAGATCTTGATTTTTCTGCAACCACAACTTTCGCCTTTCTGCGTGCTCTCGTTTAGCCTGCAATCTCCGTCTTTCTATTTGGTGGCGCTCGTAGGAGCCAATATCTGGTTTGCCCACCGTTTCTTCGTGATCCAGAAGATCACTCTCTACTTTGGCATATGTTTTGCTGGCATATTCTTTAATAACTGATTCATGATTACATATCTCATGCAAGGCAGCAATTTCCTTTTCAAGCCAGTTATAGAGCTGAAATCTGAGTTTTCCTCCATCTACTTCATAACCTGTAGCCAATGTTCTTAGTTCAGTCATAAGAATCTTTAAACAGGCCCTGAATTTCAGTTGTTCAGCGATCACATCAACTTCAGTATCTCCTTCAAGGAAATCCTCTTCCTGAGGAGTCAATAACACATTAGGGTCGGAGGCTTTCTGATCTCGTCTGTCTTTTTCCCTAACATCTGTGCTCTTCATTGCCAAACCAACAGCATCTTCCTCCTCTTCTTCTAAGGCGCTATCATGCTCTTCACCCCAGTCAAGATTGAGAGGTTCCTCATCAACTTTTACCATTGGCTGACTCCAGTCAAACGGTGATGAGGTTACATTTGACCAAGCAATGCCGTCACTCAGAGTTTCTGATTCTGAAGGTACATCGCCCATCTTTTTAGAAATGAAGTCAGGCTGATCTTTTCTTACAGGTAAGGCAGATATTTTGGTAACTTTTGGAATTTTGGAGAGCACCTCCAGGGCTAAAACAGGGCATCCGACTTTAAAATGAGCATTTGCAGTGGTAAAGAATAATTTTCTTTCTATGAGGTTAATTTTATCAACAAAGTTTTTTTCAGTTTTGAGGCCTAATGTTGCCAAAGTTCCTTCAGGAGAGGCAAGGTTTCTTCGAATAAGCAAAGGATGAGTTCGAAGGTAGTTGTAGAAACTAAACACCATTGGGTTACAAGACTTGATGGTAACTACAAAAATAAAACAGATATAATCAAGAATGTTGTTAATTTGTACTTACATTACAAAAGAATAAAATGTCAGAATTGCCTCAGAATAAAAGATACTGAAATATTACCTATACTTTTTAAATGGAAGTGAAAACACACGATTTTTATTTTTAATTGGTTCCATAAAAAGGGAGGGAAGAATAGGGTAGAGAGGTCAGTTGATTTCTCTGAAAATATCTTGTTTTTTGTATGTTTTATTTCAAAACCATGTTAACACTTTATATAATTTTAAAAGACAACTAAATTTTTTTAAAAACCACAAAAAAGTAAAAGCAAAATTAAATAAATGATACTGTGTATCCAGTTGGTAGCATAACCACACAGAGAGGAACTATAAAGTAAATTTAAATGAATCCTTAGTGGAATATAATAAAAACAAGAATAACTACCAAAAAAAAAGCTTAAACTGTTTTCAGTAATCATGTTGTTATGAAAAAATATTATTCTGAAAAAACATTCTGAACCTACTATATTCATATAGTCAGTAATGTCTTTAATGACATGAGAATTCAAGCTTTTCATTATGACACAAATTTGAAATCTAAGAAGAACCCCATAAATTATATTTGAAATAGAAATTTCAGTGTGAACTCATGAATTCTCAGTTAAAAAAAAATTTTTTTTGTAACTCCATTCACTGAAATGACCTAAAAATTATGAACAAGCCAGGAGCAATGAGGATCTCGACGCCCAGGCTGTGGTCTCTGAATGTTATTTCCCACCAAAGGGAGCCACGATTCTTTGGAGGAATGGCCACTTCCAGATTCTATGGGGCAGGAAATGTATAAGATGAGCCTGAAAGATTTTGCCAGGGAATAATGTCAAAAGGATTCAAGAAGTTGAAGAGGTTCCCACTGGTTAAAGATGAGATAATCTGAGCCTCCATGCCAATAAACTGCAAATGGATTCAAACATGAATCTATCTAAACCTATGAGTTCAAATTTAACTTTTTAAAACAAAAGCTAATTGGTAACCTTTGTAAGATGCTATTGAACCAAGATATTATTTTGTAAACTGGTAAATAAATAGAAAGAATCAAACATGTATGTTACCTTAACTACACAAACTACTGGACTTCAGAGCATTTAAAGCAGGAATCTCCCTGGCTAAGGGAGACTGCACTCCAGAAAATTAGTCCAGCTCATAAACAAAGGATGAAATGACATTATTAGAATATCATCATTTTATAAATAGAAAGAAAGAAAGGATCTAGGCAATGATCATTGATGGCTGGTATTATAACAAAAAACAAAAAGCCCATGCTTTAAGTTCTTTGATAGAAGTACTCCACAGCACCCATGAACTATTTCTACCAAAAAATCTGATAAAAGCCTCTCGAATATGATTTACTAATTTACAAGAAATACTGAGAACACGGGGGAAAAACACACATTAAATGACAAAAGGGAGAACAACCAAAAAAACGCAAAAAGCGAGAAACCGCAGGATAAACCCCCTGACTTCTTTAACAAATAAATTGCAAGGAGAAAAAAGGAAGGAGGAAAAACTATAGATTAAAGTAGACATAAGAGACACTGCAACCAATCACAATATACAGGCCTCATTTGACTATTTAAACAAATTAACTGTATAAGATTTTATGAGACAAACAGGGAAATTTGAACACTGTGTATCTGATGATTATTGATAAAATCCTATTACAATGGTATGTGATCTGTTTTTTTGCAAGAGTCCTTATTTTTTTAGAGATGTATGTTGAAATATTTATAGAAAAAACAATACATTGCAATTTACTTCAAAGTAAATCTATGTTGAGAGTGGGGGGTGAGTAAAAAGGATGGGCATATATTAGGTTAATCACTACTGAAGCTGGGTGATGGGCTTACAGACCTTTTTTATATCATTCACTTTTATATACAGTTGAGACTTTCCCCAATAACAAGTTTTTAAAAATTAACATGGAAACATTAAGAGAAAAGCAGAACATTCCTTCTATAAAAATGTGCATTTAAAAAAAATTACCTGGGTGACTCAAGCAAGCTTTTAGCATTAAAAATAGTGATAAAGTGTGGGCTAGAAAATTATAACTATGGAAAGTACAAAACGAAAAATAAAAGCTTTTATCTCCTCACTCCTATTCCCAAAAATTAACGAGCGACTACTGTTTCGTTTCTTGTGATTTATTCCAGAAAACAGCAAAGGGAAAGGGAGAGACACACAATGTGTGTGTTGTATGTGTGTGTGCATGTGTGTGAATATATACATTAAAATCACACTGTTCTGCATCTTACTTTTTTCACTTAATGCAGCACATATTAACAAATCAACCTACCTCATTTTTTAGTGGCACACTTTCTATAGTATGGATATATATTAATTTATTTTATTGATGAATACTTGAAATGTTCCATGTTTTTAAATTATTACAAACAATGCTGATAAACACCCTACAGGAGCTTTAAAAAATTTAAATTATTTGGGACAACTAAGAGTAAAGAAAGCTTACTAGACAAGGACAGTTTTTCCAGACCCATGCACTAAACCAATAATATCTAAAATTTCTACTTTAAAAAAAACTGGCTATATGATTATATGGAAAGAACTGTATTAACACGAAAACATTCTGTATGCTCTAGTTTAAAATAAAATCAGAATAGTATGGTAATCTTATTTTATATACCCCAATAGATAACTGCAAGTGAAAATGTGTACCACTCAAATTATAACATAATGCTAGATTCACTTGTGACTAATCCTTTAGCCACGTAAGAAATTTTGATGATAATTTCTCAAAGTTGAAAAGTAAATCTGGTAATGATTACTTTTTGGTTTTACATCTTTAACTTAAGTGAACATTAGCTCAGAAACTGTCTTATTTTAAAAAAGAAAAAGAGAACCCCACAAATGCCCTACCTTGATATTCATCCTCCTCCTTTGGTGTTTGTTCCAATAACGTATCCAAGGCTCGGGTGTAATCTTTCATTACCCAATATGCAAGACTACGCAGAAAAGGATCAGGATGTAATGTTTTGCAGTCAAGTCCTGAGCCATCCTTTTGGCAACCCAAAATCTTCTCATTTAGGATGGATATATAAGTGGATGAGGTCTCAATTTCAGATTCATATAAACGGGCAATAACCATGGCTAACTGAATATCTTCCATTTTTTCAAGACATACCTGTACATTTCAATATTAAGAAATTTATTTAATGATAATTATTTAGAGATATGAAATACCCCATAGATATCCTGAAATTATCTACCATTTATATTCTAATAGTGTAGGGAAGGGGTCCACAGGTTGAGACAATGAAGGGTGGTTAAATGATTGCTTCATAGGAGATTAAGGAACAGCAAGAAGAAAAGTAAGAAACTAGAACTCAGTAGCTTCCACCCTAGAAATATATTTGTAAAATATGCATAAACAAAGAATATCAACATCATCTCAGACTTAGGTCAATTTAAGTTAATAACATTAATTTTTAAATTAAATATCACTTATGATATTTAAATTCATATATACTAGTTCCTCTTATTTTCAAATATATTTCCATATACTGTAGATATAATTACTATTGTAAAAGAACCTTTTATTTACATAGACAATAACTTATGAAATAAAGCCACATATTCTATTTTTATGCTCTATGAATTTATATTCTAATGTAACTAACTCATCTTGAGAATTTGAGGTCATTCAGGCAATATGAGCATCTCTCAGTCAATTAATATTTCTCTTCTTCACCTGAGTGTCTTCTAGGCTGAACTTCCCATTCATAATTATAAATATTTGTTATTTTCAAAAAATCATACATCTGAGAAAATTGTGAAACTATGACTAAATTCTAAATGTAAAGGACTTCCAGTTTGTTCAGTCTTTCCATTTCTTATATCATGTATCATTTGCAATTCTAGTTTTCCTTCACCTTGTTTCGATTGTTCATAATGAAAACAAGTGCCCTAAGAGAAAGATCTCATAAATAAACAGAAACAGTTGCAATTACTTTCTTAATCAGCTGTCAGAATTACATATCAAAAAACTCACTTTTCCTCTTCATTCATTTTCTAATATCTAAGACATTGCAAAACAGGACAAAATGCAATTTCAGTTTATTTATGAATTTCACTTAGAAGGAAAAGAACTCAAAGTATCTGCCTCTCTACAACAAATAGTGAGATTGTGATCTCTATATACTTCATTAAATAGTCCAGAATCACAAGATAGCCAGGAAGAAAATATTCATAAACCATCTTCTGCCATTTTTTAATACATTTATACTTGAAATATATTTATCATGAAATGGAATATCCCCTATATAAAATTTTTCATTATGTTTTTTACTTGAATTTATTTACAGTTTCCTATCACAGTACGACTGTTTAAGTTCAGTAACATCTGTAGTTATTCTCTGTCAAAAAGTTACAATCTCCTCTACAACCTTTGCATGCTTTCAATCTCTTAGAAGTATTTCATAGCATGTTTTCTTATTTATACCTCTATTGCATCCTTCAATGAACCAGCTAACAAGAAAAAAGCAGCAGATTGTTCAAAGCGCTGTTTTCCGAGTAAAGAGAAAGCATTTTTCAAAGCAGCTTTCCGCCATCGGTCTTCATTAAAGTTGTGGCTGAAAAAAGTTGTCATTTTTTCATCATGCTGTGACCTGGAAACCAGAGCACCATCAGTAGTTAAGTCAAACTTAAAATATCTTGAATCTTTTACAGAACATGTGAAAACAGAAAATAACCTCTAACATCCATCTGAAAGAAGAACTAATAGGTATTTGTTCTCTAGCTTCTCTTCACTTTTTCTAATAAGAAAAGCTCAAAATACCTTACATACATATAAATAGGAAGCAAGAGCATTTTTTACTTTCAAAGTGCTTTTATAAATTTTTTTCACAATATCCCACTCCTTAGTTCAGGAACAACTGATATTGTACCTATTTTTTTTCTTTTGCTATTATTAATACACAATTACATGAGCAACATTATGGTAAATAGACTCCCCCTATTATCAAGTCCCCACCACAAACCCCATTGCAGTCACTGTCCATCAGCATAGTAGGATGTTATAGAATCACTACTTGTCTTCTCTGTGCTACACTGCCTTCCCCATATCCCCCCACCCCACACCGACCCCTGCGACATTATGTGTGCTAATTGTAATAGCCCTTTTTCCCCGTTATCCCTCCCTTCCTACCCCTCTTACCCAGTCCCTTTCCCTTTGATAACTGTTAGTCCGTTCTTGGGTTCTGTGAGTCTGCTGCTGTTTTGTTCCTTCAGTTTTTTCTTTGTTCTTATACTACACAGATGAGTGAAATCATTTGATACTTGTCTTTCTCTGCCTGGCTTATTTCACTGAGCATAATACCCTCTAGCTCCATCCACGTTGTAGCAAATGGAAGGATTTGTTCTCTTCTTATGGATGAATAATATTCCATTGTGTATATATACCACACCTTCTTTATCCTTTCATCTACTGATGGACACTTACATTGCTTCCATTTCTTGGCTATTGTAAATAGTGCTGCGATAAACATAGGGGTGCATATGTCTTTTTCAAATTGGGCTGCTGCATTCTTAGGGTAAATTCCTAGGAGTGGAATTCCTGGGTCAAATGGTATTTCTATTTTGAGTTTTTTGAAGAACGTCCATACTGCTTTCCACAATGGTTGAACTAATTTGCATTCCCACCAGCAGTGTAGAAGAGTTCCCCTTTCTCCACATCCTCACCAACATTTGTTGTTGTTTGTCTTTTGGATGGTGGCCATCCTAACTGGTGTGAGGTGATATCTCATTGTGGTTTTAATTTGCATTTCCCTGATGATTAGTGATGTGGAGCATCTTTTCATGTGCCTGTTGGCCATCTAAATTTCTTCTTTGGAGAAGTGTCTGTTCAGCTCCTCTGCCCATTTTTTAATTAGCTTATTTGCTTTTTGTTTGTTGAGGTGCATGAGCTCTCTATATAATTTGGATGTCAACCCCTTATCGGATATGTCATTTATGAATATATTTTCCCATACTGTAGGATGTCTTTTTGTTCTACTGATGGTATCCTTTGATGTACAGAAGCTTTTTAGTTTGATATAGTCCCACTTGTTCATTTTTGCTTTTGTTTCCCTCGCCCGGGAAAATGTGTTCATGAAGAAGTTGCACATGTTTATGTCCAATAGATTTTTGCCTATATTTTTTCCTAAGAGTTTTATGGTTTCATGACTTAAATTCAGGTCTTTGATCCACTTTGAGTTTACTTTTGTGTATGGGGTTAGACAGTAATCCAGTTTCATTCTCTTACATGTAGCTGTACAGTTTTTCCAACACCATCTGCTGAAGAGGCTGTCATTTCCCTATTATATATCCATAGCTCCTTTATCATATATTAATTGACCATATACGCTTGGGTTATATCTGGGCTCTTTATTCTGTTCCACTGGTCTATGGGTCTGTTCTTGTGCAAGTACCAATTGTCTTGATTACTGTAGCTTTGTAGTAGAGCTTGAAGTCGGGGAGCGTAATTCCCCCTGTTTGATTCCTCCTTCTCAGGATTGCTTTGGCTATTCAGGGTCTTTTGTGGTTCCATATGAATTTTAGAACTATTTGCTGTAGTTCATTGAAGAATGCTGTAGGTATTTTGATAGGGATTGCATTGAATCTGTAGATTGCTTTAGGCAGTATGGCCATTTTGACAATATTAATTCTTCCTAGCCAAGAGCATGGGATGAATTTCCATTTATTAGTGTCCTCTTTAATTTCTCTTAAGAGTGTCTTGTAGTTTTCAGGGTATAGGTCTTTCACTTACTTGATTAGGTTTATTCCTAGGTATTTTATTCATTTGGATGCGATTGTGAATGGAATTGTTTTCCTGATTTCTCTTGCTGATAGCTCATCATTAGTGTATAGGAATGCAACAGATTTCTGTGTATTAATTTTGTATCCCACAACGTTGCTGAATTCAGATATTAGATCTAGTAGTTTTGGAGTGGATTATTTAGGGTTTTTTATGTACAATACCACATCATCTGCAAAAAGGGACCATTTGAGTTCTTCCTTGCCAATATGGATGCCTTTTATTTCTTTGTGTTGTCTGATTGCCATGGTTAGGACATCCAGAACTATGTTGAATAAAAGTGGGGAGAGTGGGCATCCCTGTGTGTTCTCGATCTTAAAGGAAAAGCTTTCAGCTTCTCGCTGTTAAGTATAATGTTGGCTTTGGGTTTGTCCTATATGCCCTTAATTATGTTGAGGTAACTGCCCTCTATACCCATTTTGTTGAGAGTTTTTATCATGAATGAATGTTGAATTTTGTCGAATGCTTTTTCAGCATCTATGGAGATGATCATGTGGTTTTTGTCCTTCTTTTTGTTGATGTAGTGGATGATGTTGATGTATTTTTGAATGTTGTACCATCCTTGCATCCCTGGGATGAATCCCACTTGATCATGATGGATGATCTTTTTTATGTATTTTTTAATTCGGCTTACTAATATTTTGTTGAGAATTTTTGCATCTATATTCATCAGGGATATTGGTCTGTAATTTTCTTTTTTTGTGGTGTCTTTGCCTGGTTTTGGTATTAGAGTGATGTTGGCCTCGTAGAATGAGTTTAGGAGTACTCCCTCCTCTTCTACTTTTTGGAAAACTTTAATAAGGATGGGTATTAGATCTCACTAAATGTTTGATAAAATTCAGCAGTGAAACCATCTGGTGCAGACATTTGTTCTTAGGTAGGTTTTTGATTACCAATTCAATTTCGTTCCTGGTAATTGGTCTATTCAGATTTTCTGTTTCTTCCTGGGTCAGCCTTGGAAGGTTGTATTTTTCTAGAACGTTGTCCATTTCTTCTAGGTTATCCAGTTTGTTACTGTATAATTTTTCATAGTATTCTCTCATAATTCTTTGTATTTCTGTGGTGTCCGTAGTCATTTTTCCTCTCTCATTTCTGATTCTGTTTATGTGTGTATACTCTCTTTTTTTCTTGATAATTCTGGCTAGGGGTTTATCTATTTTGCTTATTTTCTCAAAGAACCAGCTCCTGCTTTCATTGATTCTTTCTATTGTTTTATTCTTCTCAATTTTATTTATTTATGCTTTAATCTTTATTATGTCCCTTCTTCTACTGACTTTGGGCCTCATTTGTTCTTCCTTTTCTAGTTTCATTAATTGTGAGTTTAGACTGTTCATTTGGGGTTGTTTTCTTTCCTGAGTTAGGCCTGTATTGCAATATATTTCCCTCTCAGCATGGCCTTTGCTGTGTCCCACACATTTTGTGGTGTTGAATTATTGTTGTCATTTGTCTCCATATAATGCTTGATCTCTGTTTTTATTTGGTCATTGATCCATTGATTATTTAGGAGCATGTTATTAAGCCTCCATGTGTTTGTGGGCTTTTTCATTTTCTTTGTGTAATTTATTTCTACTTTGATACCTTTGTGATCTGAGAAGCTGGTTGGTACAATTTCAATCTTTTTGAATTTACTGAGGTTCTTTTTGTGGTCTAATATATGATCAATTCTTGAAAATGTTCCATGTGAACTTGAGAAGAATGTGCATCCTGTTGCTTTTGGATGGAGTGTTCTGTAGATGTCTGTTAGGTCCATCTGTTCTAATATGTTGTTCAGTGCCTCTGTCTCTACTTATTTTCTGTCTGGTTGATCTGTCCTTTGGAGTGAGTGGTGTGTTGAAGTCTCCTAAAATGAATGCATTTTATTCTGTTTCCCCCTTTAATTCTGTTAGTATTTGTTTCACATATGTAGGTGATCCTGTGTTGGGTGTATACATATTTATAATAGTTATATCCTCTTGTTGGACTGACCCTTTTATCTTTATGTAATGTCCTTCTTTGTCTCTTGTGACTTTCTTTGTTTTGAAGCCTATTTTGTCTGCTTTTTTTTTTCACTATTAGTTGCATGAAATATCTTTTTCCATCCCTTTACTTTCAGTCTGTGTATGTCTTTGGGTTTGAAGTGAGTGTTTTGTAGGCAGCATATAGATGGGTCTTGTTTTTTTATCCATTCAGTAACTCTCTGTCTTTTGATTGGTGCATTCAGTCCATTTACATTTAGGGTGATTATCGATAGGTACGTACTTATTGCCATTGCAGGCTTTAGATCCGTGGTTACCAAAGGTTCAAGGGCAATTCCCTTACTATCTAACAGTCTAATTTAACTTACTTGGTATCCTATTACAAACACAGCCTAAAGGTTCTTTATTTTTTCCTCCCTTTTCTTCCTTCTCCATTCTTTGTATGTTATGAATCATATTCTGTACTCTTTGTCTTCCCTTGGAAGACATCTTTTTAGCCTTAGGAATACTTCCATGTATAGGAGTCCCTCTAAAATGCACTCTAGAGGTGGTTTGTGGGAGGTAAATTCTCTCAGCTTTTGCTTATCTGAAAATTGTTGAATTCCTCCTTCAAATTTAAATGATAACCTTGCCAGGTAGAGTATTCTTGGTTCAAGGCCCTTCTGCTTCATTGCATTAAATATATCATGTCACTCCCTTCTGGCATGTAAGGTTTCTGTTGAGAAGTCTGATGATAGCCTGATGGGTTTTCCTTTGTATGTGATCTTTTTTCTCTCTCTAGCTGCTTTTTAAAGTCTGTCTTTATCCTTGATCTTTGCCATTTTAATTATTATATGTCTTGGTGTTGTCTTCCTTGGGTCACTTGTGTTGGGAGATCTGTGCACATCCATGGCTTGAGAGACTATCTCCTTCCCCAGATTGGGTAAGTTTTCAGCAATTACCTCCTCAATGACACTTTCTATCCCTTTTTCTCTCTCTTCTTCTTCTGGTACCCCTATTATGAGAATATTGTTGCATTTGTATTGGTCACACAGTTCTCTCAATATTCTTTCATTCTTAGAGATCCTTTTTTCTTTCTGTGCCACAGCTTCTTTGTATTCCTCTTCTCTAATTTCTATTCCATTTACTGTCTCTTCTACCACATCTACTCTGCTTTTAAATCCCTCCATTGTATGTTGCATTTCAGATACGGAATTTCTTAATGATTGACTCTCCAACTTATATTCATTCCTGAGTTCTTGAATATTTTTTGGTACTTCCATAAGCATGTTTATAATTTTTATTTTGAACTCTCTTTCAGGATGATTGGTGAGGTCGGTTTCATTTGGCCTTCTTTCTGGGGTTTGTGAGATTTTGGTCTTAACCATGTTCTTTTATCATTTCATATTTCTGTGTGGTTCCCACTAGTGCACAGAAACTCCAGTCTCTGGAGCTGCTCAATCCCTAGAGAGAGATTGGGGGTCGTGGGGGAGCAGAGCTGGTGCCCTGTTTCATGAGGTCTGCTCTCTTCGTGAGGTCTGTTTGCAGTCTGGTTCAGCCCTCTTTCTTGTTGCTGTTTTAAGGTTAGTTGTATTAATTAACTATATTTTTGTACAATTTGTGGTTTGGGGAGGAGCTCTCCGTCTCAACTCTCACATCGCCATCTTGCAACTCTGTTTTGTACATATTTATTGCAGATAAAGGAACCAGGGCACAAAGAAGTAAGCTAATATGATCAAGCTCATCTATCTAAATACTTTTAAAAGTACTAGGTTTCAGACTCACAGTACAATCTTCATTCCATTAAATCATGTTAAGTGTTGAGGCAACTTACCTAAAGAGACCCCACACTACTGCTTTCTTCTTCATTGAAAGGTAGAACAGCGCAGCATCCAAGGCATCATTGTTCCTTTGAAAAGAAGCTTTGGCCACCTAAATGATAAATAAAATACTACGTTAAATTAACTATTTGATAAAAGAATTACAATCAGTTAATCAACAATTAATGTTGTTAATTCCATAGGTGACAGAACTATGGAGATGGCAAAAGCTGGTTCTACTCTACTATCTCCAGTAGTTTATAATAAATGCTCCTAGAGAAAACCATTTTCATGCTAGTAATTAAAATAAAAGTAATAATAGTCACTAGCATTTTTTGATTACTTACCATGTACCAGGCACCAGTCTAAGCACCTTTCATTTATCTTATTTGAATCACTGCAATCCATGAGGTACTATTATTACTCCCATTTTACATATGAGATGACTAAGACAGAGAGATTAAGTGAACTGTCTAAGGTCACACAGTAAGGGATAGAAAAGGGATTAGAGCCCAGGTAGTAATAAAACTTAAAGGAAACAGAAAAGAAGGCAGAATAATCACAGATTTGACATTTTTCGTGAAAATTAAACATACTACATTCATCATTTTGTAAAAGTTAAAATGCTAACTTCTATGGTATATGTGGTATATGATTTCACAATCTGAAGAAGCTCTTTCAACTAATTTTGATATAGACATCTGTGAATAAATATTAATGATACACAAACACATTTAAAACACTACAAAAATAAGTGTTCTAGTTTTTTTCTTCTTACAAAATATATTTTTCAGTTATTTTTCACTCAAACTTTGATAATTCTGAAGGACTGACATATTCTTTCTGGCATGTAATTAAAATACAGAAGGCTAAAGCTCCATTATTTTAAAACACTTACAAATTTTAATTCTTAGGTATTCCATGAGAAAAAGTCTCAATGAGCACAAAATTTCCAAGTAATACCTCCTTTGAGCCAAATAACCAAAGTTGAATTTATACAGAGTTAATCAACTCAGTTTGTTTAAAAATCATTAAGCCAGTAACATTGTATATAATTATACTGTTTTGAACACAATACCAATACAGACCATATTTCTCAAAGATACTGAGATCACCTCTGCAAAATCAGTAAGCTGAGAGGCATAGCAATAAAAAATACTGGATGTTTTATTAGTTCACATGTACTGATGGTGAAGCAGGAAGCCACTAGGCATGGGAGACAAGAAGGAAAATAACGAAAAATGTATCACAAAAATGCTTTACTCTCTATACTCTTTTATTTATTTTCCCTTTTTAGTATTTTCTCTGCCTCCAATCATTTATCTTAGTACTTCAATGTTTAGTAACATCTGAATAATATTTATTCATCTTCAGCTAAGGATTTATAGTATGTATCTCAAGGCACAGAAATTATATGTCCCTTCGATTTAATTTTAAGAGATAAATTATTTGTGGAAATAAATGTAGGTATCAGAAATTCTCAATTGTAATGACACCCTTTGTTGGCAAGAAACTAAAGAGATCGTTCTAGGCAACATCTGAAACATTTTAGATAAAATATGTCCTCTTTTTTCCTACTGCTTTGGGATAAAAAATTTAATGTGGCTATGTTATTTACGTGCTATATAACAATTAACTTTCCCTACACATGAAAAACTACACTTCTTAGTTGTAGGGGAACAAATTCCTTCTTACATTTGTGTCTATTTTGAGAAAAGAATTGCTGATATCTTATTGGCTGCCTTAAATGTAGTAGAAAAATGACCCTTTTATATTCACATTTCAAACTGTGATCTGAGGACAATGAACACCAGAATCATAAGAAGCTAATAAAGATGAAGATGCCACAGCCCTACCACCCTGTGGCTACCAAATGAAAATCTCTGGGAGTGGGAATGGAGGACAGACATTTTAAAATAAGTTTCCCAGGTGATTCTTCTAACCTTAAAATTTGAGTACTACTATTGTAGAAGAATAAATTCCTCTTGGGGGAAATTAAATTCATACTTCACAAATGTAGTATCGTCAACTGTATTCTGGGAAAGTCAAAGGACTATTAAAAGCAAACCATGAATGAGAACTCTACTTTCACAACCCTGATAGAGTAGAAAGGACACAAACTAAATCTAACACTTATAAATGAAGGGAATTTGGACACTTTACCTAACTCTCTGAGTCTTAGTTCCATCAGGTGGAAAGTGTAGATGGTTACATTATTTCATATGAAATAATTTATGAAAAGTAACAAACACCAAACTGGCATACAGTAGGTACTCAGTAGTAGAGTTTCTGCAGTACTGAAAGAACTTACAGCTTCCACTAACAAACTTGTTTCTCAAGGCTTAACAGAAACTTTTCTAAAATCTACCGGAAAATTTATCCCAAAAACTTGTCCCAATAAGTGTATACCATATTTAATTTGCTGCCACAGATATGTTCTTCAAGTGCACACAGATCAAAACTTTTTATCAAATGGTATTATAAGTATGCAAAGGAAGTTTGCTACTTATTAAACTAGCCATGCAGAGAATCCTTAATATAAAAAGAATTATTTTCCTATAAAATGCATATAGCTGATAAGAATTTATTTCCTAAAGTTAGAATTTTGTATTTTCTTAAACTAAAACACACCTCAGCTGATACCATAAATATTATAAACTCAGCATATGTGGTAAAGGACAACTGATATACACAATGGAAATTTTATAAAAGTCAAGTTTTGGAATCTCAAAAAATTTTCATCTAAAAAGTTCTCAAGATGTCAAGATGGGCAAATTAACTTTGTACTACAGGTTTTCTGGAAAATAAAATATTTTATCCTTTAAGAAAATACTTTTTTTTAACTTTAATATCCAATGAAGTAAAGTTACCTTTTCAATGCATCTTCGAAGAGTGTTAATATTCCTGACCCACCAACCTATTCCCATAGCTCTTAACTCAGACCACTGAGGGTCTCCTCTCTGAATTGCTGGAATCATGTTAATCAGTTCTTCCTCAGCCTCAGAATGAAAAGCCCAGGCAAAATGGCAAGTAGACACACCTAAATTAGAAATACAAAATAATAATCTTCAGAATCTTATCAAAAAAGAACAAAAGCAATTTTTCACAAAATCATGTATTTATTATTTCTGGAGAATTTTCAAGCAGAAAAAAAAAGGGATGCAAGGGAGTCTTTCATTATTCAGGATTTTAAACTATAAGTGTCTAAATACAAGATGAGTGACAGGATACTCACAATCAAAATCCCTATCTTTTCCCCTAACATAATGCTATTTTTTCCTTACAAAAATACAGAAACTAAGACTTAGCCATTGGAAATAAAGGTATCTGAGTATCAGGCCATACATATATACACACTTCAAACTTATCAATAATGAAATTTTTGGTCAAGTCAAAGTACCTTGGCCCATGTCCTTGACTGTTATTATTTCACAGTGCCACTTGGTTGTGGACCATATCCTTTAGTCCTGAATACTTAAAGCTGCTCCATTCATCCCTCTGGTCAAGCAGCTAAATATCACTTCAAAGTAAGCTCTAGATTTCCTAGGAGTTTCAGGCAATAATAGTCAGGAAGCACATTCCTCTACCTCTTAGTGAGTTGGTTTAAAGTAGTTTAAACCTGCCTAATACTGATGGTAAATTCTTCTTGCCTGGTAGAAGACTGGCAGGGATTTAGGCTGTATTCAAAGGCAAGAAAATGAGTTTAATGACACAATCAGGTGGCATTATATATTCAGTGCAATGAAACAGAAGGGCCTCAAACCAAGAACATTCTATCCAGCAAGATTGTCATTTAAATCTGAAGGATGGATTAAACAATTCCCAGATAAGCAAGAGTTGAGGGAATTTACCTCCCACAAATCATCTAAACAGTATATTTTAAAGGGACTGCTCTAGATAGAAGTGCTCCCATGACTAAATAGCTGTCACTCAAATACCGAAACCAGGCAAAGACACCACAAAAAAAGAAAACTACAGACCAATATCCCTGATGAATAAAGATGCAACAATACTCAACAAAATATTAGCAACAAATTCAAAAATATATCAAGAGGATCATACACCATGATCAAGTGGGATTCATCTCAGGGATGCAAGGGTGGTACAACATTTGAAAATCCATCAACACCATCCACTATATCAATAAAAAGAAGGACAAAATTAACATGATCCTCTCCAAAGATGCTAAAAAAGGATTTGACAAAATTCAACATCCATTCATGATAAAAACTCTCAACAAAATGGGTATAGAGGGCTAGTACCTCAACATAATAAAGGCCATATATGACAAACCCACAGCCAAGTGAAAAGCTGAAAGCTTTTCCTCTAAGATCAGGAACAAGACAAGGATGCCAACTCTCCCCACTTTTATTCAACATAATACTGGAGGTCCTAGCCACAGCAATCAGACAACACAAAGAAATAAAAGGCATCCAGATTGGTAAGGAAGAAGTTAAACTGTCACTGTTTGCAGATGATATAATATTGTACGTAAAAAATTGTACATATCTGAATTCAGCAAAGTTGCAGGATATGTAGAAATCTGTTGCATTCCTACACACTAACAATGAACCAGCAGAAAGAGAAATCAGGAAAATAACTCCATTTACAATTTCATAAAAAAGAATAAAATACCTAGGAATAAACTTAACCAAGGAAGTGAAAAACCTATACCCTGAAAACTACAAGGCACTGTTGAGAGAAATTAAAGAGGATACTAATAAAGAGAAATACATCCCGTGCTCTTGGGTAGGAAGAATTAATATTGTCAAAATGGCCATCCTGCCTAAAGCAATCTAGAGATTCAGTGCAATCCCTATCAAAATACTGACAGCATTCTTCAACGAACTAAAACAAATAGTTCTAAAATTCATATAGAACCACAAAAGACCCCAAATAGCCAAAGCAATCCTGAGAAGGAAGAAAGGAAGAATAAAGCGGGAGATATCATGCTCCCCAACTTCAGACTCTACTACAAAGCCACAGTAATTAAAACAATTTGGTACTGGCACCAGAACAGAGCCATAGATCAATGGTATAGAATAGAGAGCCTAGATATAAACCCACACATATATGGCCAATTAATATATGATAAGGAGCCATGAACATACAATGGGGAAATGACAGCCTCTTCAACAACTAGTGTTGGCAAAATGGGACAGCTACATATAAGAGAATGAAACTATGTTACTAACTCCATACACCAAAGTAAACTCTAAATGGATCAAAGACCTGAATGTAAGTCATGAAACCATAAAACTCTTAGAAAACACAGGCAAAACTCTCTTGAATATAAACATGAGCAACTTTTTCATGAATATATCTCCTTGGGCAAAGGAAACAAAAGCAAAAATGAACAGGGGGACTATCTCAAACTAAAAAGCTTCTGTACAGCAAAGGATACCATCATTAGATCAAAAAGGCATCCTACAGTATGGGAGAATATATTCATAAATGACTATCTGATAAGGGGTTGACATCCAAAATATATAAGAAGCTCACATGCCTCAACACTCAAAAGGAAATAACCCAATTAAAAAATGGGTAGAGGATATGAACAGACACTTCTCCAAAAAAGAAATTCAGATGGCCAAAAAGCACATGAAAAGATGCTCCACATTGCTAATCATCAGAGAAATGCAAATTAAAACCACAATGAGATATCACCTCACACCAGTTAGGATGGCCTATATTGAAAAGACAAGAAACAACAAATGCTGGCAAGGATGTGGACAAAGGGGAACCCTCCTACACTGCTGGTGGGAATTTAAATTCATTCAACCATTGTGGAAAGCAGTATGGAGTTTCCTCAAAAAACTAAAAATAGAAATACCATTTGACCCAGGAATTCCTCTTCTAGGAATTTACCCTAAGAGTGCAGCAGCCCAGTTAGAAAAAGACATATGCACCCCTATGTTTAGCACAGCACTATTTACAATAGCCAAGAAACTGAAGCAACCTAAGTGTCCATCAGTAGATGAATGGATAAAGAAGAGGTGGTACATATACACAATAGAATATTATTCAGCCATAAGAAGAAAACAAATCCTACCATTTGCAACAACATGGATGGAGCTAGAGGGTATTATGCTCAGTGAAATAAGCCAGGCAGAGAAATACAAGTATCAAATGATTTCACTCATCTGTGGAGTATAAGAACAAAGCAAAAACTGAAGGAACAAAACAGCAACATACACACCGAACCCAAGAATGGACTAACAGTTACCATAGGGAAAGGGGCCGCGGAGGGCAGGTGGGAAGGGAGGGATAAGGGGATTAAGGGACATTATGACTGACACACGTAATATAGGGGGAGCACAGGGAAGGAAGTATAGCACAGAGAAGACATGTAGTTACTCTATAGCATCTTACTATGCTGATGGACAGTGACTGTAATGGTGTATGTGGTGAGGACTTGATAATAGGGGGAATGTAGTAACCACAATGTTGCTCATGTGAAAACTGAGCATAAGATTGTATATCAATGACACCTTAAAAAAAAATTAATTAATTAATTAAATATGCAGCTACCATATGACCCAGCAATTGCACTTGGGCAATATGTCACAGATAATTGATAACTCATGATTACAGCAAAGCCTGTACATGAATGTTTATAGTAGCTCTGTGATAGCCAAAAACAACCCAGTTATCCTTCTACTGGTGAGTGGCTAATCAAACTGTGATGCTACTCAGACACAAAAGGACCAAACTATTGATACATGAACAACCTGGATGAATTCCAGAGAACTGTGTTAAGTAGAAAAGCCAAAGGTTATATGCTGTATGATTCCATTTATGTAACATTCTTGAGATGACAAAAATCAAACAAATGGAAAGAACAGATAAATGGTTGCCTGGGGCTAAAGAGAGGGTGAGGATGGGAAGGAAATAAGTGTGTGGCTATTAAAGGCAGCATAAGGGATCCTTGCACTGATGGAAATGTTCTGTATCTTAACTGCATAATCTCTGTATCCTGGTTGTGATACTGTACTATAGTTTTGCAAGATGTTACCATTGGGGGAAACTGGAGAGCACAGCAGATTTCTCTATGCTGTTTCTTACAACTACATGTGAATCTGTAATTGTCTCAAAATAAAAAATAGAGTGTTTCTAAAAAAAAAAAATGACACCATCAGACTTGACAATACAAATGAGTTTCTCAATAGTTGAACAACCAATTCAGCAAAGTCAAGGGACACAAAATCAATATACAGAAACTGTTGCATTCCAAATAATAATAACAAACTAGCAGAAAGAGAAATCAAGAAAACAATTCCATTTACAATTTCAGAAAGAATAAAATACCTAGGAACAAACCTAACAAAGGAGGTGAAAGACCTGTACTCTGAAAAGTATGAAACACTGATGAAAGAAATTGAAGAGGACACAAATAAATGGAAATCTACCCCATGTTCATGAATAGGAAGAATTCATATTGTCAAATGGTCATGCTGCCCAAAACAATTTACAGATTCAATGCAATCCCTATCAAAATACCAATGGCATTTTCAATAAACTAGAATAGTACTAAAATTCATATGGAACCACAAAAGACCCCAAATAGCCAAAGCAATCCTGAGAAAGAACAAAGCTGGGGATATTATGCTCCCTGACTTCAAACTCTACTACAAAGCTACAGTAATCAAAACAGTACGGTGCTGGCAGAAGAACAGACCCATAGATCAATGGAACAGGAAACAGAGCCCAGATATAAACTCCTGCTTATATGGTCAATTAATATATGATAAAGAAGCCATGAATATGTAAAGGGGAAAAGACAGCACGTTCAATAACTTGTGTAGGGAAAACTGGACAGCTATATTCAAAAGAATGCAACTAGATTATTCTCTAACACCAACACAAAAGTAAACTCAAAATGGATTAAAGACCTAAATATAAGACATGAAACCATAAAATTCTTAGAAGAAAACATAGGCAAAAATCTCCTGAATGTAAGCATGAATAATTTTCTTCTGGACATATCTCCCCAGGCAAGGGAAATAAAATAAAAAATGAGCAAGTGGGACTACATTAAACTAAAAAGCTTCTGTACAGCAAAGGACAGCATCATGAAAACAAAAAGGCAGCCTACAGTATGGGAGAATATATTCATAAATTATTTACCTGATAAGGGGCTAATATCCAAAATATATAAAGAGCTCATGTGCCTTAACACCAAAAAACCCCCCACAAATAATCCAATTAAAAAATGGATAGACCTGAATAGACACTTTTCCAAAGAAATACAGATAGCCAGCAGGCACAAGAAAAGATGCTCCGCATCTCTAATAATCAGGGAAATGCAAATCAAAAACCACAGTGAGACATCACCTCACACCAGTGAGGATGGCCACTATCCAAAAGGCAAGATATAACAAGTTTTCATGAGGATGGGGAGAAAGGGCAATCCTCCTACACAGTTGGTGGGAATGTATATTGGTACTGCCACTATGGAAAACAGTACGGAGGGTCCTCATAAAACTAAAAATAGAAATACCATACAACCCAGTAATTCCACTTCTATGTGATCAGAAAAGATATATGCACCCCTTGTCTACTGCCACATTTACAATAGCCAAGATATGGAAGCAACCAGAGTGCCAATAGATGAATAAAGAAGATGTGGTACATAAAATACAATGGAATCAGCCATAACAAAGAAAGAAATCCTGCCATTTACAACAAGATCAATGGACTTAGAAGGTATTATACTAAGTGAAATAAGCCAGGCAGAGAAAGACAAATACCCATATGATTTCACTTATATGTGGAATCTAAAAACAAAACAAATAGCAGTAGACTCATAGACACTGAGAAATGACTGGTGGTTACCACGGGGGAGGGTTTGGGGTGGATGCGTAGGGAGTGTTAGGGGGCTCAAAGGGCCAAGTTTCAATCATAATATAAGTTGGCCACAGGGATAGTAGTACAGCATGGAGAATATAGCCATTGATTCTCTAACATCTTCCGACGCTGACAGTTACTGCACTAGTGGGGGTGAGGATTTAATAATGTATTTAACTGTTGAAATCATTATGTTGTATACTTGAAACCAATATAATATTGTATATCAACTATACTCCAACAAAAAATATATTTTAAAAAGTTTATCTACCAATAACACTTCACTTAGAGCAGATAAAGAGGGAACATAAGGGAAGTGAACCACACAGAGTGGTGACAGACAGTGGAAATGCTGGGGAAGACTCAGAGAAGCCTAGGAAAGAGAACAGACAGGTGAAGTAGTCATCTATATGAGCCCGTGCTGGACACAAAGGAATGTCTGTGGTCGATGACAGTCACAGGGCAACACAGGGCTCTCAATGTTATAAGCCATCAATATCACTACATATT
The DNA here is from genome assembly GCA_029783875.1 of Phataginus tricuspis. Lineage (NCBI taxonomy): Eukaryota > Metazoa > Chordata > Mammalia > Pholidota > Manidae > Phataginus > Phataginus tricuspis. The sequence continues at coordinate 6,954,679 of JAQQAC010003584.1, read as the reverse complement.
TTTTTCATTAACAACTACCATATAGGTTTCCTATATAATTTAAAGCTTTTCTAATAATTACTGCTTCACAACAGTTCCTTTAGAAAGTGTTAAAGGAAAAATTATGACCATTTTGAATAATAATCTCAAGTCTTTCACATTTTCCCATTTCCTAATATTTATATACAACTGTGTTTGAAATCATATAAAAAATCAATCCAACATGCCTTGACTGCCACTATAAATTTAGGGGGAAAAAATGGAAAAAATTTAGCAACATCAATCTGTTGTTTTTCAGAACTTAAAAGGCTTTTTCTCACTATTTAAATCTTTGATTTAAGAAATAATTACTACATCTAACAAAATTTTGCTTTAGAAATTGCTATTGCAAAGTAATACAAAATGCATGCTTTTAATGATAAGAAATTTATTATATAAAAGAATAATATAAAATAGATTACATTCCATACCCTTACATGAAATTTGATTAATTAAATTTTTGGTATGATTATGAGGAAACAAACAAACAAACAAAAAACACAGGCATGTCAGGGGAATTAGGGTCAGAAAGCAAGATTAAGAGAACTGTGAATGTATTTGGAAACCTAACTATTAGAGACAAAGAAAGGTATTACGAAGAAAAAGAACAGAGGCACCAACAGACACTTACTTCTGTTTGCCTACCAGTGGCCAGCTGTTCTTTGCAGTTTATCTCCATTTTTAGCTTTTCTCTGTATATGCTGGCTAAACCTTTTTCCTAAAAATTGTTCCCATGACCATCATCTACAATACACCAGCCACTTCTCATCTCCAGGGTTTTAACGGTATCAAAGGTAAAATGGAATTTGACAAAACTTTAGAAGTTGAGGTGTTTTAGATCTCTCAAGGCAATGTGACTACCATTTAAAACTAAATTAAAAGAACCTTGAGAAACCATCCTTTTAACATATCCAAAAGGCATAGGTTGTTTAAAATGATAATATCAAATGTTGGCCACTGGGTTGAATTCTGGCATCATCAAACATTGCTTTGGGAATGCAAATGAGCAAAGGTCTTTCTGGCTATGGCAAAACTTATCAAGAGTTAAGAATTTCTAGCCTTCTGATTCAGTAATTCCGCTGCTGGAAAACTAACATGAGGAAATAATCATATATATATTATATATATATATATATATATAATATATATATATATGTATATATATGCAAGGTTATAAGGTTATTCATTACAGTAATAATTCAAATAGAACCTCCACACACAAAATCTGTTTCAAAAATAACAGAATATTAGACAGCTGTTTAGAATCATATTTTCATAGACCATTTATTGAAGGTAAAGGTAAGTGCTATGGGTAAGAATAACTATAAAGCCTGGTATTCTAAGTCCTACAATACTAATGCATATTGTAAGGGGCTGCATCCAGAACGCTGGTTTCAAAATGAACATAGTCTAATGAAAACTGCACTGGACGGGGTGGGATTCTAATTCCAACTCTACTAATAAATAGCCCTATATATTAGTCGGGTCACTTTATAGTTTTGATATTTTAATCTGCAAATTAGGGGGCTGATATAAATCCTGATGTCTCAAATCAGGGTATGTGGCAGTGTGCTGGAAGTATGCAAATCTACTGGATTACTGTAAGGCAGATATCCCTGGAACATCTGCTTTATTTGTGAGTATATAACTTAGAACATAATATTTATACTAAAATAAATATAAATAAAAACATGTAGGATGAATTTTACATCATTTTTAAAGAAAAGACACCAGCCATCAAGGAAATTTGGGACTACTTTGGGTTACAAACTCAAGCATACCTAAGCTACAATGACTTTAGTGTATAAAGTCTGAGAAACTGCGACTGATGAGCTAAACTCAGAGTAGGGCTGAAAGTTACAGAGAAAAACCAGTAAGTGGATACTATGTGACAGGAAGATCTTAAGTATGCATATAATGATTTACCTAAAGCTTACACATAAATATGAATACACCAACCAATTCAATAGAAAACAAAAGCTGTGCAAAGGCTCATACAGGGAGTTAATACCTTGATGGAGTAGTTGTACTCGGTATAAAGGAGGCAGCGATGTCAAAAGGCACGAGTGCAAGCGCATAGCTAGTAAGTACCTCAAACCACACTCATCTAATGTGTCTCTTCCTGTAAACAGAAAATGTATTTAAGGAGAAAGGACTATAACAGACTTACTAACCAATAAAAAAGTAGAAAATAAGTAGTAAATTTGGTAGTAATAATTTACACACATATGACATTTCTAGTGTATTCCTTAGTGAAAATTTTAATAGCTTTATAAAAAAACATATCTTTATGAAAAACACATGTAAATACTAAAACTCCCAAATGAAAAATGATTGGGGAAAATGTAATTACCTATTAATACAGGTAACAATAGGACTTAAAGCTACTCATAATAAATAAAAAGGAAAGAAATCTTGAAATCCAATTTTAAAATATTAACTATACTTAGTTACAATTTTCAAACCCCATCTGAATTCATGTAGACAATATTTATAATAGGTAATATTTTCTAGGCTAGTTAGCACAACTGAAATACTGTACAATGAAACATCTGAAATTTGATTCCCTAGGCTAGTGGTACAAGGTTAAGGTTAAACCTTAACCTCAACTCCACAGATTTACTTAGTCAAGAGTTGAACAAAAATGTATAAAAGTGTGGCAAGTTTAAACATAACTATAAACCACTGCTGAATAAAAGCAACACAGAAGTACTAATAGAACCGAGCCCAGTCACGCCTTTTAGGAATTACTAGTGTTAAATCAAATATTTTCTAGAAGAAAATAAAATGTTTTAAATTGTCAAGACTCAAGCTCCAGCTCTACTTCCCATTTAGCTATACTCATTTATCCATTCATTCATTTATTCATTCAACAGTTTAAGCACATACTACATGCAAGGCACAGTTTAGGCATTGTAGATTTGGCAGTGAATAAGGCAGTCTCTACTCTCATGGTGCTTACATTTTAGGAGGCAAACAGGAAACAAATAATAATATGTCTAATGGAAAGTTGTTATGGAGAGAAATAAAGCAGGATTGAGAGAAAGAAGTGCTGGAGTAAGAGGGTTCTGTTTTATATAGTGTGGTCAGGGAAAAAAATGTTTCTAATACAATGACATTTCACAGAAATCTGACGAGGTAAGAGAATAAGCCATGCATAAATCTGGAAGACGAGCATTCTCCACAGAGGAAACAGTATGTGCAATAATCCTGAGATAAGAAATGTGCTTATAGTGTGTTTGTGGGACAGCAAGGAAGCCAGTGTAGTAGAGCAGAGTGAGCAAAGGTCACAGGAGTTGGCTTTTATTCTAAATTGAGATGGGAAGCCACTGGTATATGATAAGTAGAGAGATTCAACGTGGTTTTATTTTAAAATAATTACTGTGTGCAAAACAAGCTGAGGTAACAAGAATGACACACTTTAGAAGACTTTGTCAATAGGCGGAGGCAGCAGTGATTTGAATGAACAAAGCGCTAACAGGAAAGGTGATGAGAAGTAACTGGGTTCTGGATAGAGTAAAACTGATAGCATTTGCCAGTAGACTGGACATGCAGTGTGAGAGAAAGCAGTCAGGAATGCCTCTAAGTGGTCTCATCTGAATAAATGGCAGGATTTATTTAGAATCCACTTCCTGAGATGTGCAATTTATTTAATCTCTGAGCTTCAGTTTACTACCTTGTGAAACGGAGACATTCATTCCTGCCTTACCTACCACTGTGACCTGGATGAGCCATTTTTATATTGCCTAGCCAATGATACAGTTTTGTATCAGGAAGTTTGAACTATTTTTCATGGATTGTTGTACATCTATTTTTTTAATGTCCTGGAGTAAAAACTCTAGTATATATTAAGTTTACAACAAAGCTTATTCTGGGAGAATGTTGCTCTACTACATACAACCTCATAATGATTAGGAATTTTTTTTAATTAACGTGGTTAGGAAAAAGGTTGTAGGCAAAACCTTTTGAAGTCTCTAGTTATTTTAATCTATAGAAGGGACGACTTTGGGACTGTATTATAAAGGTTGTATGATGAGATTATGCCAGGTGGCTTTGAGGAAGAGTCTTTTTTCCTTAAATTTGGAAATTTTGTCAAATAATTAAAAGAATACAGGCCTAGAAGCAATGCTTTACCAATTTATGAACCCTAGTTCTGCCACTACCTATGTGATCTTTTATAAGTCACAATCTCCCTAAGGATCATTTCTTCATCTATAAAATTAAGTATAATAATAGCTACCTACTGAAAGATTGTGATAATTAAATATGATAAAGTACATAAAGAATCTGTTACATAGCAATTGTTCACTCTTCCACAATATTTACTGAATGAATAAATGATCGATACCTTTCAGTTTCCTTTGCTAATGCTACAATTTACAATCAACATATTACCTTTAACTATCTGCATATAAGAGAATGGAATCTATTTCGGGAGGCAGTCAAAAACTTTCTGGTAACAGAATAAATTAAATGAGACACATGTCACGTTAAAATTAATAAAATCTCTTCTTTAAGAAGAGACTTTTTGGAGAAAATCGGGTAACTGCAAAAAATTTTTTCCTAGAAATGGGAAGATGAACAAGTTGAGCCCATGAGGTCCCCATAAGCCTCACAGTTCAACAGCAACATTTACAAGCGGGCCATTAACACTAAAAGTAAAATAAAAATAAATCGTAGGAATCAATCTGTTTGAAAAAACAAAAGACTATATATCTGAAGTCATACAAATGTTTCAGTGTAAAATCTCATGGGAAAATGCACTCGGACATCAAAAATCAATGAAGTTGTGCAAGTCAGAGCCTATCCCAACTGTCTTTCTATTTTTACTATTTTTGTACTTTACTATTAACTTTATTATCTTTTACTTTACTATTATCATACTATGTAATAGTAACTGTCTATACTAGAGAGGTCTAAAGAAAGACTGCACATGTGAGTCATTATATAGATTTTACAAATAGTTCTATTAATGATAACCTTATAAATTTTAGTGAGCTTACCTGAGTAAGTCTTATCTCTGCTTTCATCCAGCTCAGTACTGGTGGTAGCCACTGTATCAGCCAAAGCTACAAGGAACATCTGCTCCAAACGGGTAAGGCCTGGTAGACTTGAGTGCATAAGATGACTGGAAAGTACCCTAGCATGCTCTTGGCCAAAGTAAGCTGGTCCATACTGAGAAAGATTTATTACTTTTGATCTGTTTTCTCTCTTTTCTGGCTCTAAATCAATATCATCTGTTGTTATATCCTGGATTTGGAACAGCTCTGAATACTGATCCTCTGGTTGACCACTGGTGTGATCTTCATAGCTCTGTGGTATTTTTGTACTTTCTTCTGAAATTCTGTAAGTTGTATCTTGATCTGCAGCAAGCAATGCATATAACGGCAGTGGAGGAATGGAATCTATCTCAGTATAATCTCGAGTACCATCTTTTCCTATGGTGACTGTATCCTTTGCTGTACTGCCACTTACACTAATGGTTCGAGAGAGATGTCGCTTGGTCCCTTCTCCAGCATCAGCATCTCTAACTATTGCAACTTCTCCTGCAATACACTTCACTAAATGAGAGAGGATAGCTTTAGCTCTGCGGACCTTCCCTAAATCCATCAGTTCTAACAGCTGAGTCGGATGATACTGCGGAAGGGTAGGGGAGAGTACATGCGCAGCCTCAAATAAGCCGCCATCTTGAACTACAGTTGGTGAACTAAAAACATCGTCAGCAATAGCTGTTCCTTCGACAATACTTTTCCTTGACAACATATTAGATTTAAAAGCAGAATGATCTATCTCTTCTGCATCAGGACTACCAACTTCAGTGTCTCCAAACTTGACAGCGTGCTTCCACTGTGCATATACATGCATTTCACAATCCATTCCCACCACCAATATCCCATCTCTTACCCAAGAGAGAGAAACAGGCAGTGAAGGTGTACCATCAACAGAGGACACTAAGTCTATGGATCTAAGAAGAACCCATCTTGATCTAACTCCCTGCTTGATACTACCACCCAGTGGTAAAGTAATGACAGCCACTCCATCCTTGCTATTGATTTGCTCAGTCACAATTCCCGAAAGCCGCCCGTACATGAAGATGTTAGCACCAACCCCCACTGTGAGAATGTGGGAGCCATCTTCTTTTGATACCCAGTCCAAATGTACTAAATGTTTGATATTCGGAATAAGGTATCTATCCTTGCTCAAAAGTGCATCTGATTTGCTGTACACAAACAGATTACTGTCGACACTGACCCTGGAATCAAGTACACTTCCAACCTTGACCAAATCGTCAAGATGAATTGTTTGTTCTAAAACCCATTCTGACCCTCCTGTAGATTCACATTCAAATATGCAAACATGCATGGAAAATTCTTTAGAAACAAAACCATTCTGATGGATAGGTTGTTTGTAAGCCACTGCAAGGCGACCTGTGTATGAACAGCTAACAGCAACTGGTCTTCCCACAATGCTCACTGTACTGCTATTATCTTCTCCTTCATCATTCATCAAGGGCCACCTCCTCCAATGATAGGTTTCCTTCTCATCACTTTTACATTGTAGCTTGGTTTCCATACTACATTTCCAGAAGCGTACTTTATTATCGGAACAAGTTGTAACCACTAAATAAGGTGCGAGGCACACTGGATAAATTGAAGAAGAACTCAGATGGCCTTAAAAAAGAAAACGCAAATAATCATAATAGAACCACAAAATAATATGCTAATCATCAAATCCTAGAATGTGATAAATCCAAAGCCACTATGAGCTTCAGTCCCCCCTTAACTAGTATCCTACACTAACTGTCCATTGGCCAAAGTATCTATAGAAGTCTTAAAACAGCCTAATAGAGAAATCAAATATGCCATAATAATTATTTAATTTTTTTAGTTAACTAAGTTTAAATGAGGCAAATATTTCATTACATAAAACTCAAAGGCAAAAAAAACCCTCAAAGGCAATCAAACAAGTTAACCCTTAATCAATAAATGTTACTGGCTCCAATTTATATATGCCTTTGCCACATCCCTCACTGGACTTCCATTCTACAATTTTTATCACTTTCATCATAGATGCTTAAGTAGCCAATACAGTTTGCCCTTCAAATGTCCCTCACCTACCCTCAAATAATCCATACCGCAGATCTACTCTTACCATCAAAATGTTTCCATACAGCTAAAGCCTCCTTTCTACCAGGTTTAATTAATGCTCTCCTAACATTGAGCCAGAACCCTCATATTTATTACTGACAGCCAAAGACTAACACTGCCAATCTACTGTCAGCTATAACATGAGGATAACAGTGACTAAGACTGGGGTCAGAAGACCTGTCCATTCAAATTCCTGTCCATCAGTACCTTCCTAACAGTGTGAAAGCCGCTTCAATATCTGAGGCTGTTCCATCTAATTAACAGAGATCATGTTACTCCTTCCCTTGGAGTGTTCCTATCAAATAAGACATGGGAAAGCATCTTATAAAACCCCTGCAAATATAACTTACTATTATTAATTTCAATAAACTTAGATGAGTATATCCCAAATTTACCAAATATTTTGAAAAATTCAAAAACTGGCCTAGGTCTGCATCTGCCACAAAACTCTCATTGCGACCTGTCCAACTCTGAATTCAAACCAGTCTTAGGGATGTATTAAGAAAACCCTCATACTCAAAATTATTCACCATTCATTGAAATAGCCTTGAATTTCCACTTTTGGTTCTCAAAAATACTATTCTAGGAACTCCTCAATTACAGTTCCACAAGTGACAGATTATTTTAAATACAGATGCCAGTCCTGCCCTCCAAACAATTTTATTCACTGTATTGAAGTCAGTATCATTCTAGGCTAACCAAATTATAATCTTGTATCCTGTAATTTTCCCCCCAAAGTATCTGCCAACTCTTGTTCAAACAAACTTAATAAAAGTGAGACAAGACTAGTACTATGTGGATGAGAAGCCTTAATTTAAAAAAAACTTCAATGACTTTCAAATGAACATATTTGTTCTTTGCAATTTTACTATTACAGTATTCCTATTTATAGGAAATCATAGTACAGGCAAGAAACCTCACATTAAAATATTTCTACCATTTTCTGTCAGGCTGACTACATTTATTATAGGAAATTACTTCTAATAATACCATGTTTCTAAACAAATGTATCACTACTTGAAATTAAGTCTTTATTTCAATGTCAACATAGCACATATTTCAGAAGAGTTCATCCATTTACCCAATGAAGATTGTTCTGAGCTACAATCAACTGGTCTTAACATTACTTTACCTGCTGAAGGTGTTGCTCTTATTACTTCAACTCCTTCTGGGAGATCAAGAGGTTGGCTATATACCAGTCTAGAACTCAGAATAAGTTTACTAGCCGTCTGAAGATTGGCAATTGATGAAGAATGTGGCATGGGGCTCACACTGGGAGAGGTTTCTGGAGAAGAGTCTACATTCTTCTGTCCAGGGACTGAAAGTAGACTCTCTGATGGAACACCTTCTGAAGCCTTAGCTTTGAAAATAAATTTAAGAAAGTATGAAATATATTACTATCATCACTACATATACGAACTAGAATAATAGTTTACCATTTAAGAAACACGGTTTTTTAAAAGTACTTTGGAGACAAGGTCAATTTTCAGACTTTTCCTCAGTTACCTTCATAGACTTTTTTTTAACGATTTTATTCTTTCTTAACATCACCAATGTCCTAACAAGGACACTGTCAGTGAAGAATCACAAAAAACTTAAGTTATCTAGTCCAATGTTTTCAACCGATGAAACATATCGAAAGCTTGAGGAACTTAACATGAAGATTCCTGGGCTTAACCACAGGAATACTGATTCATTAATAACCAGCCCAGGTATTTCTAAAACAGATGTATCATGAATCAGACTCAGAGAAATAACAGGTATTGCCTCATTTAGTAGAAGAAATTTAAACTTAGAGAGCTAAATGGTTTTCCTGAGGTCATATAATTAGCTAGTGGCAGAGAAGACTCTAAAATACTATCAAGTGCTGGAGTAAGATAATGATTTCCAGAACAAATACAAAAAAGTAAAATAAAATAAAAGTTCCAAACAAATTTAATTTAACATTAGTTGACTGGCTTTTATAAGGCATATTGACTTTGATCTTCCAGTCTCCAGCTTTCACATTAGAGTGGAGTGTAAATCTCTAAGCAGATTTGGTTATCTGTGCTTCTATATATGTGAGGAACACTTTGTGTCTGTCTACCCCCATCAGGCTACGAGTCCATCAAGAGCAAGGATAACGTCTCGGGGCTTTGTACGTCTCAAGAAGCACCGGCATACTAAGAATAGTCAGTCCCCTTTTGCTTCTGGCGGATGATAAATATGTCAATCCATTTTATAATAGCAGACCACTCAAAATGAAATACGAAAACACTTTGTATAAAATGGAATAAACTACAAACTTAAATCAGTAGTCATAAGACAAAAGTACTATTCCTGGATCTTATCACCAGATAGATATGATTCCTTAAGCAAGGCACTTCACCATCTCTGGTTATGTTCTCATCGGTAAAATAAGGTTGAACTACATCCTTTCACTTCCTGTAAACCAGGTCATTTTCTAATGTATACCTCATGCTATGAAAGAAAATAGGAGCAGGAAAAAAAGAGTGAAGCTTTAGAGCCAGAAGAACTGATTCTGAAACTTGGTTCAGTGACACACTAGATGTTAGACTTGATCCAGCTGCTTAGTATTACTCCATTAGTAAACTAGGGATAATATCTAACACACACATATAAAGTGTCTAGCACTTAGAAGGCACTCAACGTGTTCTTTCTCCACCTAAATTTAAGCCTTCATTTTATCCTCTGCCAGGATTTTCAACAGACTGATACACTCAAGCATTCACTCTAATGGCAATATGCTCTATGTTAAATCTGCTGCATAAGTTAGAAACAAAAGACAGATGCTATCATAGCTGAAGAGAGCATACTATTTGTTTGCCTCTATTTAGCATTTGTGACCTTGTACTGCCATCACAAACAAAGTAAGCAAGCGACTCTACATTAACCATAACAGCAGTGGGACACTTCCCTCATAAGCAGTGGGACGGAAGGTATCACGTAATATCTGTTACTACCTCTATTACTCTCTTCAGAATCATTCTTGCCCATGTGCCCAACTCCAGAAATTACTGTACTGTCTGGTGGGTTAAGAATTCTCTTCCTGACGGGCTGGTTCAGACACCTCTACTCTCCCACTTCTGTGAAACAACACGTAACACCAAGAATGAACTCCAAAGGCTTTAAAGGAACTTTCAGATTCCTGCTGTCTTGGAGGATCAGGCCCAGCCAGGCACAGGTAAAGGTTCTATCGAGTCACTTGTCTCTTCTAATGCCAGTTCATGGCCCAGTTAGAACTGCTGTTTACACAGCTTTGGGATGATGTGGATTACAGAGGAAACAAATTATGCATACATATTATTAGTTTACTGTATTAAAGGTTTAATGCATATAAACTCAGTTAAATTACATAATCACCAGAAGTAATAAATCTTTTTAAACCTTTCAAATATTTTGAGTTCACCAGTTTAAAGTAGATTCAGTTTGCTATGGCTGTCTGTGCAGTTCTTTAACAATTCTCTCTCAGAAAATAAAAGTTTGTTTTAAAAAGAAAGATCCATCAACTTCTTTGCTTCATACTACAGATTTTCTAATTTCCTAAGAAATTAATATGAACGTGTATAGCAAAAGTATGGCTGAATAATATTCTATAAAAAGTTCTGCTTATGAGCTTCAGATGCCAATCCTATTTTTCTAAATAGCAAATATGCTTCTCTGAGTGATACTAAAGCCAATGTATATGATGGCAGTGTGTATATCAACAGAATAGTACAATATTAATTCTATGGGAAAAACTGAGTTATAGAAAGACAGTATCTAGAATACATTCATAACAGGTATTCAATAAACATTAATTGAAAAAAATCAGTCAAAAAAATTTTTTTCAATATATCTAATGTGCTCGTAGGCTGCTTTATTTTTAGATTGACCAGTTTTACTAATGAACTATGACCTTGTAATTAAAAATTTAGCATATACATACTTCAATTCAGCAATTCCATTTATTGTTCATTGGATCTTCATTTTAAGGAATTAAGCAACCTAAAGCATATTCAGTAAAATGAATTTATTTCACATCATCTCAGCAAAAAATTGTTAACATAATTGCTTACCTAAACATGCCTGTACAGATTTAAGATGAAGGTGCCACATATGGAGAATAGAGTTATTATTGCTGTCCTTTTCAATTACTACTAGAAAGAACTTTTCTGAAAATGGTGGTGGGCGATATCCTATTGTTCAAAAGAAAAGGATACTTAAATAATATGTTTCTATAGGGTTAAAAGAAAGACTTTTTAAAAACTTATGTATAGAAATCAGGAGGAACAGGGAAAAATAGACAGTTATGAGCAGTTTTATGTAATTTTTGTGCCAAAAGTTAGGTAGCTGTCAAAGACTAATGAGGTTATATCAAAAGTACACAAAAGCCAACATGAGGGGAAACCTATTGGTCAAAGATGGGATACTCTGAGCAAAAAAAAAAAATTAATATAATTTATTAAAATAGTTTGACCATAAAAAATCATAAGTTCATAAAAATACCAGAAGAGAAAGAAAGGGCACATCAGAAAAAAGAGGAAAGAAAGGATAAAAAAGAACAGAGGAAAGAATGGAAGGAGGAGAAAAAGAAGAAAGAGGAAGAGAGAAAGAGAGAGCAAAGGAGTGCAAGTCAGCCTCTTTTAATGCTTCTTTAAAGTAACTGGGGCACTAACTCCCTATTTGGAAAATTGGCAATTAATAGGAAATAATGAAATAAACATTTACCTTGCTTTTCCTATACAAAAATCATTTTTGAAAAAAAGTTATGGGAGGAGAGGCAGTGGTGGTGGTGGTGTACTTTTTTTAAAGCAATTTTATGCATATTTTAATGACAAGATATTATTTACAGACATAGTTTTCCCTGTTGACAACTGCATTTCTTCACCTATGAAAATGAGATGTACACAGGACAACAAAAACTTTCTTTAAAAATGAAAACTGTAATGACAATTCATTGGAATGGGCACTGCTAGAGCTCAAATTTTGGCCTCTAAATACCATGCCCCATTAAAGGATCTGTTTGAAGAGATGACTCCATTCTTGCAAAGGATGTCTATAAGATAAGCCTGGGATATCATGTTGTGCCTGAAAGAAAGTAAACTATTAAGAATAATGAGGTTGTAGCAAAAGGACTTAGGACCAACTCAGAAAGCGTCCTTATTAGCCTAATATAGAGCATTAAAAAGAATAATAACAAACTGATTGAAATATGCTAAGTACATAAAAATTCATGAGTGATATAAATATTTCTCTGCATGCATATTATTCTTAAATAGTTTCTCAAATGAACCCATTTGATGCTCAAGGAGAAAGACTAAGCACTTACCCTGACTTTCCAAGAAATACCTCTGTACTTCAAAGTAATCAAATAGCTCCAGTTAATAAGGGAAAGCTTTTATTTACAAATGTTTTCCAGCTAATAAAAATATGAGAACTGGTATAATTAGAAAATCATAATTTTGCAATCCTTAATAAAATAATTGATTCGAAAGCAATAGTATCAATGGAGGAAATCATGAGATAATAGATTGTAGGCAAAATTTACATTGGAGCCACTCCCTGAATCTTCTGAGTCTTAGCATCACTAAAAATGAGACATTCTCCCAGTATGTTCTTTCTACGTCCCATGAAGGACACAGTATCACCTAGGAAGGTGAACCTGGATCTAATCAAGTCTACAGAGCTAACCTACACTTTAAATGACATCACAAGTAACTATTCATAGAAATTTCTTTAAATAACTTTCTCTAAAACAATCAGTGGCAAGATAAGAGTATAAAGGGCAGTCACTTAAGATTAAAAGACTCTTAATAAACAATGAAACAGAATGCAGACTTTGGGTATGGATCTGAACAAATTAAAAACAACCTCCACATTTTTGAGACAATTGAAGGCAGTAAATACGGTCTAGTTACTACACAATCCTGATGAATTTTTTATTTTATCAACGTAATAACAGTGGTCACGTTAAGAAGTCACTTCCATATGGAAGTGTACTGGAGTGAAAAACATAATGGCTGGGTTTGCTTTAAAATATTCAGGAAGAAAGGAAAAGAAAAGAAGGTGGGTAAAGCAAGTGTAACAAAATCTTAAAATCTTCATCTGAGTAATGGGCAGAGAGAAGCTCATTTACTATGCACTCTAATTTTGTCTGTAACTGGCATTTTTCTGAATTAAAAGAAATTAAATTAATTTTTATTTAATTTTAATTAAAACAGGGTCACTAAGGCAGGGACAGGGAAGAGGAGAAATATACATCTCAAGTCTTTTAAGAAAATAGCTACAATCAAGAAAAATATCAGAGAAAATATGCACAAAAAATAAAGGAAAATCAAGAAAGGCATTGGGAAACCTTTTGGCCTGATTTCACAATGACATAGAGAAATATTAAAAGAGGGACATAAAGTCTTTTTAAATATAAGTCTTTCAATTAAAAATATTATTTAAAAAAATGTCAACTTTATATAAACATTGTTTTCTACTAGGTTGACATGTATTTCCTGTTGGAAATAGCATGATAAGTAGTAGCTAGGTTTGCTGGAAAGCATACAAAAAAGTTTAGCCCAGATAAAGGTGAACTACTACAGAAAAGCACTGAATAGTAAAGCAGTACAGCTACGCTATAGCAACAGGGAAATAAAACTGAACATGACAACTGAATAACTTATAGAAGAGAAAAGTTCTGATATATGAAGAAAAATACATACATAAAAGGAAAAAAATTACTAGTGAGGGGTGAAATTATGCTTGAGCTAAGCCTCATAGAACACAAAAATTCATTCTCATTTTTCCACCAAAGAAAAGGAAATCAGCTGTACAAATTTAGTAGAAATACTTTCTTTAAATGTATGTACATAATTCTGTTAAAAGATACACCAAGAAAATTAAATATGTCCATCTAGATACTTAAAATCTATAACCAAATAAAATAAAGTATCTAGAAACCTTTTGTAAAACAAAAAGTGTTAATTATAGAAATTGAATTCTCAAAGTAGGACGTGTCTTTCCTACTTTCAAATAGAAAATATTCAATGTGATCTACATTCAAATAGAACATGACCGTTTTATAACAAAGTCAAAATTTCTGAAGAGAATGTTTTAAGTTAAGTAATAAAGTTTAAACACCATATGGTTTGCTCTTGAAAGGTTTTATGGAGAATTACTTTCACAAAAAGAAAAAAGAAATACCACACTTTGGAGGAGAAAACCGTGATGTGGTCCCTTTAATTCATAGGGTACCTGAGGTTTCTGGTATACCATACAACATAAGGCCTTACATCCCATACTTATCAATGGCCTTCAGCAACTTTCCAACAGATTGGAAACTTTTGAAAACTTATACTAAAATTAATTGGTTTGCTTAAGATACCATGGGGAACTTACTACCAATCAAAACAATTTAACTGTAGAATTGAACAATTACATTAATTTTTAAAACAATTAAACTAGGTTTCATGCAAAACATTCCTTGGCAAAAGTCTCTATTATCAGTGAAATTGTCTCTTAAAATGTAATTTTCACCCACATGCCTTCTTCACCTACAAACAAGCAATTTTGAAAGAAATAACTGGTGTATTTGCCAAAAATTATGAGAGTTATGACTTTTGACATAAAGATTCATACTCAATGACAGTTTGGAGATTTAAGATCAAGGTATCAAACTCAAGACTGTATTTTAAAAAATACCTTGTGATGGCTGAAAAAATACTTCTGTTTCCTTTTTCTCTGTATCTTCCTTATGTGGCTTATATCCTATAATGAAGTCTTCTTGAAACACATGAAGCAACTGTGTATTTGAGCCACACTACAAATACGAATAAAATGCAGTTTTATCCTTGAAATTCCCTATCTTCCACCCACCACCACCCCAAAAACACTAATGCATAAGAAATATATCTACCAATTTCTATTCTTCACTGACTAATTAGGAAAAAGCAACAGAAAACAATCATTAGGACTACCTAGGCACAAAAAAATTACTTTCAAAGATGCTACAGACATTAGGAGAAATGAGGAGCTCTAATAAAAACAAATCAACAAGTTTGTTTCTCAAGAAAGAAAACCTACAAAAAACAAAAAAAACATAGTTAAGTGCTATTATACTACCATGAGCTCAAAAATACCAGGTCTTATGACTGGCTGCAGATGGCTCTGCATGCTGACTACATCACGCACACCAGTCCTGGACTCTGCTAGTTTTTCTAATTTCACTTGAGAACAACAACAACAAAAAAAGGGAAAACCAGAAAGGTCCTCAAAGCACCTGCAATAAGTCTGTTTAGTGAGAATTCTGAGGAATCCTACAACAGCCAAGGGAGATGACGTGCATTTGGTTAAATGAATTTACATGTAAGAAACAAGAATTTCTAAAAGGATGGATGAACCATCACTGTCAGCTACTACTGCTGGGCTACCTGGTCGTTTTTGGACCACACAGAGACAAAGAATAAAGACAATGACAAAAGGCTACTTAGAATTCAAGATAACTGAAATTCAAGGGAAGGCTAAATCCAAACAAAAGTATATTATGGAAGTATGTCAAGACAACTAGATGGCTGCCCCACAGATTTCAAGGAAGGAAAGCAGCTATGATTATCTTTGCCCTGGATGGATGGGCCATATACTCTTAGAGAATAAAGAAAATCAGCCTCCTTACATAACAAAAGGAAATGAAAGAACTGTTAGGTTAACCTACAGAATTTTTATGAAAGTTATAGGATATTTTTATGGCTCTCCAAATAGAAACACAAAAAAATCTCTTCACATTCACAGTATAAAAGGTCACCTCCACCAGTGAGAAGAATAATTGAAAGAAAAGGTAAGGGTGATGTCTTCATGGATCTAGAAATCATATAGCACACTGCACACAAACCTAGAGTGACTTTTAAACTTTGTTGTTTAAGCCTAAGACATTTTCAGTGCTTGCAGTTTACCAGCTCTGGTGTTAAAGATAGCCTCAATGAGAAGAGGAAAATCTGGAACAAGTATGAAGTAAAAAGCAGAATGCTAGGTGAGAGTGGTCTGCATTAATATTCCACGCTAACGAGGGAAGAAGGGGCTAAAGAGGGAATGAATTTAACCGCCTGTCCATTAAAAATTAAGACGTTTATGGGAATGAAGCCAATCCCCTCTTCTCCCATATTCCTAAGGAGTAGAAAGAAGAAATCACAGGCTATGGATTTCCTAGGAGGCATTAGTAATTTGAGTCTGGCAGCCACACTTCTATTGCCAAGAGCTGATATGGAAATTTCTCTACATGGTGCAAATTATCACATTTTCCTCAATACAATGCATAAAACACCATGGAAAAAATGACATAACTCTACATTTATTTTTAAATATGGTTGCTCTTTCTTCACTTCCTTGTTTGAAAATATTAGTAACTTCCTCACCAAAATAATGTTTTTTTTATATTTGGAAAGAATATATCAGTTCTATCCTTTATCCATACACACGATCCTGAAGAAACAAATATCTTAAGGACTGGAATGGGATTTAAAAACTCCCTAAAGGAAGAAGTTCTCCTTCTTTCTAGGTAATAGTTAGGGAACAAGAGTGACACAAAAGAACTGTGACTAGAAAGTGAATCTATACTTTGATTCTACTTTCATCTGCATTCTAAAGGGTCTCATAAAAATATCTAATATTCAGCCTAAGAAGGCAAACACTCTAGAGCTGAAGGCATCATCTACTGAGCTGAAATGAGTAATCATATAAAAAGAGAAACCACAAAGCCTCTGTGCAGCTGTACTGTATTTTCCCTCATGATTTCCCTGATTCAAATGACCTTTAAACAAGAAATAAGGCTACAGATACAAATTTAACTGGAGAAGAATAATTCCTAAATGATTAGATTTTTCACCATGGGAATAAAGAGGTTTTTCTTTATACTTTGCTTTACTTAGGACCAAACAAGAGAATTATTCTGAGAATGAAATATATCACATGCATTTAAGGCACTCTGGGATAAAGTATATTCATATGAGCAATTCACAAGCGTGTTTTTACTTGGTCCGCTATTGCATCGAGCTCAATAATGCAGCCGGGTCGAGCAGTAGACTGTTGGCTCACAATATTAAACACTTCTCCGATAAGTTTCTGTAAATAAAAAACACAAAATGTTAATCATCAACAACGTATCCATCTATCAACATGACACAGCATTTCAGACATTAAAGACCCCTCTAAATGACTGACTTGGTAATCCATACACTCACAGAAACATTTCAACTTTCCATACTTGTTTTCATTTTTAAAAATAACTAAGCAGTTAGGAAAATATATAATGTTATGTAAATAGTATATAACTTCAAAGCATCTAGTTGTTTTTTAACATCTCTTCATTGCAACCTTAAAGTTCCAAGACAGACTTGTCTGAGGATCCAGCCCGACACTGTGTGTACGTTTGCAGATATGAAAGGACAACCCTGCAAAGAGAAGGTAAGGGCAATGGTTGAGAAGTGGGACTCTGTGTCCTGGGATGAGGATGTCTGAACTAACTAATACAGAAAGCCTAACTTCGGGCCCCAAACTCCAAACCTTCTTACTGAAAAAGCAGTCTGCCTTCTTCCTTCCAACCAGCCTTCTCTTGCATAAAAACCTTTCGGTAACTTCACCTGAAACAGTTCCAGCACAAAAGGATGCCCATACTTCCTTTACTTTTTTTTTTTTTAATTACAGGGTCATTGATGTATAATCTTATGATGGTTTCAAATAAACAACACAATGGCTTCAACATTCATCCATATTGTCAAGTCTTCACCCCCTCTTTGTGGTCACTATCAGCGTAGTAAGATGTTATAGAGTCATTAATGGTCTTCCCCATGCTGTACTGCCTTCCCCATGACCTACCTACATCGTGATTGTGAATTATAGTGCCCCTTAATCCTCTTCTCGCTCCCCACCCATCTTTACCAACCCCTCCCTTTTGGTAACCACTAGTCCCTTCTCGGCGTCTATGAGTTCACTGCTATTTTGTTCCTTCAGTTTTGCTTTGTTCTTATACTCCACAAATGAGTGAAATCATTTGGTACTTGTCTCTCTCCACCTGGCTTACTTCACTGAGCATAATACCCTCTAGATACATCCATGTTGTTTCAAATTGTAGGATTTATTTTCTTTTTATGGCTGAATAATATTCTATTGTGTATATGTACCACATATTCTTTATCCATTCATCTACTGATGGACATTTAGGTTGCTTCCATATCTTGGCTGCTGTAAATAGTGCAGCCATATAAACATACCACACCTCCATTACTTCTTACTGCCCCCAGGTTGTTAAGAGTGTCAGAACCCGTGGTTAGCCTAATGAGTACAAGGTCAGCTCTGGGAAAACAGCTTACACACTGGAGTCGTAGGACCCCCAGCTCCCACCATTCGTATCAGAAGGATTCCAGAGAGCATGTATGGGAATAGATTAAGGTTACCAGACCAAGGGGGACAAAATACATGGTTGGGGAGGCCTACATTTACTGTTATTGGTAGAGAGATATTCAGGATTTAAGATCCAAGACTTAAAGTGTTAGCTCAGACACCTGCGAGTGGTGTCAACAGTGTGTTGGGTTTGCTCATTTAAATCTGGACTCAACTGTGGCCTACAACACTGGAATTTCTCCAACATGCATGAATCTTTGCTACTCAAAGTGTGGTCAGTGAACTAGCAGCGTCCAACAGCTTTTGATACGTACAGACTCTCAGGCCCAAAAACTAATATAGTTGCATTTTAACAAGATTTCCAGATGATTTGTTTACATACTAAAGTTTAAGAAGTCTAAATCAATTATTCTCAGCCTTGGCTACACATTCAATCACCTGGGGAGCTTTAACAATCACTGAGGCTTAGGGCCCATTCACAGAGTTTTATTTATTGACCTGGGGTACAATCTGATCATCAGGTGTTTACAAGCTACTCAGGTGCTTCCAATATGCAGCCAAGGTTGAGATTCCTTTACAGGAGTAAATACCTATTCCAGCTAAGGATTTGCCTTCCCTGCCCACAATTCTTCTGCTGGCGGTACAACTAAATGGGCTCACCCAATGCCTTATTCAACACCACAGAATCCCACTCAACCTCACCTTCCACTGGCCAAGGAACTCACATTACAGTGGGAGATAGGGCCAGGATTAGTATGGAGTGAGTGAAGTACTCACTCTGGGCACAAAACTTAAAAGTTCTACCAAAAGCTCAATAATCAAGTGTAGGGAAAATGAAAGAGCCTATGGCCAGGATGCTCACTTGCTCCTACACTATTTGATAACGTAATTGGCCTACGGCTATGCTAATGCTTACACACCCGTTGGCAAAGCTATAGGGCGAATCTTACTATATAAAGAGCTCCGCCCAGTGCTCTTCCCAGAGGCAGAGACAGAGAAGGGCTTGGGGCATGCAGACTGCCCCAGAGGCTGATGTGATTAGTACTCAACCTGCCTCCTGGAGGATAAGCTTGGTATAAACCCTTTCACCCCTAATGTTCTCACCAAATCCAGCGTGAACTTCCCCAGGGGGCAATCCCCCTCAGGCAAGACATCAAGATAAATAATATCCTAATGCAATATTTTTTCAAAATCAAAATTAATGGAAAAATGATCATGAAGAAAACATCAAAATTTTAAATAAAGGATCCAAATAGTGTTTCGATGAGCCATACTAGCACCTAAGGCAAAGCAAAACTACACAGACATGTTTTTATGTATTTTTTAATGGTTAATTTTTTTCCAGAACATTAAAGTATTTGAAAAATTTAAAAGTAGGTGTGTTAAAACGCACACTAATGTGTTGTTTTAAGTTACTAAGTGTGGGGAAGTTGGGGTTTCTATGGCCAGGATCTTCACTGAACTTAAACCATCTGATGATGTAACTGGCCTGTTGCTAGGCTACTGCTTCCACACCTTTAGGCAATAAGCTATTACTGTGCTGTATAGAGAGCTCAGCCCAGTGCTCTGGGCGGGGGCAGAGACGCTAGTGCTTGACCTACCGCCAGGAGAACAAGCTGGGTAATAAACCTGTTCACCCCAAAAAACGTTGGTCAATTTCGTTGGTCACATTGAATCCATAGCAAACTTGCCCGGGGCTGAAACCCATTGGCAAGACAATTGGTGAAAGTCAGCAGGGTTCATTATTGACCAAGGAAAAAGACAGGCTGCCCTTATGGGAGGGATGCTTCAGCAGGCTGCCCCTGTGAATGGGAGACAGTGGATTGTCCCCCAATGGGTATGTGGTCTGAGGTGGCTTGCCTCCTAGAGAACTGGGCCCCACCCCAGGACTGGAGGCAAGTGGAGGTGACACCTGAGGCAGTAGGGGTGGCCCTTGGTATAGTAAGTAAATCCTTTGAGAAACAGAGTGCCCGTGAGAGAGTGGGAACTGTGGGTTGGCTGCTTCTCACAGTATTAAAAAGGTCTACAAAAGGGACCCAAAAATGGTGGCACGAGAACGCTAGCTGCAAAATTCTGTGGATTCCCCGAAGAAGGAAATGGCATTGATTCAAGAGGCGGCACAAGAACGTAAGCTGCAAACTTCGGTGGATTCCCTGAAGAAGGAAATGGCATTGAGGAGAGAGGAGGCAGCACGAGAACGCCAGCAGTGAGGTGCCATTGGAGAGGTAAACAATTCTTTACAGAATGAGATGGCAGGGCTGCCAGGTGTTCTGAAGGAGGAAGAGGCCATCAAGGAAAAAGACAAACTCCTGAGGGAAGCACAGGTGGAGGTGGCATGAGAACGTCAGCTGCGAAGCATTGAGCTGAAGGTAAGAGACCTTCTGAAGACTGAGCTAGCATTGCTGCGAGACACAGTAGAAAAAGTAAAGGTTGCAGCAGAGGAGGGGAGAGAAAGGTGCCATCATCCCCAGAAATGGAGGAGCGGGGAAAGGATGAAGGGGTGGTGCTGGAGGCCCTGGCCCCTCCTGTATTGAAAGCACGCCCAGTGGTTGTAAAGAAAATAAAGACCCAGCAGCTGAAAGTTCCCCAAGGAGAGGAGCAACCCCCTCCCCAGGTTGTGGAGCACTCTATGGAGCACCCTATACTCAGGCTGAGCTGGTGGATTTGGGCTCCCAGTTTAGGCAGAAGCCCTCGGACTCAATATCAGCTTGGCTCCTGCATCTGTGGGACTTAGGGGTGGATGGAATTGTTCTGTTGGGACCAGAGATGGGAAAGCTGTCTTCCCTGACAGTGCAGCCTGCCTTGAGGCAGCGATTACAAAATGCACATCAGACCCCAGGGAGTCACTCCCTCCTTGATTGGCTTATGGCTGCACTTTGTGCTGTGTGGCCCAATCCAGGTGATCTACCATCCTCTCCTGTTAGGTGGCAGATGTATGCTGAGCTCCAACAGATGTTATGAGAGCTAGGCATGAGAAATGCCATCTATAGTCCAGAGAATTATGGCCCAGATGAAGAGATTTTCACTACTGGGATGAGAAATATTGTGCTTCGAATGGCTCCTATATTCCTCTTTGGGTCTCTAGTGGCCATTCATTCCCCTCACTTAGGGCATCGCATAAGCGAGGTGACACGTACAGTAGCAGACTTAGGAGAAGGTGAAGCAACAAGAACTCGGAAAGAAATAAGACCTGTCACAAGAAGAATTTACAGGGCACCATGAAGGTTACGAGGACATAGATGTGGGTTGATTTAATACGGGCAGGAGCAGATGGAAGGAAATAAGATGGGAAGTCAAATAGGATCTTACTAGAGCTATGGCAACAGCTGAAACCAGAGCAGCAGTTCCAGCCATTAAGACCAAAGAGGCAGAGGTCAGAGACAGAGCCACAAGTCCGGCCTGTGTGTTTGCAAGACTTCCTGCTGGAGAGCCAGCCAACCTCACTTGAGCCGACACAGGAAGGTGATTGGGGAACACGGTTTGACTGAGGGGAAGGTCGAGGTATCTGCCTTGAGGGACCAGGGGGCGACTGGAGGCCACGTGTTGAAATAGCTATCCATTGGTCCCCAATGAACATACAATGTGTCCTGGCTCTGGTGGACCCTGGGCTGAATGTTCACTGATTCATGGTAAACCTGAGTGGTTCCCTGTGACCCCCCACTATCATAGACAGATATGGGGGGAAGGCTATCAGAGTGAAACAAGCCCAAATCCCTTTGGGAATAGGGCATCTACCCCCAAAAGAGTATACTGTGTATATATCTCCTATCCCTGAGTATATTTTGGGGATTGATATTCTGCAAGGTCTATGGCTGCAGACCACTGCAGGTGAGTTCAGACTGAAAGTATGTGTAGTGAAGGCAGTTCTGAGGGGACATGCTAGGCACCCACCTATAGCTTTGCCTGTGCCTCAGCAGGTGACTAATACCAAACAATACAAACTGCCTGGAGGGCATAAAGAGATTGGAGAAACTCTCCAGGAGCTGGAAAAGGTGGGTATTATAAAGCCCACCCATAGTCCTTTCAATTCCCCAGTGTGGCCAGTAAAAAAGCCAGATGGCTCCTGGCATATGACTGTGGATTACAGAGAACTGAATAAAGTCATACCCCCTATGCATGCTGCTGTTCCCTCTATCGCAGGCTTGATGGATACCCTCAGCCTTGAACTAGGAACATATTATTATGTGGTAGATCTTGCTAATGCCTTCTTTTCCATTGACATTGAGCAGGAAAGTCAGGAACAGTTTGCCTTCAGGTGGGAAGGATGGCAATGGACTTTCACCGTCCTTCCACAGGGATACCTCCACAGCCCCACCATCTGTCATGGACTTGTAGCCCAGGACTTGGCTACATGGGAGAAACCACCAACGGTGTGGCTGTACCATTACATTGATGATGTCATGCTCACATTCGATTCTCTTTCAGATCTAGAAGGTGTAGCACCTAGACTGCTGCAACATCTACAGGAGAAAGGATGGGCTGTGAACAACACCAAGGTTCAGGGGCCTGGTTTGTCTGTCAAATTCTTGGGGGTCGTCTGGTCAGGTAAGACCAAAGTTATACCAAAAGCAATTATAGATAAAGTCCAGGCCTTTCCTACCCCCACAACTGTAGCATTGCTACAGGAGTTTCTGGGTCTTCTAGGCTACTGGAGAGTGTTTATCCCGCCCTTGGCACAAATTCTGAAGCCCTTATACCAGTTGGTATGAGAGGGCGTCAGGTGGGACTGGGATGAGACATGTGTATCTGCCTTTACTACAGCAAAACGGGCAGTCAGGGCCGTGCAGGCCTTGAGTGTGATAGACCCATCAAGGCCCTGTGAGCTGGATGTTCATGTGACTGAAGATGGTTATGGCTGGGGTCTCTGGCAGCGGCTTGAACGAACTCGCCAAACATTGGATTCTGTTCACAACTCTGGAAAGGGGCAGAGGTACAATACACTTTCATAGAAAAACAACTGGCTGCCATGTATCATGCCTTGCTGGCTACAGAACCCATCACTGGAATGGCCCCAATAAAGGTAATAACCACCTATCCCATCTTGGTGTGGGTACAAGACTGGACCCAAAAGCCAAGGAGTCATGTGGCACAAACACCCACACTAACCAAGTGGGGTGCTTACTTACAGCAGCGTAGTGCCCTCTCTAGTAGCCCCTTGAGTGAAGAACTCCAACGCTTATTGGGGCCGGTGACATATTCTAGTGAAGAGCAGGAAGAACTTGCTTTTGAACCATTAATAGCAGAGTCCCTATTGGGAGGTAAGAGCCCCTATACCCGAAGATGCATGGTACACATTTGGCTCCAGCCATGGGCAGCCCCCAAAATGGAGGGCCATAGCTTTCCATCCTAAGACTGAGACGATATGGATGGAAGATGGTGAGGGGAAGAACAGCCAAAGGGCAGAGTTGCGGGCTATGTGGCTTATGATCAGCCAATATATAGTTGTCTGCACTGACAGCTGGGCTCTCTATCGGGGCTTGACCCTGTGGCTACCAACCTGGTACCATGCCAACTGGCTGGTTGGTCACCGACCCCTTTGGGGGCAGGAATTGTGGCAAGACTTATGGGCCTGTGGTCAGACTAGAATAATTACAGTATACCATGTGACAGGTCATTTGCCACTGGCATCCCCAGGAAATGATGAAGCAGATAAACTGGCCCAGATACACTGGTTAGAAGGAAAGCCTTCCTGTGATGTAGCCCAATGGCTATATCAGTGTCTGTTGTACGTGGGGCAAAAGACAATGTGGGCTGTAGCCTGTTGGTGGGGCTTGCCTTTGACCTTTGAAGAAGTTAGTAGAGCCTGGCAGGAGTGTGTCGTGTGCTCCAAAAGGGACTTACACCGAGTTCCACAGCAACATGGGACAAGAGCTAAGGAGGGGCCTATACCCCTCATCAGGTGGCAGATAGACTATATTGGGCCTCTACCTGTGTCAGAAGGATTTCGGTATGCGATGACTTGTGTGGACACAACTACTGGACTTCTGGTTGCTTTTCCTACCCATTGTGCAGACCAGCAGACAACCAAAAAGAGCCTGGAGCATCTCTTTGCTGCCTATGGCCGACCACAGGTAATTGAGAGTAATCAAGCACCCATTTTACTGGACATACACTGCAAGATTGGGTGCGACAGCGGGGAATCAAATGGAAGTTTCATGTGCTATACAATCCTACCACAGCAGGCATGATAGAGAGGCACAATGGCTTGTTAAAATCTGGACTAAAGTCAGACACCAATAGTCTGCGAGGATGGTCAGTCTGCTATGGACTGTGCTACGGCGTTTGAACGAGAGACCCTAAAAGGGAGCCCTGAGCCCTGTAGACATGTTAACACATATGGCTGCCTCCCCTATACAACTGCAAGTACAAACCAAAGAAGAATCACTGAAGCTGAGGTTCGGCCACCAGAATAACATCTTGCTGCCAGTACCAACTGCACTGAACCCCGGAGACTCCATTGAGTGGACGTGGCCTTGGACCTTTCAACACATGGACCAACGATGGCTGGCTCTCCTGGCACCTTGGAGACAAGGCCTGGAACCTGGCCTCCCTGTGTATTCCTGGAATAATAGCAGAGTGGCCGCCAAAGGTCACAGTAGTATATCCTAAACTGCCAGAGGTAGGAGCATCTTACCGGGGAGTTGTGTTTTATCGTTATGGCCAGTGCATGCACCTCCAGAAGCACTATATATAGACCCTTTGGTAACTCCCACAGGGAAAGGAGTAAAAGTATGGTATACTAGACCTGGAAGGGATCTCCTTCCTGCTACAGTCCTATCACAGGACCACTCTCTTGCATGCATCCTACTGATGGACAAGATTTGCCTATGTTGGTGGAATTAAAACATGTGTCTTATCGCCCCTAAAGTCTTTGTGGATTGGGAACTTCCTCTGGCTTGAGGATTATTATAATTTTTGTTACCTATATCAAAATCTTGCTGTATCTTAATTTTTATTATCTCTAAGTTGTTGTTATCCTCTCTTGCTACTGTGGAATCTGTTTACAGTGCTCCAGCTTTCTCACACAGGGACCATTGCAGAAGACTGAAAGCACATAGATTATAAGGCGAGAATCCTGGAGGGGTAGAGTGTGAGGAAGTTGGGGGGTCCTATGGCCAGGATCCTCACTGAACTTAAACCACCTGATGATGTAACTGGCCTGTTGCTAGGCTACTGCTTCCATAGCGTTAGGCAATAAGCTATTATTGTGCTATATAGAGAGCTGACCCAGTGCTGTGGGCGGAGGCAGAGACGTTAGTGCTCGACCTACCGGCAGGAGAACAAGCCAGGTAATAAACCCTTTCACCCCAAAGAATGTTTTGCTGTCAATTTCTTTGGTCACACTGAATCCATAGTGAACTTGCCCAGGGCTGAAACCCGTTGGCACGACACCAAATTTGTGGTAACTTGTTACAGCAGTAGTAGGAAACTAATAATCTTAATTTTTATTTGATATGCCCTTTTTCCAATAATAAGAAATATCAGATCTGTTAATTCAGCCATTTCCAATTTCTTTTTTTTCCATTCATTTTCAGTCAGGAAATATATTCATACCTCTTATTAAATTTTATACTCATCAAACATACTTTCAAAGTTACTTTCTCTTGTTATAATTCACAACTCTCAACTGAAAATTAGATAAGGAAATAAGTAGATTTTGATAATATTGAAGAGTTTGCTTTCATTAATCCATGAAAGTAAAATTATAAATTGTTTTTTGATAAAATATTTAAACTTAAAAAAAAATACTGTGAGGAGTGGGGAGTATGGGAACAACAACAAAAAATACTGTGAATTTTAATATACTTACTTTCTATTTTCAATACTTTACAACTAATTTAATGTTCTGGGGGGAAATTAACCATTAAGGAAACACAGAAACATGTTTGTAAGGTACTGTCTTGCCAATGGGTTTCAGCCCTGGACAAGTTCACTATGGTTTCAGTGAGACTGAAGAAAATGACAGTGGAACATTCTTGGGGTTAAAGAGTTTGTACCCAACTTTATTCCCATGGTGGCAGGTCAATCACCAGAATCCTGTCCACTCAGAGAGAGTCTGCACGCAGCAAGCCGGTCTCTGCCTCTGGGCCTCTCTGCCCCAACAACCATCTCAGTCTCTGTCCTCAGCGCTGCCACCACTCCAGTCTCTGCTCTCCTGCAGCCGTGCAGCAGCCCAGAGCACTGGGCGGAGCTCTTGACATAGAGTCAATAAGAATGTATTGCCCACACATGTGTAGGGAGCCAATCGACCAGGACCAGGTGAGAATCCTGGCCACAGGAACCTTCACTTTCTCCACAGGTACACATTCTTCCTTCTTCAGACTTCAGTGTGGCTCATCATGACACTGATAGATCCTGTCTTTATTTAAAATTTTGGCATTTTGTTCATTATGGATTTTCCTGCATTAATTTTGATTGTTTAAAATGTTGCATTAAAAGAATATTAACCATGATTACATGTTTTTTGGCACTCCCTAAATTTTTTTACCCAAGGAGAGCTCCTCACCCACCCTAGTTTCCAGCCATGTGAAAGAAGTATGCTAGTTCTACTCCCACAAAACTCGAGTTACCCAAGTGGCTTTTTACCTGGAGCAGCTGGCTTACCAGAACAGCCAAATGCCTACTGAAGTTACAGCACCAGCTGGGGAATAATGCCCTATAAGGCTGGGGTGCTGTCCTCCACACTGCAGTATATGTCTTAAATCAATAAGATGCCATTTCTTCCACAGCCAGGTCTGCAGACCACAGGATAGAGGTCGGAGTAACCCCTCTCCCTATTACACCTAGTAACCAACCTATAAAAAAAACTTTTCGGTCCTTAAAATCCTGGGCTTGATGTGTCCGTCCGGAGGGTGCTATTGTTCAAGGAACAAATATTTCCATCAGGGAAGCCGTCAGAGTTCCATTATAGTGGGAGCTGAGACTGCCCCCCAACTATATTGAACTCATGCTATTTCACCAATATGCAGAGAGAAGTAACTTGTCAGGTGGTTGCTCCTGGTATGTTACTGCAAAATGAGGCCAAGAAAGACTGTCTGGAACTCAAGAATTTTTGTACTCCCATAACCTAATATTTTAAAAAGTTGATGGGAAACAGCAGGAACTTAAAAAAGAAAGGATTTCAAAGGACTTGGATCCTGGGGAATGTTTGGACCAACACAGCGAACACCCAAGTGCTGACAAAGTGTGAGGGAAAAAGGAATTCGGTGGGGGTGGAGGCTGTGATTGGGAGATTTAGGCTCTGTGACAAACTACAGAAGCAGGGCTATGACAGCTTTCCTTCATGTTGTCTCTTCTTCCTCAGTTTCCCTGCTGTGACAAGTACTGATCGTGCAACAACTACAGTTTAGGTTCCAAATGGGATTGTGATTGAACTGGCATCATTACAAAATGATCAAATGCCAAATGGGAATCTGTGTTTTCCCTGTGTTGGAGATAAAAGTTTCTCCATCTAAATAAAGAACAGGAATAGATGCTGAAAGGTAAAAGGAGTGGACTTGGCTGGCTATTCTTATTTACATCTGTACCTTGACCCTTTCTCCATCTTTATCTGCCTTGTTCTTGCCCCGAGCAGCCGACTTTTGGACTATCACCTGGCTTCCAGGCCCTCTTCAGCTTCAGGTTGAATTCTGTCAATGGGAGGCACTGGCCAGAGATTGGAGGGAAGAGATAGAAGCCAGTTTTAGCCCCCTTGCTGACCACGGTTCTGGCAGTGACTACATTCCTTTACAGCTACCTCTCCCAGCACGCAGCTCCTGTTCTACAGCTCTAGCTCTCAGCAGGCTCTGGTGCACTGTTACTGCTCTTCTTGTCTCTTCAGGCACACAGAAATATTTTTTATTGCTGCTGCAAAAAATTACCACAGACTTGGTGGCTTAAAACAACATAAATGCATTATCTGCAGAATTCTGCAGATCAGAGGTGTGGCCTGAGTCTCACTAGACTAACATCAAGGTGTCACCAGGCCTGCACTCCTGCCTGGAGGCTCAAGAGGCTGACCGCTGCTTCCTTGCCTTTTCCAGCTTCAAGAGGCTGGCCATATGTTTTAGCTCACGGCCCTGTTTTGCCACCTTCAAAGCCAGCAACATCATTTCTCTGACCATTCTTCTTTTGTCTGATCTCCCTTTTACCACAGCCGAGAAAGTCCTTGCTTTCAAGGACTCATGTGATTAAACGGGGTCCACTCAGACAATCCAGGATAATCTCTACATTTCAAGGTCCTTGATTTATTCTCATCTACAAAGTCTCTTTGGCCATGTGAAGTAACATATTCATAGGTCCTTGGGATTAGCATGTGGACAGCTTCACGGGGTGAATTATTTTGTCTACCACAGGATAATAACAGCTTCATCCTGTTGCTAGACTATAAGCGCTTTATTATCCCATGTGGGTTAACCATGTGCTCACCTCTATAAGGAGTCATTTCACTGAACTCTCCTCATTTAAGCCTTTATGAGCATCCCACCTAGGCCCTGACACAGAGACTAGGTCAAGGTGGTACTGATTGTCTCTGACAAAATGCAACCTTTACCAATGTGTTCTTCCCCACAAAATGCAAAGGCCTTCATATTGCTTCTCCTACTTAGTATGGTTTTCTTTCTCAGATACTATATTCCCACTAAGAACACAGAACAAACAATTCAAAAAGGAAATACAAGCAGCCAAAAAAAAAAATGAAAAAAACATTCCATTTCTGGGGTAATAAAAAATGCACCCATCAAAATAATTAGGTATCAGTTCAAACACTGAGGATTTTGATAGAAGAAAGAAAAAGATGGTATGAAAAACCTGTGCTCTCATACTCTGCTGAGGAGGTACACATTGGTAGAGTAACTTTCCATTGCCTTCATAGGTAATAAAATTTTTCAGCATAATATTCATTAATCTATTCATTTACTCAATGAATATTTATTGAGTATGCTCATGAGGTATCAGACACTGGGGTAAGGATTGCCCTTACTTAGATTCAAATGAAGACCGACAGCACACAAGTAAATAAGTAAAACAAATTGTCCAATGGTGCTACGTGCTAAGGGAAATACAAAGAGGGAAAGTGAACAGGAAGTATTGGGCAGGAGTGGACGGGAAGGCCTCACCCAGCTAAAGACCTAAAGGAGGCAAGAACACAAGCCATGTGTTATCTGAGGCATGTTATTCCAGGCAGAGAGAACAGTAAGGAAAAGACTCTAAGGGAGGGTGTGGGGCATATTCCAGAACGAGCAAAGAGACTAGTGTGGTAGGAACCAAAAGAAGGGATGGAAAAATACAGTATCCGAGAGGGAGGGGAGACAGGATAGGAGGTAGGAGGTAGAATCTATAGGGTCTTACAAGTTGCTATACATACAGTGGCTCAGAAGAGTAACATAATCTAAATTCCACATTAAAAATATCATTCTGACTACACTAAGAATAGATTGTAAGAAAGCAGGGAAGAATAGAAAGGTGACAGCAAATGGTGGAATAGGAAGCCCTAGACCCACATTCCCCAAAAAGACGCCGATTTAATGGTGATAAAATTCAACATCCTTTCAGGATAAAAACACTCAACAAACTGTGAATAAAAGGAAACGACTGCCACATAATAAAAACTATATATGAAAAGCCCATAGCTAACCTCATACTCAATAGAAAAAGACTGAAAGCTTTCCTCTGAGATTAGAAACAAGCAAAAAGACCCACTCTCACTACTATTATTCAACATGGTATTGGAAGTCCTTACCTCTAAAGTCTGGATGATAACATTATTTTCTTCTTAGAGTTACTGGAAGGATTAAATGACTTAACAGTTGTAAGGCAGTTAGAGGGGAGCCTGGCACACAATAATTACTATATGAGTTTTTTATTGTTACTATTAAAAGGACTGAAGTACTAAGGGTAGCCTACTTTCTAGGGGCAGCAGTCTTATACTTTCCAGAAGGAATGAACATCAATGAATCCAGTGAGTTGGTTAAATGAAGGTCAATTAAGCAAGCCTCAAACCCTGGGATAGCCTGTTCTTCCCTCTGACATAGCACTTTTACATACCATATTTACATATTTGCACTACTCAATAGATATAAGGTCCTTGAGGGAAGGAAATACTTCTGTTCATTTTACTATCCTCAGCACTTGTTACAATTTCAGATTAATTTTTTTCATGCCTTATAGCTAATGCACAGTGGGTCCTCAGTAAAAATTAAAGACTGAATAAATTAATAAGAACAAATTACACTTTAGATTGTTCCTACTTTAAAAGCTTATTTTTAGTAATAGCAACAGATACTAAATCACCATACATTTCAATGCCAGACTGCCCTTCTCCCATTATTCAGTTATTGAACAGTATATAGAATACTTCACTAAAAGTACTGTAAGTACTCACTAAATAATTGTTGAATGAATGAATATCACTAACCTAGCATCACTGGGCAAGAAAGTTCCAAAGTTTTTCTTTTCCTTTTAGGCACCAAAACAATTGTATCTTCAATACTTTAGATGGAAATTTTTTTAAAACCTTAATTAAATCCCTGCCTTTATAAACAGTTTTTTTAAACCTAAATATCTTCTTGATGACTCAGGATCACATCTATGAACATTATTATTTATGCCTTTAGAGGTCTAATGACTTCAAATAATGTCTTCATAATAATAAATACCAAATGTATACTGGTACCTGATGTGGACCATTAGTAATTTATTGTCAATTGCCTGTAAAACAGTTTCTAAACTACACTTTGCTATCTCCCACTCAATATATATTCCAAACTTAAGCCATCATCAAATCTCATAAATACCTTGCTACAGCTAGTGGACCCACCAACACAAAATAGAAACCTTAAAATCGTCTCTTTTATATCCATATTTTACCAACTACTAAGCTCTACTCTTCTCTCCCCATGTTTAGCAAATCCCACTCTAGCTCAGTTCATTTTACCACATGCTTAGAAGACCTCAATAGACTTCCTCCTGTCTCCATGCTTCCAGTAACTACCAACCATACTCCATCCTGCAAATTAACCACTTTACCTCCCTATCCAAAAATCTATCTCTTGACTCACAGAATAAAATTCAAATCTTTTCATATTTCTCATAGAAACAAGCTAGCCTCTACTTAACACCTACTAAATATCTCATTTGAGGACGAGGGCAGCATGTGACAACTTCTTGCTATATTTCAACTCACAATTAGTAAAGGAAGTAACTAGGAGAATTACTGATCTGACTTACAAAAAAACAAAAAAGATGAGCAGAAATAATGGGAACTTGATCAAAAGCAATCACATTATATTAAGAGTTTAAAATAAACAATAAGGGAAAGGCTCTGTAGCCTACAGTTTAGAAAGGCAAAAATATCAGAATCCCTCATAACATGAGGCTCTAAAAGTGAAAATGGCTCTAGAGAGTTTGGAGGCTCAAAAGACTTTGGAGGTTTCTGACTATGCAACTGCACATATAACTGATGAGAAAAAAAAGTTGGTTAGTGTAGGAGATTGAATAGAGTCCCATGCCAAAAAAATTCATGTCTACCCAGAATCTCAGAATATAATATTTGAAAATAGCTTATTTGAAAACAGGATCTTTGCAATATAATTAGTTCACAATAAAGTCCTACTAGATAAAGATGGGGGCAAAATCAAATATCTGGTGTCCTTATAAGAAAAGGAGAGGACACACAGAGGCAGTCAGAGAGAAGGCCATGTGAAAACAAAGGCAGAGACCAGAGTATTGCAGCTTCAAGTGCAGGAACACCATGGATGGCCAGAAGCCACCAGAACTTAGGAAGAGTCAAGAAGGAGCCTTCCCTGAGATCCTTCAGTAAGGGTATGGCCTAGCTAACACCTTGATTTCAGACTAAATGTATATGCAAACAACAAAGCTACAAAATATGTGAAACAAAAACTTACAGAACTAGAAGGAGAAATGTATAATTCATAATTATAGTTGGAGATTTTAACACCCATCTCACAACAACTGACAGAACTAGAAAAATAGCAAAGATCTAGAAGACTCAACAAAACCATCAACTGCAACAGAAGCTAACTGACATTTATAGATCACCTCACCTAACAATAGCAGGATATATTCTTACAAGTGCCATGTTACACATAGCAAAACAGAATCATGTCCTGGGCCATAAAAACAAACCTCAGTAAATTGAAAAGGATTAAAATCATCAAGTATGTTCTTCTACCACCATGGAATCAAACTAGAAATCAGTAGAGATAGATGACAGGAAAATCTTTAAACACTTGGAAACTAAACAACATACTTCTAAATAACCCATTCTCAAGGAAAATCAAAACATATAATTAATGAATGCAGATGAAACTATTACTTCTCAAAATGCCAAAACAGTAGTGAGAGGGAAACTTACAGCACTAAATGCATATATTAGGAAACAAAAAAAGTTTCAAATCAAGCTCCTATCTCATGAAACCTAGAAAAATCAAGCTCCTAT
The DNA here is from genome assembly GCA_029783875.1 of Phataginus tricuspis. Taxonomy (NCBI): domain Eukaryota; kingdom Metazoa; phylum Chordata; class Mammalia; order Pholidota; family Manidae; genus Phataginus; species Phataginus tricuspis. Next base: position 6,921,715 of record JAQQAC010003584.1, on the reverse strand, counting down.
TGATTTTTCTATTCAGGTCTTTTCCATGAAACCTAGGAAAAGTACACCTCCCAAAAAAAAGCAAGTATAAGGAAGGAAATAATAAAAGGCAGAAATAATAAATGAAAATGAAAATGAAAAAAAACCCAAAGAGCTAAGAAAAACAGGTGATTCTTTGAAAACATCAATAAAATAAACATCTAGCAAGACTGAGAAACAAATGAGGGAGGATACTAATTACCATGTTGGTAGAATGTACCCCTCACATAACATACATAACATGAGAATACTTCACATATGTGGTATACTTCCCCAAAACTCGTAACTTCGAGTCTAACAAGAAAAATAGCAAACGCAAAACAAGGAAAAATTCCAAAAAAGAGATGACAAGTACCATGAAAAACTGTCAAAGTCATGAGAAAAACCTGATGAAGAAAACTGAAGAACTGTTCCATATCAGATCATGACAAAGGAGACACGTGATTAAATGCAATGTGGTTTTCTGGAGGAATCCTGGAACACAAAAAGGACATTAATAGAAAACTCAGGCCAGAAAAAAGATGATGGTGTGAAAAGTGAGGCAGAAACCTCCTCCCCAAATCACATAAAACACGAAAATACAGCAAATATAACTAATCCTGAAAAAGGAACCTGAAGATTGCAGAACACACTGCCTACATCTGGGGAAAAGAGAAGACCTCATGGAAAAGGGTAAAGTAGCAAAGCCATGATCCGGCAGGACCCAAGCCCACCCCAGACCCCAGCTCACAGGAAGGAGGAAGAGAAACAGAGTGGGGAGGGAGTAGAAGCCTGGGAGTGCTAAACACCCAGCCCCAGAGATCTGCTCCAGGAGCACGAACCCACATTATATGTTACTCTGGAGATTAGTGGAGTTGGAAAGCAAAGACGGGTGGAATACTCAGAGAGACTGAAATTCCAGCCACTTGTGGAAAACAGGTACGCACAACCGGCTGCTCCGGACAAAAGAAAAGCAGACAGTTTGAAGGACTTCCCAGCAGCAAGAGGGAAACTAAAGGGGCAAAGATTACACAGAGCTGCTGCTCAGAAAAAAGGGCAGATGGACAAAATCATCCTGGCACACTCAGCCCAGCAGGTTGGCAACTCTCAGGAGCTTCAGATACTCCATCCCACTGGCTGGCAACCCAACCCTGAGGCTGCCCACTGCGGTACACAGCTGGCGCTCCTTCATCCTAGCAAACCCTGGTCCATTCACCTGCTGCCCCTGCCATTGTGCCAGGCCAGCCAGAGGGTGGACCCGACCATGGCAGCTACAAGGAGGCAGCACAGAGGCTTCTCCCTGTCCACTTGGACCACTAGACCTGGCACTGGAGGCAGGTACTATAGCTGGGAAGGCAGGAAACCATCCTAAGCTTAGCTAGGTAGGTGTCCATTCCACTTGCCTGCAAACCCTGCCATTGCTGCAGGCACACGGCCCCACCACAGAGTATTTTCCCTTTGTGGGCAATCAGCTGATGGCTCACACAGCTCACTACAAGCAAGACAGAAAGGCACCACACCCACTGCTCACCAATAGCTGGGGCTCCTGCATAAGAAATTGAGCTTCTGGGCACTAGAGGGTGCCATCTATACAAAATTATTATTCCATAGGAAACACTAAAAAATGAGGGGCAAAGAAATTTAGTCCAAACAAAATTATAAGAAAAAAATGCCAGAAAAAGAGCTTAGTGAATCTGAAAATACCAATATTCTTGATAAAGATTTCAAAATAAAATGCATAAACATGCTCATGGAGCTACAGAAAGATATTCAAGATCTCAGGGAGGACATCAACAAAGAGAAATTTTGAAAAATACAGTATCTGAAGTGAAAAATACAATGGAGAAATTTAAAAGCAGATTAATGAGGTAGAGAAGATGGTAAATGAAATGGAAATTAAAGAACTGGAAAACATACTGAGGAACAGAGAAAAAAAGAATTTCTAGGACTGAAAGAATAAGAGTGCTTTGCAACCAATCCAAATGGAACAATATTCACATTATAAGGGTACCAGAAGAAGAAGAGAAAAAAAGGGATAGAAAGTGTCTTTGAGGAAATAATTCTTGAAAACTACCCAAATCTGGGGAAGGAAACAGTCACTCAGGTCATGGAAGTGCAGAGATCTCCCAACACAAGGAACCCTAAAAAGACAACACCAAGACATATAATAATTAAAATGGCAAAGATCAAGGACAAGGAGAGAGCACTGAAAGCAGCCAGAGAGAGAAAAAAGATCATGAACAAAGGAAAGCCCATCAGGCTATCAGCAGACTTGTCAGCAAAAACCTTACAGGCTGGAAGGGAGTGCCATGATATACTTAATGCAATGAAACAGAAGGGCCTCGAATCAAGAATACTCTACCCGGAAAGATTATCATTTAAATTTGAAGCCAGAATTAAACAATTTCCAAATAAGCAAAAATTGAGGGAATTCACCATGACCAAATCATTTCTACAGGGTACCATAAAGGGACTGCTCTACATGGAAATGCTCCAAAGGCTAAATAGCTGTCACCAGAGAAAGCAAAACCACAGTAAAGGAAGTAGACCCATTAATCACTAAGCAAATACAAAATTAAATCAACTACTCACAAAGTTAGTCAAGGGATGCACAAAGAGTACAGAATATGACCTCAACCTAATCTATAAAGAATAGAGAAGGAAAAAGAAGAAGGGGGAAAAAAATCTTTAGATTCTGTTTGAAATAGAATGATAAGTGGGTTAACATAGACTGTTAGATAGTAAGGAAGCTGCCCTTGAGCCTTTGGTAATCACGAATCTAAAGCCTGCAATGGCAATAAGTACATATTATCAATAATCACCCTAAATGTAAATGGACTGAATGCACCAATCAAAAGACATAGAGTCACTGAATGGAAAAAAAACAAGACCTATCTGTATGCTGCCTACAAGAGACTCACTTCAAACCCAAAGACATACACAGATTAAAAGTGAAGGGATGGAAAAAAATATTTCATGCAAATAATAGGGAGAAAAAAGCAGAAGTAGCAATACTTCAGACAAAATAGATTTCAAAACAAAGAAAGTAACAAGAGACAAAGAGGACATAATTACATAATGATAAAGGGGTCAGCCCAACAAGAGAATATAACCATTATAAATATCTATGTACCCAACATAGGAGCACCCAAATATGTGAAACAAATACTAACAGAATTAGAGGTAGAAAGAGAATGCAACACATTTTAGGAGACTTCAACACACCAGTCACTTTAAAAGACAGATCAACCAGACAGAAAATAAGTAAGGAGGCAGAGACACAGAACAACACATTAGAACAGATGGGCCTAACAGACATCTACAGAACACTCCACCCAAAAGCAGCAGGATACACATTCTTCTCAAGTGTATATGGAACATTTTCCAGAATAGATCACATACCATGCCATAAAAAGAGCCTCAGTAAATTCAAAAAGATTGAAATTGTGCCAACCAGCTTCTCAGACCACAAAGGTATGAAACTAGAAATAAATTATGCAAAAAAAAAAAAAAGGCCACAAGTACATGGAGACATGCTCCTACATAATTCATGCATCAGTAACTAAAACAGAAATCAAGCAATACTTGGAGACAAATGAAAACAACTCAACATGACAAAACCTGTGGGATGCAGCAAAGGCAGTTCTAAGAGGAAAGTACATAGCAATACAGGCTTACCTCAGGAAACAAGAACAATCCCAAATGAACAGTCTAAACTCACAATTAATGAAACTAGAAAAAGAAAAACAAATGAGACCCAAAGTCAGTAAGAGGGACATAATAAAGATCAGAGCAAAAATAAAATCACAAAGAATTAAACAATAGAAAGAATCAGTGAAACCAGGAGCCAGTTATTCAAGAAAATAAACAAAATAGATAAATGCCTAGCCAAATGTATCAAGAAAAAAAGAAAGTGTGTGCACATAAACAGAATCAGAAAAGAGAAAGGGAAAACCGCTACAGACACCATGGAAATACAAAGAATTATTAGAGAATATTATGAAAAATTGTATGCTAACAAATTTGATAACCTAGAAGAAATGGACAACTTTCTAGAAAAATACAACCTTCCAAGGCTGACCCAGGAAGAAACAGAAAATCTGAACATATTACCAGCAATGATATTGAATTGGTAATCAAAAAACTACCTAAGAACAAAACCCCTGGCCCAGATGGCTTCACCACTGACTTTTATCAAACATTTAAGGAAGAGCTAATACCCATCCTCCTTAAAGTTTTCCAAAAAGTAGAAGAGAAAGGAATACTTCCAAACTCATTCTGAGGCCAGCATCACTCTAATATCAAAACCAGGCAAAGTCTTCACAAAAAAAAGAAAATTACTGACCAATTATCCCTGATGAACAGAGATGCAAAAATCCTCAGCAAAATATTAGCAAACCAAATTCAAAAATACATCAAAAAGATCATCCATCATGACCAAGTGGTATTTATTCCAGGTATGCAAGGATGGTATAGTATTTGTAAATCAATGTCATCCACCACATTAACAAAAAGAAGGATGAAAAAAACCACATGATCATCTCAATAGATGCTGAAAAAGCATTTGACAAAATTCAACATCCATTCATGATAAAAACTCTCAACAAAATGGGTATAGAGTTTAAGTACCTCAACGTTATAATAAAGGCCATATAGCCAACATCATACTTAACAGCAAAAAGCTAAAAGCTTTTTCTCTAATATCAGGAACAAGACAAGAATGGCCACTCTCACCACTTTTTTCCAACATAGTACTGGAGGTCCTAGCCACAGCAATCAGACAACACAAAGAATTAAAAGGCATCAAAGTGATTAGGAAGAAGTTAAACTGTCATTGTTTGCAGATGACATGATATTATACAAAGAAATCCCTAAAAACTCCACCAAAAAACTATTAGAACTAGTAATTGAATTCAGCAAAGTTGCAGGATATAAAATAAATACACAGAAATCTGTTACATTCCTATATATATATACTTACAACAAATTAGCAGAAAGAGAAATCAGGAAAACAACTCCATTTACAACTGCATCAAAAATAATAAAATACTTAGGAATAAACCTGTTGAATGAGGTGAATGACCTATGCTCTGAAAACTACAAGACACTCATGAGAGAAATTAAAGACACCAGTAAATGGAAATACATCCTGTGCTCATGGATAAGAAGAATTAATATTGTCAAAATGGCCATCCTGCCTAAAGCAATCTACAGATTCAATGCAATCCCTATCAAAATACCAACAGCATTCTTCAACTATAGCAAATAATTTTATATGTAAGCACAAAAGACCTAAATAGCCAAAGCAATCCTGAGAAAGAAGAAAAAAGTGGGGATTACACTCCTTTAACTTCAAGCTCTACACAAAGCCAAAGTAACCAAAACAATTTGGTACTGGCACAGAAACAGACCAATAGATTAATGGAATGGAATAGAGAGCCTACATATAAACCCACACATATATGGCCAATTAATATACAATAAAGGAGCTGTGAATATACAAAGCAGAAATGACAGCCTCTTCAACAACTGGTCTTGGCAAAACTGAACAGCTACATGTAAGAGAATGAAACTGGATTATTGTCTAACTCCATACACAAAAGTAAACTTGAAATGGATCAAACACCTAAATGTAAGTCATGAAACTATAAAACTCTTAGAAGAAAAATACGCAAAACTCTCTTGAATATAAACATGAGCAAATTTTTCCTGAACACATCTCTTCAGGCAAGGGAAACAAAATAAAAAATGAACAAGTGGGACTACATCAAACTAAAAAGCCTCTGTACAGCAAAAGACACCATCAGCAGAACAAAAAGGTATCCTACTGTATGGGAGAATATATTCGTAAATGACTTATCCAATAAGGGGTTAACATCCAAAATATATAAAGAATTCACATATCTCAACACTTAAAACACAAACAATCTGATTAAAAAATGGGCAAAGGATCCGAACAGACACTTCTCCAAAGAAGAAATTTAGATGGTCAACAGGCACATGAAAAGATGCTCCACATTGCTAATAATCAGGGAAATGCAAATTAAACCACAACAAGGTATCATCTCACACTAGTTAGGAATGCCAACATCCAAATGACAAGAAACAACAAATGCTGGAAAGAATGCGGAGAAAGGAGAACCCTCCTACACTGTTGGTCAGAATTTAAGTTGTGGAAAGCAATATGGAGGTTTCTCATAAAACTCAAAATAGAAATACCATTTGATCCAGGAATTCCACTCCTAGGAAGTTACCTGAAGAAAACAAGATCCCTGATTCAAAAACACATATTCACTACTGTGTTTATTGCAGCACTACTTACAATAGCCAAGATATGGAAGCAACCTAAGTGTCTATCAGTAAATGAATGGATAAAGAAGATGTGATACATATACACAATGGAATATTATTCAGCCATAAGAAGAAAACAAATCCTATTATTTGCAACATATTTATGGATGGAGCTAGAGGGTATTATGCTCAGTGAAATAAGCCAGGCAGAGAAAGACAAGTACCAAATGACTTTACTCATTTGTTGAGTATAAGAACAAAACAAAACTTAAGGAACAAAACAGCAGCAGACTCACAGACTCCAAGAAGAGACTAGTGGTTACCAAAGGGGAGGGGTTGGGGAGGGTGGATGGGGAGGGAGGAAGGGATTAAGGAGCACTATAATTCATAATTACAATATAGGTTGGTCATGGGGAAGGCTGTACAGCACATAGAAGGCAAGTAATGACTCTATAGCATCTTACTACGCTGATGGACAGTGACTGCAATGGGGAGGGGTGGCTGTTAGGACTCAGTATGGGTGAATGTTAAACCACAATGTTGTTCATGTGAAACCTTCATAAGATTGTATATCAATGATACCTTAATTAAAAAAAGAAGAACCAGTTATGTCTTTATAATAAAGTCTAAAGTTTAATTGTACCATGCCAATGATGGGATCTTACTTGTGACAAATGTATTTTGGTAATATAAGACATTAAAATAGGGAAAACAGTCTGTGGGGTATATGAGAATTCTGTACTGGATTTGCAACTTTTCTATAAGCCTAAAACTACTCTAAAATTAAAAATTAATTTAAAAACTTACCTGAATCACTAAGTTATTGTTTTCCGATTATAAAGAAAAAGATAAGCCCTTTAACACAGGCTGATATAATGTTAATAAAGATCCAGAGAATAAAGAACTCCTAAATCCTACTTTGTCTCTGGTCTTCTATTTCAAGAATTTAGCTTGCAAAATTGAAAGAACCAAAAGTTTTCTATAGTGAATAAGTATTTCTTTTTAACTTAAAGAAATGACAAATGTTTAGAAAAAATAGTACATTGGTTAAAGGGAAGTAGAAGACAAAGATAAAGAAATTCCAAGAATGTGTCTGTTATAAGTGAATTTATATTTTCTGTAAAAATAATACAGAAACAATTTCCAAGTTACTGGGAAATTTTGCAAATGAGACCAATGAACCACAGAAGACATTCTCTCAGAAATCACGGGGAAGGCCACAGTCAAAAGACTAAAACAGGCAAACGTTTAATTTTCAAAAAGGAAGGCAACATACTTCAGTAAATCTGACTTAAAAGCTTGGTGCCCATTTAGTGCGTTTTAGTCATCAAGAATTATGAGGGTACATACATTCAGATTCAGCCTACTATGCATTAAAACTATCACCTCTTAAAAATGTGACTTCCTTTTTTGGCTGCATAAGATTTGGTAGGCAGAGTGTATTTTATTTCAGCAAAGTACATGACAAGTTGCCTCATGGAAATCCTAGGGACAAGGACAAGCTGGAGAAATATGTCAGACAATAAAAGTGGAGAAGGATTTCAAATGTATAGTGATAGGCTCTTTCTTCAACACTGTCCTGTTTAACATTTTTACTATTGATTTAGATGAAGATGTAGAAACAACATTCATCAAATAGGCTCATGATATAAGTCATAAAGCAATAACACAAATAACAGAATCTGGATTCAAAACATACTAAAAGGTTGTACTGTTAAGTTGAGCCTAGCAAGATGAAGTATAATAGGGAAAATAAGCCTACATTTGGGCCCCAAACTCAAATGCACAAATACAGAATGGCTTACTGGTAAAGAAAGGCTTTGAGATATTTGAGAGTCAGCTCAGTATGAATCAATTACATACAAAGAATGTGGCATGAGGGTCAAATCATAATAGCATCTAGTGAGAAAAGCCATAATAATACTGCTATATTTTAGTGATCCTACAATACCCAGAGTGCAGACAAACTGAAAACTGCCGACAAGAGTAGCCAGGGTGAAATATAAAACAGAAAAATGGGTGGAGAGGAAACAGGTTTGGCTTGAGGAAAAAAGTTCCAGGGGTTACAAGATAGTTGTCTTCTAATATCTGAGGTGCTCTCATGCGCAAGAAATATTAGACTTATTCTAAATTTAACTAAGGCTAACAAGTAGAATTTAAGGAATACACATTTAATTTCAATATTATATTGAGGTTAATTCCTAAGACAGAATGAGCTGCATTTACAGTTAAGTTCCCCTCCTTGGAAGCCAGATGACAAACTGGCAGGAACATGGTAAATGGAAATAAAGCATCAGATGGCTGGTTAGACTAGGTGACCTTTAAAGTATCTTCCAACTCTGTAATTTTAAGCTGCTACTTTTCTAGATTTTCTCTATGCCAAACCTTTGGCCCCAGTCCAGCTGGTTTCCTCACTGTTTTTGGAACAAACCTTATTGGTACATGTACTTCCTATATCCACACTTTCAGGTCATTCTCTTATTCAAGTAGAAACAAAGGATTTTTCTTTCTAAATCTTATCCATCCATCAAAAACTAAACAAATATTCCCCTTAATGAACACTTTTATGACTAATCTGATCTCTCTCCTCTGAACTGTGAAATACTTCCAGTGCCATCTGTTTGGCAATTAATTACATACCACCCTCAGATACCTCTTCGGTCTTAAACTGGTATTTGACCTTTTATTAATAATTCCTCTCAACTAAATTAAAAGCCCTTTAAACACAGATACTGATGAAACTTATACAGCATATTCCCTGCCTATCTAGGGGCACATACTAGGCACTCAAAAACAGTCTTTCATTTTCAATATTGGAAATATTTTTATTAGAACAGGTGTTTTTTTAAAAGCCTTATTTTTATAGGTAAGTGGAAAATGCACTATGCAAATCTGAATGTTAACTAACATACACGACTTCCAGTCCATATACAGAGCTACCAGAATAAGATACTGCCACCCACTGATAACAATCTAACCACTGGATTTTTTTTAAATAGTCAATCAATCTCAGAAAAATTCAAAATTTCCAATCTAAACATAAAGTGTGGTAAAACAAGGGAAAATTAGCAGAACCAAAGAATGAAAATGTCAAGAAGAAATAATGATATTTTTAAAGATCATATTTATTTCTCAAGTGTAAAATGTGCTGATGCATGATGTAGACAACAATTTTGATTCATATACCTTGGAACACACATTAAGAAAAAATAAACTTGTCACATAGAGCCCAAAACATATCTTCATTCCCCTAAAGGCCAACCAACAAACAGAAGTCCTAGCCAAGTTAAAAGAGAATTGAGAATTCCTTATCAGCTTAGCTATATTAATAAAGATTAGGAAATACTTACAGAAGATTCTGGATCTGACAGTTCATCCAGTAATTTCCTTGCATCTACCACAGCTTGATAGAGTCTCAGATTTTTGCCATCAGAAGCAACAAAGCAAGCACTTGCAGAATTACAATATGTACCTGAGAAAGTAAATGCTTTGCATTATAACATATAGTATATTTTTATTATTGGTTGAACTACAAGAAACCAATATTCACATTTCTCCTTTTAGGCATAACCATGTCCAGAATCATAATGAGATAGATATAACTAATGGATATAAAATCAACAAAAAATTCAATAGAAAAACTCTCAACAAAATGGGTATAGACGGCAAGTACCTCAACATCGTAAAGGTCATATATGACAAACCCACAGCTAACATCATACTTAACAGCAAGAAGCTGAAAGCTTTTCATCTAAGATTGGGAACAAGACAGGGATGCCCAATCTCTCCACTGTTATTCAACATAGTACTGGAGATCCTAGCCACGGCAATCAGACAAAACAAAAACATACAAGGCATCCAGATTGGTAAAGAAGAAGTCAAATTGTCACTATTTGCAGATAACATGATATTGTATATAAAAAACCCTAAAGACTCCACTCCAAAACTACTAGAACTAATTATCTGAATTCAGCAAGGTTGCAGGATACAAAATTAACACACACAAATCTGTTGCTTTCCTATACACTAACGATGAACTAACAGAAAGAGAAATCAGGAAAACAATTCAATTCACAATTGCATCAAAAAGAATAAAATACCTAGGAATAAACCTAATGAAGGAAGTGAAAGACCTGTACCCTGAAAACTACAAGACACTCCTAAGAGCAATTAAAGAGGACACTAACAAATGGAAATTCATCCCATGCTCTTGGCTAGGAAGAATAAATATTGTCAAAATGGCTATACTACCTAAAGCAATCTACACATTCAATGCAATCCCTATCAAAATACCAACAGCTTTCTTCAATGAACTGGAACAAATAATTCTAAAATTCATATGGAACCACAAAAGACCCCAAATAGCCAAAGCAATCCTGAGAAGGAGGAATAAAATGGGAAATTACGCTCCCTGACTTCAAGCTCTACTACAAAGCCACAGTAATCAAGACAATTTGGTATTGGCACAAAAACAGACCCACAGACCAGTGGAACAGAATAGAAAATCCAAACATTAATCCAAACATATACGGTCAATTAATATATGATAAAGGAGCCTTGGACATACAATGGGGAGATGACAGCCTCTTCAGCAGCTGGTGTTGGAAAAACTGGGCAGCTACATGTAAGAGAATGAAACTGGACTACTGTCTAACCCCATACACAAAAGTAAACTCAAAATTGATCAAAGACCTGAATGTAAGTCATGAAACCATAAAACTCTTAGAAAAAAACATAGGCAAAAATCTTTTGGACATAAACATGAACAACTTCTTCATGAACATATCTCCCCAGGCAAGGGAAACAAAAGCAAAAATGAACAAGTGGGACTATATCAAGCTGAAAAGCTTCTGTACAGCAAAGGACACCATCAGTAGAACAAAAAGACATCCTACAGTATGGGAAAATATATTCATAAATGATGCATCTGAGAAGGGGTTGACATCCAAAATATATAAAGAACTCACGCACCTTAACAAACAAAAAGCAAATAATCCAATTAAGAAATGGGCAGAGGACATGAATAGACACTTCTCCAAAGAAGAAATTCAGATGGCCAACAGGCACATGAAAAGATGCTCCACATTGCTGGTCATCAGAGAAATGCAGATTAAAACCACAATGAGATATCACCTCACACCATTGAGGATGGCCAATATCCAAAACACAAACAACAACAAATGTTGGCGAGGATGTGGAGAAAAGGGAACCCTCCTACACTGCTGGTGGGAATGCAAATTAGTTCAACCATTGTGGAAAGCAGTATGGAGGTTCCTCAAAAAACTCAAAATAGAAATACCATTTGACCCAGGAATCCCACTCCTAGGAATTTATCCTAAGAATGCAGCAGCCCAGTTTCAAAAAGACAGATGCATCCCTATGTTTATCGCAGCACTACTTACAATAGCCAAGAAATGGAAGCAACCTAAGTGTCCATCAGTAGATGAATGGATAAAGAAGATGTGGTACATATACACAATGGAATATTATTCATCCATAAGAAGAAAACAAATCCTACCATTTGCAACAACATGGATGGAGCTAGAGGGTATTATGCTCAGTGAAATAAGCCAGGTGGAGAAAGACAAGTATCAAATGATTTCACTCATATGTGGAGGATAAGAACAAAGAAAAAAACTGAAGGAACAAAACAGCAGCAGACTCACAGAACCCAAGAATGGACTAATAGTCACCAAAGGGAAAGGAACTGAGGAGGATGGGTGGGAAAGGAGGGAAAGGGGGAAAAAGGGGCATTACGATTAGCAGATGTAATGTTGGGGGGGCGTGGGGAGGGCTGTACAGCTCAGAGAAGACAAGCAGTGATTCCATAGCATCTCACTATGCTGATGGACAGTGACTGTAATGGGGTTGGTGGGGGGGACCTGATGA
>JAQQAC010003584.1:6837809-6909438 GCA_029783875.1 Phataginus tricuspis | reverse complement strand
ATAGCATCTCACTATGCTGATGGACAGTGACTGTAATGGGGTTGGTGGGGGGACCTGATGAAGGGGGTAGTTTAATAACCATAATATTGCACATGTAATTGTAGATTTAATGATACCAAAATAAATTTAAAAAGAAAAAGAAAAGAATTCAATAGAAAATAGGTAGTCTAAGGGAAAAGATTAAAAATAAACTTTTAGGAATTCCAAACATAAATCTGGTGCCTACATTCTAACTACTTGTTAAAATCCTCCTAATAATGGCAAACATAAACCATTTGTGTGTAAGTAGCAATGTAAAGCTTTCATTAATTTCACCATTAAAATGAGCACTTACCAAGACAATAACTGGGAATAAGAGTTGGAAGCCAAGCAACATTTGAGAAGGCTGAAGTGTGTAAAGAATTAATTCGAGCCAGTTCTGATACTCCTCCAGTGTGTGACAAAGGTCCTATTGGGTCTACACGCCACAGAATAAGTTCACTGTAGATTGCATTCGGGTCATGAAATGTACGCGTTGCTGCATTTCTAAGAGGTTGTTTCAAGGAGCCTTTTATATGTCTTACAGGATCCATTAATCTACTTAATTTATTGTCTGAGTCCCATTGACAATCTGATTCAGGAGTCAACAAAGCATTATGATGAGATGATGTCAGTAACAGTGGTAAAACTGAATGACATGCTAGGTCATTAAGGTGAAATCGATGACCGCAATATCTAAATTTGTGAGATACAGTCAGAACAGTGGTAAAGGCAGACTTATCAGCAAAAGTGACTGCCCACTGATTTAAAGAACCATCTATGTGTTTAGAGACCATCATTACTGTGGGAGCTAAAATGTTCATATTTGTACTATGTGATCTAAAATGTGGCTGTGATCCGTGAGGACTGCCTACAGCCATCATCTCTTGGTGTAACAGAGTTTGGTGAGAATCCTTTGTAGAACTGACACAGGCGTACATCATGATATTTTTACTAAGAGAGCTGGCATCACCAGAAGGAAATGCAACAGGAATCCGGGAAGAAAAAGAAACCTGAAAAACAAAATTATATGATTCAATATGAGTAGTTTGCCTCCTCTCACAAAGCCTTCCAAAAATACTTCCATTTTCAAAATGTCAAATCTCAGCTTCCTAGCAAAAAATATCATTTCTAACCTCTTTATGGTCTAATCCCTTTCCCCTAGTTACATAATATCATATCTCTATTTATTTGCCTAAGAGAAGACTGAAGACAAAGTTTCAAGTGCTTTGCTTCTACATCTAAATGACCGCGACCACAAATCTGTACAGAAATCCAGTTCACAGATAAATTCCAGGTAACAGATAAAGATAACTAAATTTAGTTAATAAAACTTGGGGAGGAAGAGCTCATCCCGAGTCACACTCCTAAGCCTACTCAAAATATTGTGAATTCTCAGAAAAAAAACATATATTCAAATATTCAATGTCAGATTTCAAAGCCAAATTCATTTTACCCTGGTTTATAAAATTCAGCCAGGTTCAAAAATTCATTTGAACTAACAGAGTTTATAGAATCTGTGGTCATTGATTCCCTTTGGTAGTAAGAATAAGTATTGTCTTCTCAGTTGTTTACCGAAAACAAAATCTTTCTGTATTTCTGAAGACCTGCTAATCTAAATAGGATCTTTTTCTTTTTTTTTGGAAATGTAATAATTGCTTCATCAGTAAAATATACCTGGACTTGTCTAAATATTCCGGGATTATATTCATCCAAATACTTTACATGCCACACTAGAAAGGTACCATCTACAGGGTGTATAGTAAAAAGCATGTCAGGATTCTTATTCCATTCAGCTAGCAGCATTTCAATCTTCCGGTCAAGCAGGACTGTGGGGAGTGGCATTGGTACACTGGGTCGTGAATAGGTTCTGGGACTTCCCTCTCTTTCTCCATCTTCATGTTCTGATGATCCTGTACCTGCCTCAGATTCTCTATCCAGGGATAATTCTGAATCAGAAAATAAATTTATCAGTACAAACTAATACTATAAAAATTCATTTACATACTAAACTATCAATAGCATAAGATAGCACACTATCTTAAGAAACTAAATTCCTTTTCCAATTAATGGGCAGAAAAAAAAAACAAAGAAGGAAACTATTTTCACTTCTGAACTGAACATTATCATACTTTGTACTTTCAGAGAAATCAAAATTTCATTTACACTACCATTACTGTTACCATAACAAAACCTGTTGCCCCAAAAAGGACATGACTTCCAAAGCTACACATAACTCAAAGCAATGTTAAACCAAAGCATACAGAGTTAGATGGAAGACGGCCCACAGAAGGTGGTCAGTAATGTTTGTGGTATTAGTGGAGAAGTGAAAAGGAAGGAAGCAGGAGGAAGGATTACAAACCAAGAGTTGTATCACATATAGTTGTTAACGCAAAAAAAAAGAAAAATAAGAGCATAGGTCACTAACCATGGTCTAGTTTCATATGCAAACCCCTCTCTCTTTCCTCCTGTAAATGTTCCTCGTCTTCTCTATCTCCTTCGTCACTTTCATGATCTACCTGCTTTTCAGAAAGCTTTCGTAATTGCTGCATAAATGTTTCAGTAGATGATGTGAAATTAAATTCTTTGTTGTTTAACCAATGAACTACAAAGCCCCCATTTCCATCATCAATATTAAATACAGTGCCAACCAAGACATTTGGAATATCTGTGGAAACAAGACAAGATTTCAATAAGAATTTTTAATGTCTTTAAAAATATGACAAATGCTTATAAAGAGTAATTCTATAGTTACACAGAAAAGGTGCTAAACACATCAACATAACCTGCTGGGATTTGTAAAAACGTTAATTGAATTTAATGGTAAATGTAAATACTAAGAAATAATAGCACAGACTTATATGGAATTAAATTACTAATTTAAAAACCAAATGCACCAAATGCTCAAAGCTTTATTGAATCCTGGTTGGGAGATGGGGAAACAGAAAGGTAAAACAGAAAAGCATCTATAAAAGACACTTTTGAGATAACTCCAGAAATTTAGATTTAAATATGAACTGGATATTAGAGATTATGAAATTACTTCTAATTTTCTCAGGTAAAATAATGATACTGTGATTATGAGAGAATCTCCTTGTTCTTAGGATATACTTGCTATAATATGTAAGGATGATGTTCCATGATGTGTATAATTTACTTTGAAAAGATTATGAAAAAACTTCACATGCACATGCCTACATGTACATATATGTATATATACAGAAGGAATAAACCAAGTGTACGAAGTGCTGAATCAAAATGGAGAAAATGAGCATTCACTGTATTATTCTCCCAACTTTTCTGACTGTTTGAAACTTTCCTAAAAAGTTGGGAGAAAATAATGGTGAGAAAGAACACAGGAAGGCAGGCAAACTTCTAGATGTAGCAGATTTTCTCTATTTGGGGTAACTGAAATTCACAATATAGATTAGTTCATGTAAATAGTATAACTCAAAAAATTAATCTCTGTAGTTCTAATTCATATTATAAGTAGTCCATTCAACAGAAAGAAAAAAGAAGTGAAATGAGATAAAATGCACAGGATAGTCTAGTAAGATTCTATTAGCAAATATCAATGTTAAATAAAGCTCCAAGTTGTTCTTTCTTTCCAATTCCTGGAAGACAGTCCTGGTTTT
Source organism: Phataginus tricuspis (assembly GCA_029783875.1). NCBI lineage: Eukaryota > Metazoa > Chordata > Mammalia > Pholidota > Manidae > Phataginus > Phataginus tricuspis. Next base: position 6,905,785 of record JAQQAC010003584.1, on the reverse strand, counting down.
CTGATAAAAATGAAACAAATTATATAAAATATGATTTGTAATTTAACAGTCCTATAAAACAGTACATCCCTATATTCTTGCAAAAAATGTTTACCAAATCTTATCATGAATAAGAATTTAGACTGTAAGACATTGTTAAGAATAACTCAGAGACAACTTTTTTTGAGACTGGTTTGTTTGTTTTTTGATAACAGAGACAAGGGGACTATTCTAGATTAGAGGAGTTTAAAGAGAAGTGACAGTCAAATGCATAAAAAAATCTATGATTTTAATATGAACTCTGTATTAGATGATATTTTATCCATGTTCCTTCCATGTGGTAACAATATTGTGGTTATTAGGAAATATTCTATCAGAAGACAGATTTTGAAATATTTAGGTAATGTGGTAATATATTTAGGGGATGAGGCTAATGTCAGGTAGCAACTTTGTTTTCTAATGGCTCAGCCAAAAACAAGGGAGGAGGAAGCAGATATAAATATAACGGGCAGAAGAGGGAGAACAAAAGCATACATGACAAAATGTTAACAACTGATGAAATTGGGTAAAGGGTACATAGGTATTCACTGTATATGCTTTCAGTTTACTGAACATTCAAAACTCTTTCTCAGAAAAAAGCGGAAAAGAAGAAGAAGGTTACAGTGCAAAATGATTTGCTTTTAGCAATCAATGGGGTCAACCTAAGTATTGCATTTACATACCATACTTATAAATGCATGTTAAATATTTTTATAAAATGATTTTTAAATAGTACATCATAAGTTAGGGTGAAGATAGATAAAACTGGTTAAAAGGTCAAAGTTAATAAATATGCTGGAAAGCAAGACCCAATGGCTACAAGAACATATCCAGTGCTTAGACCCAAATGATATGACAGAACATCTATCCATAGGGAGCAATCCTATGATCCTTCTCCATTTAATTATGTGTACACAGTTAAAAAGTCAAGCTTTCTAGTGTATGTTGAATTTACTGCATACTATCACTAACTGCATTTGTGTGAAGTTAGATCTTCACCACAGTCAGTAACTCAAGTTTCTTTTAAAAATATTAAAAATGCTAAAAAAATCTAAAGCCACCAACATTTGAAAACAAGCTCATATTATAAAAACAACCTTAGAATACAATTAACGTGGTACATCAGAAAGTATAAATCAGGAAGTACAGATCAGTAAGCAAAGCAACATTTAATCAGCTAGCGCAGCACTGTTGAATAGAAATATAATGCAAACCACAAACGCAAGGCACATAGGTAATTTTCATTGTAGTAGCCACATTATAAAGGGAAAAAGAAACAGGTGAGCTTAATTTTAATAATATATTTTATTTGACTCAATATATGCAAGATAGCCACATTTCAAGTGCTCAAATAACTACATGTGGCTAGTGGCTACCATACAGGACAGCACATATCTAGAGCCACTACTACAAAGTGGGGAAGCATCCTAACGATCTGACTTTTGGAACTGTACTTACTGAACGTCATCTTTATAGAAACAAACATTTAAAATTAAAATCCTCTACACTCTAAAGCAATGGACTTCCGTTTCAATGACGCATAACTATAACTTTATATAAATATAGTTCTACCAGCAATGTAATATGAAATTTATAGGCCTTCACATGTTTTTTCATGCCGTAAGAAAACAAGGCCTTTAAATAAAAGCTCTCAAATGTGCTTTTGCCAACACTGAACATGACACAAAATACTTCTCAACCACATGGGAGGAAAAGAGCAAAGAAAATACCAGGTCAGAAGAAAAAACTAACATCCCCTAAGTGTAGGACAAGCAGTTAATGGCAGTTGAAAATCCAGTATGTTGAAAAACAAGGAAAACTGCAAAAATATATTTAGATAAAGTTATAAAGAAGAGTTGAGAAGAAAGAATAATAGTGTAAATATAAAAGGGTGGGAAATCACAGTAATTAACCAGGCTGCCACCACTTGTGTTTACAGGCTCAACTACAGCTCTGCTTTGCATAGAGCCCTTGCTGCATTTGAGACAAACAACAGTGCTCGAAAAAGCTTACTTGAAGTTATTCCCTGAGAATCACAGTCTCAATTTAAGAAATGTTATCTTATATCTAAGAAAGAAGTATTTTAAAAGGAAACACAGATTAACATAAAATAAAAAACAGGTTATAAAAGTAGTCCCACTTTTCTATTTACTTAACCTTATTTCAGCATATTTATAAGAAATAAAACTTTACTATCCTTTACCTGTGGCAGGATTGATGCTTGCCGCAATGTGAAAATGACACAGCGCATTTGCATGGTGGGAAATGTGTCTTTGAACTTCATGTGTTGCTATCTGGTCAGGCATTAACTCGGTGTGAGTTACAAGAACAGAAGACCTCCTTTGTCCTTTTCTTAAATTTTTCAAATGGTGGATTGTCTAAAATATAAAAATAATTGCTAAACCCAATTCTGAATATCTAATCAATTCTGATCAGAGTTCTTTTGATTATTAAGGATTTTATGATTTTCCTCTCTGTGAAACCTGACCATTTTAAATGAAACTTTCTTAACTATAGTAGAATAATTCTGAATATATCTCCCATAGTTCTTATAAATTTTATTATTCAAGGCAGAAGTCGTTGCTCAACAATACTTACTAATATCACCTACAGAAATCTCTATTAATATTAGGAGTCCAAAGTCTGGTTTTCTTGGGATATTCCAGTCCTGGGATGAAATTTACCAATCATAAAAGTAAAAAAAAAAATTCCCTAATCTTTCTACTGGGAAGAATATTTCTTCCCAAAATTCTCATTTAGAACCAAACAGTAAGTAATCTAATGTATGCTCTCTATTATAAAGAAGAAAAAGGGCACAGAAACTGACAATAAAGGGAACCTACTCAGATAAGAGTAGCCAGGAAAGACCTCATAGAAGTATGGAATTGGTTTAAATTGAGACACATCTGTATGACAAAAGCTCTCTGCAAGCTTTCTTGATCATCTGAACTTTTCTGACTACTTTTACATGGGCCATGCCACTCTCTGCATGATCTTTCTCCACTCTATAACCCCACCTCACAGTGCTTTTCTTATTCTGTCACTCAACCTACACCCAATACCATGCTTTACAATATTTTCCTATTCATTTCCTTAGTTCCTCATATTCAATTAAACAAAATGTAGCTTCCCCTCAATTCTTTCTGGTTAGAGTAACACACCTGGTCTTTCCTTTCAAGTTCCACATCCCTTATCCCTCTTCATATGGAAAACATATCAGTTCTACTATGTGTCCTCTGCCTCTGTTCTGTCTGCTATGGAGTTGCTTAGTTCTTAATTATAGGGTTAAGATGGATATTAAGAGAGCTCCTACTCCAAACAGCCTCCCAAATGATTTTCACTAGATCATTGGCATTTGTCATTATTTTAAATTAGATTAGCAAGGCTGGTGTACTACTGGCTGGTTATTTTCTCCAAGGAACAAAATGTATGATTTAACTATATGTAGAACCTTGCAGTTAGGAGTTTTGTAGGAAAGGGTGTCAAAAGCAAAATAGCTCTTCAGTCAGACAATTTGTTTTTTTCTATTAAAAACAACTTTAACAGTATTAATAACATTATTAAAAGGTAGCAAAAATTTGTCAAATCACTGATCACATATATTTACTTATGTTTTTGCTTTTATTTTATGCAGCAGTTAGTAATTCAACTTCACAAACACCTGAAAAGCAATATATCAGGCACCATGCAGGTTGCAAAAAGCCCTTGGTCTCCAAAACCTCATATGTAATTTAAAGATAAAATATGTTACATAAATACATATAAGTGATTGTAAACATCTAGTAAAGTAAGTACTTTGTCACACTAAACTTCAATCAGCATCAAAATATAATTTTAACTGCTCTGACTTTTGCTTTCAATTCCATTTATGCTTTAAATGCTGGGAAAAAAAGGTATAAATAGTGCTCAATCATAGATAGTATCAGAGCAGGCCTATTTCATATGAAACTTCTAAGGACCTCATCCTTTGCCTATCAAACCCAAAAAATATTTCTGCTTGCTGAAAAGCAAAAGACATTTTGGCTATGCAACTATTAAACAGGTAATATAAATGTATAATGTAAAAGTATAATTAGTAACATAGAGAGATGTTTATAACATATTAAGTATAAACAGCAAGTTATAAAACTACTGTATGATCCAGATCTTATAAATAAAGAAAAACTACACATAGACATGTAACTGAAGTAGTTGGACTACAAATTCCATATGTTTTTCCTAATCTTACTTTAGAATAAACATGTACTTTTTTGCATAATAAAGCAGTCACATGAAAAATTAAGAAAATTAGTAATCTACATTTACTTAGTATAATAAATTTCTGGTAATTTTCAATAATGCAATAATGTGTTTATCTCATTTTATTCTCTAGTCATAATGAATACAACAGTTTATACTATAATTTCCTAGAAAATTTTTTGTCATATGTTTAAAAATTGAAAAATTACTTCACTTTTAAAATATTAAACCATGAAAACTGTAAAGCAATTATAAAAGCTCTCTTAAGTCTAATATCTTAATAACATCTTTATTCCTAAGGATCAAAGTAATCATTTTTAATTAGAATAAAAGTAAAGTTTAATCCTCATAAACAGAAAAAAAATAATTTTAATTAAAACCAACTGCAAAGACCTTTACATGTTTTACTAATCACAGCTGCTTACTTCTTTAGATTTTCACATTTGGCATGCAAAAATGACAGAATTAAAATTATGTTATTTACCTAGACTACATGTCTGAGACCACTGTTACTGTATTTGGCTTCTAAGTGGCATAAAATGAATAGTTTTACAAACATAAAATAGTAAGATAATTGCTGTTTATTTAGTTTTTAAATGTACCATGTGCACTACTGCATCTCAGCTTACGAATGCCCACCGGACTCCTAACATTTAGCATTTAAAATAATAGAGTACCTCAAGAGCATGTTGTATTCTGTCTTTGTGTCTCCCAGCATGAGTAAGGTTGCTGGACGTGCTAGAAGTGGTAGTCTCACAAATCTGCTCACCCAAAAGACAATCTTCTGGTAACAAGGTTTCTGCCCAGAGCCGGCAGACACCATCATGGCATGAAGTTAATAACACATTACAGACAGAACCTCTAATGACAAAGAGAAACAGAAGTTACTATGGATATCTATGCCATCAATCAACAAAACACTTTTAGTATTTGGTTCTCCATACATAAGGATGACATCAGTACAAAACTAACAGGATGACCTATGTGTAGTTATTTTTCCAATAACAGTATTGGATTTCCACTGACTATTTCACACTCTCACCAAACTCCATTCATTACCTACTCACACCTGTGAGGTGGAAGGTTACATATAGGGCTGCAGTTACCATAAAAGAGGAACAACCTAACTGTCCCTGACATACCTTAGTTCATTAAGATCATGCCTTAAACAGCTAAGCTAAATGACAGTATATTTCCAATTGCTTTAGAAATTACACTGCAGAGAAAGAGTGATCAAAGAGCTTGAAATCATACAGTGTCTCTGTGAACATCATAAAAACCAGGATATGGTCTTGACAGAGGTAACAGAAGTTAATGCCAGATTACACATCTGCTGCTTGAACTAGGCTCTGGAGTAATAGTAGTATCTTTAAACAAAACTAAACAACAGAAGAAAAACTAATCACTGAAAATTACAGAATGACCATAAAAGATCTTTAAATGCAATTTGATACACGGCTTATAGCAGTAGGTGCATTATTTTGTATCATTCTTCTTGTAATCTAAATGGTTACAAATAAGTAAACAAATGAGTATCTTCATAATAAAACATGAATATAATTTCAACCTACAAATTAATATCCATTAAGTTAAATTAGCAAAAATGTCACTGCATCAAGCAGCTGAATTGATTTAACTGCTTATTAGGAAAGTACAAAAACACATTCTCCCTTTAAAAAAAGGCTTACATAGAATCTGTATCAGTGAAAGGTAAAGCGTTTTGCAAATATTTTCAAGAGTGCAAATACCTTAAACAGAATAAATCTTTTATTTAGACTCCAAAAATGTATAAATGCCCGATGCTATCATTCACTTATGAGCACTTCTATAATGTGTGCCACATTCCCATCAGGTGTCAACAGTTCTCAGATATATTAAGCAGATAAAATCACCCTCCCTCAGGAATGAACAGATTTCTAAGTAAGCTTTTTTAGAACTGTATATATAACATGGGAATCATTTGTGTGAGCTGTTTTGTAGTTTGTTGAGTCTTCTAAATTCTTACAAGAGATGCTGTAACAATGAAGAAAACAAAATAAATCCTTTCAGAAGGCTCTGTTGATAGCTGAGAAACACCTGACAACTTTATTCACTGTATAGGATATGCCTTCCCACCGTAGGTATTATTGGCAGTTTATTACTATTTTATTTCCCTCCTATGTGTGCTTTCCCGTTACTTACATTTCCTTCCTAGAATCTTCTACTCCCACTGCCACTAGCAAGACCAGCTCACATTGCCTGCGACATACTTTGTGCAAAGACACTAACACATTTTAGTTTCACAAGAACTCTCTGAGGTAGGTACTACCTCCATCCTACAGAGAGGAAAAACTGAGGTATAAAGAGCTTAAGAAATTTAGTCAATCTATAGCATCTTATAATGCTGATGGACAGTGACTATAATGGGGTATGTGGTGGGACCTTGATAATGGGGGGAATCTAGTGACCATAATGTTGCTCATGTGATTGTATATTAATGATACCAAAAGAAAAGAAAAGAAATTTAGTCAATCAGTCACCCTGAAGCTAGTTAACAGCAGGATTTGAGTTCAGGCTGTTGACACCCAGAACCTATGCCACCATGTTAATGCAGTAAAATGACCTTTGTTTTCACTATTTTTATAAACAAGTAAATATACAAATTGAAGTTATGTGACACATTTGTCTAACCTGGGCATATACTTGCTAGTTTTACGCCATGAAAAACCTGTCACAGTTCGGGGATGTGCCAAATAAACAAAGGAAAACTGGGTAGATGCCTGTCTCCTTTTCACTTCGTGATGATCCTGAGGTATAATCGAAGACTTCCAGCCAGTCATAGGATACCAGACTTTCAAAAGACAATCATCCTGCAAAAACATATAGGCCCAGATAAAATTACTTTGTATATACACAACAATATAAGTGGTTTGAAGAAGCTTTAAAAATTAAACTAAATATAAAAATTAACATATGACCTATATATAGTACAAAATCAAATCTAAAATAATGTTTATTACTTGAAAGAATATTATTGAAAAATAAATGGGGTTTGCTCATTATCAATCCTCTCTGCCTAATGGTAGTTTTCAATTAACAACAGAAGTCAAATTAATCCCCATTTAAATACACATGTGTCACTGTGGAGAAAAGATTCTGAAGCTAGCTGCTAGCCCCCTGGATAAGAAAGATACCATGTTATCAGTCACTATTCTCATCCTTCCCTCTTTGAAGAGATCTGGAAGGGTAAAACAAACCCTTTTAAATATGAATTGCTTCTTACTCTAAGTCAGAAATCAGCAAACTTTTCCTGTAGAAGGCCAAATAGTAAAGTTCAGCTTTGTGGACCACACAGCCACACAGATTCTTCTTGCTTTTTTTTCTTATAACCCTTTAGAAATGTAAAACCCATTCTTAGCTCATGGAGCAGTTTTCTGACCCCTACTCTAAATGATGAGAAGGCATTTAGGCAGTTGTCAGGAATCACCCCAAGCCCACTTAAGATATTTACAGGTCTAACAACAGGCAATAACTTCATCATTTTATTTAGTTCTAAGAGTTCTGCTAAAGGCCTAAATAACTGCATCTTATTTAACAGAAAATGTCTACTTTGTAGTGATTTATTTATCTTCAGTGGTCAATAGTGCATAAGGGAAAAAATAAAATGAATTCATTTACGCAAAAATCTCAATCTCTAAGAAACAATGAAATTATGTATTCCTGGAAAGTGTGTATAAATCCAAATATTTCATCTGGATGAGAAAAACATTTCTGTTTTTTACCATCTTGGTAGTCATTCTCAGTTTATACTACATAATATGTTTCCACTAATGTCTAATTTATTTGGATATTTGAATTACACAGCAAAGCTCTTTAAGTGCTTGGTCTGAGACAACCGCTTAACAATGTGCTAGTTGCCTAACTCCAAGTACCTTCTTCCCTTTAGCACCATTTTCACCTAACCGAATTTATGGCATCATCTATGGCAGTGGTTTCAGACTGTGTACCACAAAAACCCTAGAGGTGCCTAAGAGGCCCTCAGAAGTCATAAAGGAAGGCAGAGAGCCTCCCTAAGCAGGTTGCATTCTAGCCCCTTCTCCCATTCCCACCAGCCTCCCACTTTCAAATGAAGCAACCCCACTCTCATCTGCTACTGCCTACAGCCCTAAAACCATAAAGAATTAAATTAGAAATCATTAACAGAAAAGATAGCTGGAAAATTCTCAAGTTTTTGCAAGCTGAACAAAACACTTCTAAATCACAAAGGAAATTTTTAAGTATGTTGAACTGAATGAAAATGAAAGCAAAACATTAAAATGTTGGAGTTGCAGCTGCATTAGTGCTTAGAAGGAGATATATAGGTTCAAATGCTTATGTCAGAAAAGAAGAAAAGTCTCAAATCAGTGGCCTCAGATTCTACCTGAAGCTCAAGAAGAGGGAAGTGAACCCACAGTAACTAGATGTAAAGAAGAATCAAAATCAATGAAATAAAATACAAAAGAAAAAAATCAGTGAATCCAAACACTAATTTTTGAAAAAGTGAGAAAGATTGAGAATGATCTATCTAAAGTAATCAAAAATATTTAGAGAGAAAACACAAATTACCATTATCAAGAATGAAAGAGGGAACATGATTACAAATCCTACAAACATTAAAAGAATAATGAGGGAATTTATGAACAATTTTATCCCTATATATTCAACAATTTCGGTTAAGTGGACAAATTCCTTGAAAGACAATTTCAAGAACTGACAAAGGAAGAAATAGGAAACTGAATAGCTCTACATTTTTTTTCACTGTGTTCTTAAACTGTTTATAGTAATCCTTCCAAAAGGCATTCACGATTCCTTGTATTTTCAGAAAAAGAGATGGAAGGTAAGTAGTGACTGTTTTATCCCTCTACCTAAATAACTTTAGGCCAGGAGGTGATATGTGTACTGTAAGACACTTCCAAAGTCATTGTCATTCCTGTGTCCTTCCTTAAACAAAACAAAGCAAAACCAAACTTCTATGAAGTACTCTCCCTCCTTACCGCAGTCATCTATTCGCAGCCCCTCCAGTGATGTCAAATACAACATTGGGCTTATACTCCTACCCTCAACCCACATTTCTGAAGTTATTTTGGTGATTTCCATTTATGTGTAGATGAGCTTCCTAACAGCCAGCCCTCTCAGTCCCTGACAACTTCACTTCTTGTGATTTTGTTTTTCACCCTAAATCCACTTATTCTTGTGCACATACCCTACACACTGGAATAGTTCTACATTTATTAAAGATGTTGAATTCAGTTTGAAATCTTCTCACCAAAAACAAAACAAAGCCCTACAACTGTAACTAAAACCCTAGACCCACATGGCTTCATTGATTAATTTTACCAAATAGTCAAGGAAGAAGTAGCAACAATCCTACAAACTGTTTCAGAAAATTAAGGAAAAGGACTCATTGTATATAACCAGTATTAACCAAGATACCAAAACCAAAGACGTAAGAAAACTATAAACGAATATTTTTCATGAACCTATATTCAAGCATCTTTAATAGGTTATCAGCAAACCTAATTTATATATTTTTTAAAAAATCATGAACAGAGATTCAAGATGGCAGCATGAGAGGTGACATGGAGAACTCCTCCCAAAACCACAAATAGTACAAAAATATAGTTAATTAATACAACTAACCCTCAAACAGCAAGAAGAAAGAAAGCTGAACCAGACTGCATACAGACCTCACAAACAGAGCAGACCTCATGAAACAGGGTAATGTACGAAGGCCTTAATCCGGCGGGATGCAGGCCCTTCCCCAACCCAGCTCACTGGCGGGAGGAAGAGAAACAGAGTGGGGATGGGGTAGAAGCCTGGGATTGCTGAACACCTAGCCCTGGAGATCTGCTTTGTGAGTGAAAGCCTATATTGTGTGGTGCTCTAGAGGATGGGGAGCTGAGACAGGCAGAGTGCTTTAGAGACAGATTCTGGCCATTTGTGGAGGAGGGGATCCACACTCAGCCACTCTGTGTCCAAGAAAGGGCAGACGGTCTGAGAGGCTTCCTATCAGCGAGAGGGCTGCTGAAGGGGTGTGGTTTGCACACAGCTTGCTGCACAGAAGAAGGGAGAGCTGGACAAGGTTCTCTGGGCACGCTCTACCCAGCTGGTTGTGAACTTTGAGGAGCTTCAGGTGCTCCATCCTCCTGGCTGCCAACTCAGCTTGGAGGACCCCCACTGTGACACACAGCCTGCCAAGCCTTCCTACTGGCCTGCAGGCACCTGCTTGCAAACCGGCAGTCACTGCACTGGCATCAGGCCAGCCAGAGGGAGGCCCCACCTACAACAGCTAGAGACGCAAAGCACAGAGGCTTACACATGTGTGCCGGGCCCACTGGCTCAAACACTGGAGACAGGGACTGCAGACGGGAAACAGGAAACAGATCTTTCCTCCCCCCAAGCACCACCTCTGCTCCCCTACGAACCCCAATCTCATTCTAGGGGCTGAGCAGCTCCAGAGACTGGAGTTTCTATGCACTAGTGGGCACCACACAGATATACGAAACGTCAAAAGAACATGTTTCAGACCAAAATCTCACAAACACCAGAAAAAGGGCCAAATGAAACTCAACTCAACAATCTTTCTGAAAGACAGCTCAAAATAAAAATTACAAACATGCTTATGGAGGTACAGAAAAATATTCAAGAACTCAGAAACAAATTTAACTTGGAGATCCAATCATTAAGAAATTATATATCTGAAATGAAACATACAATGGAGGGATTTAAAAGCAGATTAGATGTAGTAGAAGAAACAGTAAATGGAATAGAAATTAGAGAAGAGGAATACAAAGAAGCTGAGGCAAAGAGAGAAAAAAGAATCTCTAGGAATGAAAGAATATTGAGAGAACTGTGCGACCAATCCAAACGGAACAATATTCACATTATAGGGGTACAAGAATAAGAAGAGAGAGAAAAAGGGATAGAACGTGTCATTGAGGAAGTAATTGCTGAAAAGTTACCTAATCTGGAGAAGGAGATAGTCTCTCAAGCCATGTAGGTGCACAGATCTCCCAACACAAGGGACCCAAGGAAGACAACATCAAGACATATAATAATTAAAATGGCAAATATCAAGGATAAAGACACTTTTAAAAGCAGCTAGAGAGAGAAAAAGATCAAATACAAAGGAAAACCCATCAGACTATCATCAGACTTTTCAACAGAAACCTTACAGGTCAGAAGGGAGTGGCATGATATATTTAATACAATGAAGCTGAAGGGCGTTGAACCAAGAATATTCTACCTGGCAAGGTTATCATTTCAATTTGAAGCAGGGATTCAAGAATTTTCAGGTTAGCAAAAGCTGAGAGAATTTACCTCCCACAAACGACCTCTACAGTACATTTTGGAAGAATTCCGATAGATGGAAGTATCCCTAAGGCTAAACAGATGTCACCCAATGGACAGAAAAAGAGTACAGAATATGATTCATAACATACAAAGAATGGAGGTGGAAGAAAAGGAGGGAAAAAAAAAGAAGCTTTAGGCTGTGTTTGTAATACAATATGAAGTGAGTTAAATTAGACTGTTAGATAGTAAGGGAATTACCCTTGAACTTTTGGTAACCACGAATCTAAAGCTTGCAATGGCAATAAGTACATACCTATTGATAATCACCCTAAATGTAAATGGGCTGAATGCACCAATCAAAATACATAGAGTCACTGAATGGATAAAAAAACAAGACCCATCGATATGCTGCCTACAAGAGACTCACTTCAAACGCAAAGACATACACAGACTGAAAGTAAAGGGATGGAAAAAGATATTTCATGCAACTAATAGTGAAGAAAAAAGCAGGAGTTGCAGTACTTGTATCAGACAAAACACACTTCAAAACAAAGAAAGTCACAAGAGACAAAGAAGGACATTACATAATGATAAAAGGCTCAGTCCAACAAGAGGATATAACCATTATAAATATCTATGCACCCAACACAGTATCACCTATATATGTGAAACAAATAATAACAGAATTAAAGGGGGAAATAGAAAGCAATGCATTCATTTTAAGAGACTTCAACACACCACTCACTCCAAAGGACTGATCAACGAGACAGAAAGTAAGTAAAGAGACAGAGGCACTGAGCAACATATTAGAACAGATGGACCTAACGGACATCTACAGAACACTCCATCCAAAAGCAACAGGATATACATTCTTCTCAAGTGCACATGAAACATTTTCAAGAATAGATCATATATTACACCACAAAAAGAACCTCAGTAAATTCAAAAAGATTGAAATTGTGCCAACCAGCTTCTCAGATCACAAAGGTATGAAACTAGAAATAAATTACACAAAGAAAACGAAAAAGCCCACAAACATATGGAGTCTTAATAACATGCTCCTAAATAATCAATAGATCAATGACCAAATAAAAACAGAGATCAAGCAATATATGGAGACAAATGACAACAATAATTCAACACCGCAAAATCTGTGGGATGCAGCGAAGGCCATGTTAACAGGTAAATATATTGCAATACAGGCCTAACTCAGGAAAGAAGAACAATCCCAAATGAACAGTCCAAACTCACAATTAATGAAACTAGAAAAGGAAGAACAAATGAGGCCCATAGTCAGTAGAAGGAGGGACATAATAAAGATTAGAACAGAAATAAATAAAATTGAGAAGAATAAAATAATAGGAAGAATCAATGAAAGCAGGAGCTGGTTCTTCAAGAAAATAAACAAAATAGATAAACCCCTAGCCAGACATATCAAGAAAAAAAGAGAGTCTACACACATAAACAGATTTAGGAATGAGAAATGAAAAATCACTACGGACAACACAGAAATACAAAAAATTATGAGAGAATAATATGAAAAATTTTATGGTAACAAACTGGATAACCTAGAAGAAATGGACAACTTTCTAGAAAAATACAACCTTCCAAGGCTGACCCAAGAAGAAACAGAAAATCTGAATAGAACAATTACCAGCAAAGGAATTGAATTGGTAGTCAAAAAAACTACCTAAGAACAAAACGTTTGGACCAGATGGCTTCACTGCTGAATTTTATCAAACATTTAGTGAGAACCTAATACCCATCCTCCTTAAAGTTTTCCAAAAAGTAGAAGAGGAGGGAATACTCCCAAAATCATTCTATGAGGCCAAAATCACTCTAATACCAAAACCAGGCAAAGACACCACAAAAAAAGAAAATTACAGACCAATATCCCTGATGAACATAGATGTAAAAATACTCAACAAAATATTAGAAAACCAAATTTAAAAATATATCAAAAAGATCATCCATCATGATCAAGTGGGATTCATCCCAGGTATGCAAGGATTGTACAACATTCAAAAATCATCAACATCATCCATTACATCAACAAAAAGGACAAAAACCAAATGATCATCTCCATATATGCTGAAGAAGCATTCAACAAAATTCAACATTTATTCATGATAAAAACACTCAACAAAATGGGTATAGAGGGCAAGTACCTCAACATAATAAAGGCCATATAGGCAAACCCACAGCCAACATTATACTTAACAGTGAGAAGCTGAAAGCTTTTCCTTTAAGATCAGGAACAAGACAAGGATGCCCATTCTCCCCACTTTTATTCAACATAGTACTGGAGGTCCTAGCTACAGCAATCAGACAACACAAAGAAATAAAAGGCATCCAGATTGGCAAGGAAGAACTCAAACTGTTGTTGTTTGGAGATGATGTGATATTGTACATAAAAAACCCTAAAGAATCCACTCTAAAACTATTAGATCTAATATCTGAATTCATCAAAGTTGCAGGATGCAAAATTAATACACAGAAATCTGTTGCATTCCTATACACTAATGATGAACTAGCGGAGAGAGAAATCAGGAAAACCATTCCATTCACAATCACATCAAAAAGAATAAAATACCTAGGAATAAACCTAACCAAAGAACTGAAAGACCTATACCCTGAAAACTACAAGACACTCTTGAGAGAAATTAAAGAGGACACGAATAAATGGAAATTCATTCCATGCTCTTGGCTAGGAAGAATCAATATTGTCAAAATGGCCATTCTGCCTAAAGCAATCTACAGATTCAATGCAATCCCTATCAAAATACCTATAGCATTCTTCAATGAACTAGAGCAAATAGTTCTAAAATTCATATAGAACCACAAAAAACCCTGAATAGCCAAAGCAATCCTGAGAAGGAAGAACAAAGCAGGGGGAATTATGCTCCCTGACTTCAAGCTCTACTACAAAGCCACAGTATTCAAGACAATTTGGGACTGGCACAAGAACAGACCCATAGAGCTGTGGAACAGAATAGAGAGCCCAGATATAAACCCAAGCATATATGGTCAATTAATATATGATAAAGGAGCTATCGATATACTATGGGGAAATGACAGCCTCTTCAACAGCTGGTGGTGGCAAAACTGGACAGCTACATGTAAGAGAATGAAACTGGATTACTGTCTAACCCCATATACAAAAGTAAACTCAAAGTTGATCAAAGACCTGAATGTAAGTCATGAAACCATAAAACTCTTAGAAAAACATATAGGCAAAAATCTCTTGGACATAAACATGAGGTACTTCTTCATGAACATATCTCCCCAGGCAAGGGAAACAGAAGCAAAAATGAACAAATGGGACTAGATCAAACTAAAAATCTTCTGTACAGCAAAGGATACCATCAGTAGAACAAAAAGACATCCTACATTATGGGAAAATATATTCATAAATGACATATCCAATAAGGGGTTGACATCAAATTATATAAAGAGCTCACGCACCTCAACAAACAAAAAGCGAATAAAGAGCTCACGTACCTCAACAAACAAAAAGCAAATAAGCTAATTAAAAAATGGGCAGAGGAGCTTAACAGACACTTCTCCAAAGAATGAATTCGGATAGCCAACAGGCACATGAAAAGATGCTCCACATCACTAGTCATCAGTGAAATGCAAATTAAAACCACAATGAGATATCACCTCACACCAGTTAGGATGGCCAACATCCAAAAGACAAACAACAACAAATGTTGGCAAGGATGTGGAAAAAGGGAAACCCTCTTACACTGCTGGTGGGAATGTAAATTAGTACAACCATGTGGAAAGCAGTATGGAGGTTCTTCAAAAAACTCAAAATACAAATACCATTTGACCCAGGAATCCCAGTCCTAGGAATTTACCCTAAGAATGTAGGAGTCCAGTTTGAAAAAGATATATGCACCCCTATATTTATCGCAGCACTATTTACAATAGCCAAGAAATGGAAGCAACCTAAGTGTCCATCAGTAGATGAATGGATAAAGAAGATGTGGTACATATACACAATGGAATATTATTCAGCCATAAGAAGAAAACAAATCCTACCATTTGCAACAACATGGATGGAGCTAGAGGGTATTATGCTCAGTGAAATAAGCCAGGCAGAAAGACAAGTATCAAATGATTTCACTCACCGGTGGAGTATAAGAACAAAGAAAAAACTGAAGGAACAAAACAGCAAGACTCACAGATCCCAAGAATAGACTAACTGTTACCAAAGGGAAAGGGACTGGGAAGAGGGGTGGGAAGGGAGGGATAAAGGGGAAAAAGGGCTATTACAATTAGCACATGTAATGTAGTGGGGGTGGGTGTGGGGTGAGGGGATTTGGGGAAGGCGTATAACACAGAGAAGACAAGTAGTGATTTTATAACATCCTACTATGCTGATGGACAGTGACTGCAATGGGTATGTGGTGGGGACTTGATAACAGGGGGAGTCTATTTACCATAATGTTGCTTATGTAATTGTATATTAATAATAGCAAAATAAAAAAAATTAAAAAAGTAAAGCTATTTCTATTTTAGAAGAGGAAAAAATACTGATAGGCCAGTCTTTAAATAACCAAAACACTGAATCCAGGAACAGAGAAGTGTTCTCAAGAGAAGGAAAGCTGGGAACATTCTGTAGCCTTCTCCTTCCCTTCCTGCCAAAATTACCTTCCTCGAAAATTCTTAACCTCACCCTTAGAAAGCCCAGTTTTTTACTCAAAAGGGTAACCCTCTATTAAGAAAAATGTTTTTGAAGAAAACAATATTTTAAATCATTTTCAAATCTTACAATAAACCAATTGTTACAGAAAGTGTTGAGATGAACTTTATGAACATAAACAATATTTAAACACCTAGCAAGCAAATTGAAAAAGCAATTCTTGAGCTAAAGATTTAATCAAGTATGCCTTATGGGGAAAAAACAGCTCTTTAATAAGTAAGCCTTTACTTTAAGCTCAAAGTTAAAATACTCTTAAGGCCAAGAAAAATTTAATTCACACTTACAAAAAAATAGATCTTACCAGTAAAAGTGCTCAATGAATGAAATATTAAAATCCTGAAGGTAATTGGATTTGAGTCCCACAACACCTGAACTGAAATCCTGTCATATGCAGCAGAGGCGGTAGAAAACGCCTTCTAGTGGTACATCACATGGCTACCATCTGTTTCATCAAGTCAGACAAATGGCTTTATTATCAGAAGCAGAACAGATTGTGTGGGGGGGGAATGCCAACATTACAAAGTTAGTATCTGTTCTTTTTTATCAAGAGGATCTTAATTAGATGTGGTTATCTTCTCAAAAACGTGAGGAAGTAAGTTTTTTAAATCCATGATATATTTTATTAACCTCCAAAGGATCCTTACCAATATGGCATTCTGTTTCCATGAGAATTATGAAATACTTAGCTCTTAAGAGAATTGAATTTAAGGAGCTTAAGGAAACATGACTAATACAATAAAAAAAATACTCAGTAGTCAATTGCAAAGGCTGTGTGAACAATAAAAATTCAAAGAAAGAAGATACCAAGTATTCTGGAGAATACAACACAACCACCATTGAGGAGCTTAAAACTACGTGCCCATTTGAGAGGATATGCTTTTAGGGTTATTACTTAGTTTTGTTTGAAGAACAAAGGCATCTTTCAGATTCATTAGGGATGTGAATTCAAATATTCAGAAGATGTTCAGACAATGGATATTGATTACTACCCTTCATGGGTCATTAATAATGTTAAAGTACCAAGTGACCCTGTCAAAAGACATATATTCTAAAATAGTCTCAAAGTTCAGCCAGGAGTGAGTGACACACAACTGAGGCAAACATCACACATTGGGTAATAATCTGAAACATTAAAGAGATAATCTGAAACATTAAGAATATATGAGGGGGAACCCTCCTACCCTGTTGGTGGGAATGGAAATTGGTACAGCCACTATGGAAAGCAGTATGGAGGTTCCTCAAATAACTAAAAATAGAAATACCATACAACCCAGTAATTCCACTTCTAGGGATTTACCTGAAGAAAACAAAATCCCTGATTCAAAAAGATATACACACCCCTATTTTTACTGTTGCATTATTTACAATAGCCAAGAGAGGGAAGCAACTAAAGTGTCCATCAACAGATGAATGGATAAAGAAGATGCAGTACATATACCCTGTGGAGTATTATTCAGCCATAAAACAGAAAGAAATACTGCCATTTGTAATAGCATAGATGGACCTACAGAGTATTACACTAAGTGAAATAAACCAAGTGGAGAAATACAAATACCATATGATTTCACTTATTTATGGAATCTAAAAACAAAACAAAACAAAATGAACAAAACAGCACTAGACTCACTGATAACTGTGAAGTGACTGGTGATTACCATTGGAGAGGGGTTGGAGTGGGTGGATAGGTAGGTAGGGTGAAGGGAAGAAAGGGGTAAAAAAATTCTCAACCGTAATATGAGTTGGTCACAGGGATGGTAGTACAGAAAGGGGAATATAGCCAATGATTCTGTAACATCTTTCTCTGTTGACAGTAACTGCACTAGTGGGGGTGAGGATTTAATAATATGGGTAACTGCTGAACCACTGTGTTGTATACTAGAGACCAATGTAAGATTGGATATCAACTATACTTCAATAAAAAAAAGAATGTACCACACTGATGGACAGTGACTGCATTGAGGTATGGGTAGGGACTTGATAATATGGGTGAATGTAGTAACCACATTGTTTTTTCACGTGAAACCTTCATAATGAATGAAATATTACCTTAATAAAAAATAATATCAATAATACCTTAATAAAAAATAAAAAATAAAAAAAGAATATATGAGGGAAATCAACAGCACGCTTCTTTCTAGAAGAGAAGAATCTAGAAAACAGTATTTTTGTAAGTATTTTAACAGTTCATTTGTCTCATTTAAAGACAATTTATGTCAATATATTATTCTTAATTCAATCGAACTACATGTATTTTAATGTATTACACAATTATCAATTATTATAATACACTTGGTCATGTCCAGATGCGAGTTTATTAAAGAGCCAAATTTCACTCTGAGCAAATTCAATGGGCTTCAGGCTATTTCAGACTTTAAAAATATTAGTTTGTAACATACAAGTGCATAATAATGTCATTTTAACTGCAGTACACTATGGAACAGTCACATGATTTACTCAAACAAGTATTTATTGAATGCAGACACTATGTGAGGCAAAGGAAAAGACAGAGATAATAAAATATATTTCCTAATTGCACAGAGCCTGTATTTCAGAAGGGAAGACAACAGTAAATAAGGATTCAAATTATTGTTTTAATTACAGTTATGGTAAGCACAACAAATGAGAAGCATACTATGAGAATATTTAACTGGGAGACTTAACCTTGTCTGGGAGAAGTTTCCTTGAAAAAGTGGTATTTATACTGAGAGTTGAAAGATACATAGAAGATGGCCGGCAGAGAATAGGGAAGGATAAGCATTCCCTACAGAGAGAATAGCTCATACCCAGGCCTGAAAACAGTGAAGATTAAGGCTCTAAAAGGCCATTCAGTCAAGGTGGGAACATGCTGGAGAGGTACACAGGACCAGATTATACAGCAGAGCCTCACAAACTATGGTAAGGATTGTGTTTTTCATCTTATAAGCAACAGGAGTTATGAGTAAGATAATGGTATGTTCAGGTGGCCCCGGCTGCTATGAGAAGACAGGAGCAGAGGATGGCTGCAGATGTTAAGAGACCACTGTAAGGGTCCTGAGACAAGAAGATGCTAACTTGGGTAAAGGCAGTGGGGTAATAGAGAAGCAGAGAAGTGGACTTTACCCAAAAAGATTTCAGTTTCTTCCTGTGATCCTAAAGATTGCTGAAATCCAATGATTCTAAAAGTGCTTAAGTTTATATTTTAATTTATGCACAAACAGGTGGGCCTATCCTTTTGACACATATCCCAACTGCTTTCTCTGTGTGTTACAGGTCATTTGACATAATTAACTATTCCCTCCTTCTTGATCTTTTTTCCCCTTCTGACTTCTCTAATGTAACATTCTCCTGGTTTTCCTCCCATCTTAGTGGCCACTCCTCAGCATTCCTTATATGCTTCTCCCACTTTTTTTCCCCATCTTCTTAATGTTCAAGGATTCTGGGATTTCATCCTGAGCCCCATTCTCTTCTCTATCGTACATTTTCTCCCTAGTTAATTTCACCCAGCCCCCTGACTTTAGAACACCATCTTTTGGGTGATGAATGCAAACTCCGTACCTCTAACCCTGCCCTCTCCAGGGAACTCTTGACTATCTTATCCAATTTGACATGTTAACCCAGATGCATGTCAAATTTTGATCTAGCCACTACACTCCAGCTTTCAGTTGTTCTTTAACAAGCCCTGCTAATTCCTCTCTCACAGCATTTGTACTTGGTATCTCTCCCTGGCCAAAAATTCCTTCCTCTGAACTCATACAACTGTCTCCTTCCTCTTATTCAGTTATTAGTTTAAAGTTACTTCCCCAGAAAAGCCTTCCCTAAAGACCACTCTGTAGACACCAAATCACACTTCCACATCATCCTGTCTTAATTTTCTGGATAGCACTTATTAATACATAATGCTTTTTCCATCTTTCCTCATTAGAAGCTAAGTTCCATTTAGACAGGAACTTTGTCCTCTTCACCATGAGACTGCCAGACATAGAACAGCTCTGGACATACAGTGGCATTTAAAAAAGATTTGCTGAACATATGTAAATTGCTAATTTCAGGTAAAATTTCAGGCTAGTTTTTCCTTAAAACTGCAATATACAATACAAAAAGACAAATTTTATATGTGCGCATACATATGTATGTATGTGTACATATATATGAGTGAGAAAGTCGATCATTATGTGAATACAACTATTACAGATTTTTGTGTGCCTTGTAAGTATAGATTGTTAGAATTCTGAAATGCATTTTCTTTGACCAGGTCTATGACAAAAAGTACATCGGACAATATATATGTCAAAGTACATGCCTTAAAGAAAAGTTAGGTATATATAATACTTGCCCATAATCATTGTGCCATTAATGTTATTCAGAAGAGGTAGTAAGAAAACATGCTTCAAATGATGCATAGCATACACAATAGCCAAGTTGACGGCAGAGCAATGTCTCTGATCACACTGAATTGGTCCTATATTAAATCATTATAGCTTCATAGCTACTATGGACTCATTAAACCACAAGAATGAATAATTTTACTAATCATTCATGAGTATATGGTGACCCTAAGAAAACAAGAGTAACAAAAAACAGAACAGATCTGTGGTATGGCAAATTTTCATAGTCAAGTATTAGGAGTAATGATACTAGATTTCAAAGATCAGACCTTCAAAGGTGACTGCCTAGTTTTAGAGATCAAAGGCAAGAATTATATTATTTTTCAAACTTTTTCCCCATGATTCTGGTAAGCCTTCCCTTTAATAGTCTTGCTTTTCAAACACTGAGGAAAATTCCTCCTGCATCTCCACATTCTATCTAGGAATATTAAATATTTGTTTTTTTTAATTCATAGGTGACTGAACTGGCATATCAAATTTTTCAGCGTTGTTCTTAAAAATATAGCTTATTTAATTTTTTCTTTCAATTTATTTATCTTTATTTACTTTCCTCCTGTTTTCCTTTGCCTCCTTATTTTCTGCTTTGCCAAATTGTTTAGGTAGCTCTATTACTTGTGAGGAGGAGGAAGAGGGGGACAGAAGCAGGCAAAGGGGGAGAGGGAGAAGGAGAAGGAAAAGAAAAGGAAGAAAGAGAGGAAGCCCACAGGCAAGGAACTGCAGGCAGCCCCAGCTCATGAAGGCGGCTTCTAGCCAACAGCCAGCAAAAAGCCAAGCCCCCAGTCATGCAGCTTGCAAAGAAATAAATTCTGCCAGCAACCTGCATGAGCTTCGAAGAGGGTTCTGTCCTCGTCAAGTCTCCAGATAAGAAGTCAGCCCAGTTTATGCCATTACTGCAGCCCTTAGAGTCCCTGACCAGAAACCCAGCTAAACCATGCCCAGACACTTTACCCATGGAAGCTAAGTGGGTGGTTTTAAGCTGCTAAATTTGAGGTCGTTTTTTATGCAATAACAGCAAACTAATGCAGACTCCTAGTGATAAGTGTCATGAGTAAAATTAAGGCAGGCAAGGTGAAGAGAAAGTACAGTTAGAAAGTTAGAAATAGAAATGATTCATAAAACCCTGCAGCTCTATCCTGATGCTAGATGGTCCTTAATATTGTGTAGTCCTAAACTAGATAATTCCACCACCTCAGGGGCACCACTGCCAGTGTTGGGTATGCTGCAGCTGCTCTTCAAGCCAGATGTGTGTTATAAAACTTCTGGTTCTTTCACCCAGTATACCTAGTCCAACTTTTTTTTCTCCAATCACATCCTGGGATCCAATGTATAAATTCAATGTTGCATGTATTATGTATAACTGTTCTGAAGGATCTTATTTTGTGTACTTATATGTATCAGAGGAGTATACATTGCCATATGATGTAAAAAGAAAAATCTGCATATAAAAAAATGCAACCAACTATCCAAGTGTCATACCAACTAAAACACCAAATAAACCTTGAACAGTGAAAAAAAAAAAGTGGGAAGTGGGATGCAATTTTAAAAGGGGTGCTTAGGGACTGCCTCACTGATAAGGTGACATTTAAGAAGTTAAAGGGAGAGAAGCGATGCAGGTCTCTGGGGTAAGGAATTCTCTAGGTAGAGGGAAAAACAAGTGCAAACGCTGTTTAGAAAAAATGAGTAGTGTGGCTGGAGTCAAGTTTGCAAGGAGGAGAGTAACAGGAGATAAGGTAAAAGTGCTGGGAGATCCAGTAAGCATGGAACCTGGTAAGCCATCATAAAGAACTAAGCTTTTACTGAATGAAATGGGAAATGTTTCAACAGTTTTGAACAGAGGAATGACATAATCTGACTTGTATTTTTTTAAAAATCGTTCTCACTGTACAGACACACAGCCAAAGCTGGAAGATCAATTAAGAATTTAATACAGGTGATAAGTGATGGAGGCTTCAACCAGATTATAACTACAGAGAGGGTAAAGAAGTAAGATTGTGAATGTATTCTGAATGTAGAGCCATTAGGGAAGTGGAGTGGGGGCAGGGATAGAGATCAGGAGGTTCCATTTTAGACATGTTTCCTTGAAGATGTATATTAGTTACATATATAAGCCTGGAGATCAGAGCAGAGGTACAGGCAAAAGACATAAATCTGAATGCACTTGAAGCCATGAGATAAGATCGCCAAGAGAATGAGTATGGTCAGAAGACAGGTCTGAGAAGTAAGCCCCGAGTACTCCAGCATTTAAAAGTAGAGGAGATGAGGTGATATTAGCAAACTAGATGGGCAACCAGAGAGTTACTTAGAAAATCAAGAGAGTGCTATGTCCTAGAAGTAAACTGAAAAAATTGCTCAAGTGGAGGAAGTAACCATTGTGTTAAATCATGCTAATGGGTTAAGTAAGAACTAACCCGAGGATTCAGTTACAGGAACTTACTGATGACCGTTTCAGACGACTGATGGAGAGTGGATGCAGCAGAAAAGAGCAAAAACCTTGGAGACAACAACTATAACCAACACTTTCAAGATTGGGCAGGGAAATATGTCAGAAGCTGAGAGAGAAGGTCAGGAGAGGGTTTTGTTGTTTGTTTTAGAATGAACAAGATTACACACGTTTGGATACTATGCTGTACTAGTCAGCTTGGGCTACCGTAACAAAATACCACAGACTGGGGGGCTTAGAAATTTATTTCTCACCATTCTGGAGGTGGGAAGTCTGAGATCAGGGTGCCACATGGTCAAGTTCTGGTGAGACCTCTCTGGCTTGCAGACGGCTGCCTTCCTGGCTGTATCCTCATGTGGCAGAGAAAGGACAAGCTCTCTAGTGTTTCTTCTTACAAGGGCCACTCTCTGTTCATCATGAAAGCCACCCTCATGACCTCATCTAAACTTAATTACCTCCCAAAGGCCCATCTCCAAATACCATGACACTGGGGGTTAGAGCTTCAACATATGAATTTGGGAAGATACATTCCGTCAGTAACATATGCTAATGTGATGCCCCAGAAGAAAAGAGAAAACCCATAGGGAAGAAAGGAGACAGTTGCAATAGTGGTGCTCCTGAACCAAATGGGACCTAGTACATGAGTGAAGGAACTGGCCTTATATAAAAGCAAGGACAGTCCAATCATGACAACACAAAGGGAGGCGGTACATACAGGCACAGATGTAGGGAAGTGAACAGAGGTAGGTGGTAGGAGCTTGTCAAATTCTGTTCTGACTGCTTCTATTTTTCCAGGCAAGAATCCATAGTAAACAAATGCTGAAGCAAGAACTGGACTGTCATAGGGAATCTACCAATACCCAGTGGCACAGAGCTTCCGTTTTAAATAGATACACAGAGACAATGCATACAGTCCACACAAGTGAGAAATCAGATGAGAGGTACCTGCATAACCTCAAGGAAACCACTAGGGCTTATCCCTAAAGGGAAGGGTGAAATGGAGGACAAAACCCCTGGAAAGGGATATGGTAAGGAAGGGTCCATGTGAACCCGCACTGAGAGGAAGGAAGAGACCATGTGGCATTTATCTGTGTGGCACAACTTCCAAGCTGAGGATCTGGTTAGAGTGGGTTTGCCCCCAGGTGCCTGGTAGAAGCTTTATGAACACTTCCTGTAAGAATGTACACTCAACCGAGGCCTTGAAGAATCTCCACAAATGCCCTTGCAATAAACACTCTCTCGGTGAAACACAAAGCTAGCTTACTGTGCTGCTTTGATACCCAGCACATCTGGGTTAAAAATCCCAGCTCTGCCTTCTGACTAGCTCTGTATTCTCCAGAAGTTCTCGAGCTGCAGCTTCCTCTTCTGTGGAACAGGAGAGCACTACCTGCCCCACAGACTTTGTGAAAGCCCTGTACCTGGTACAGGACTCCCAGTAATTAGTAGTTGTTGTCACAACACTACCAGTGGTTGTTACTCTAACTACAAACTACTTTTAAGTTTTACTTAATGCAAAACAAAAACTGTCACCACCAATAAAGTATCCCTGCACCATCTATACCCACCCCAAAAATAACTGAATCTGACTCACCCGTTTCCTGGACAACCCATGGATCAAAGAATGGATCACAATAAAAATTAGAAAAATTTATGTTAAGAATAGTGGTGAAAATAATACATATCAAAATGTATGGAATTAAAAAAGACTTGTGAGATAAAGCTAATTAAGCTTAGAGGGAAATCTACAGTGTTAATGTATACACTGCAAACAAACAAGGCTGAACATACAGTTTTAAAAGTTGGGAAAAACAAATAGTAAAAAAACAAACAAATAGAAATTAATGAAACAGAAAACATGTAATGCATAGATCTACAAAGCCATCTCATTAAAACTGAAAAACTTTTAATGAGATGAATCAAGAAAAGAGAGAAGCCACAAACAACCAGTATCAAAAATGGAAAAGAAATTATCACACATGTATTACAGATTTTACAAAGACAAGATGTTTTATACAACTTTGTCAATAAATTTGAAAATTTAGATAAAGCTGCCAAATTCTAGATAAGTATAACTTAGCAACATTGACATTAAAAAAATATAAAATCTGAACAGTCCTGTATCTATTTAAAAAATTTAATCCCACAAAGAAAACCTCTGGTCCAGATGACTTTACCAGCTAATATTTAAGAATAAAACTACATCAATCTTGCACAAACTCTTTCATAGAGTACATAAAAACGAACTTTCCAACCCATTTTATGAGACCAGCAACACTTTGATTATAAAATCTGTCAAACCCATTACAAAAAAAGGAAAAATTATTTGCCAAATCTCACTCTAACACACAGATCTCATAAATCCTAAGCAAAATATTAGCAAACCAAACCCAGCAAGTTGGAATTATTCCAGAAACACAAGGATTACTTAACACTTGAAAATAAATCCATGTATTTCATCATATTAATTACTTAGTAAAAGAGTAAAAATGGGAAAAAATTACAGTCTCATTACCTGCAGAGGAAGTATTTGCTAAGATTCAATGTCATTTCCGATTTTAAAAAAATTCTAAAAAACTTCCTTTATCTGAAAAAGATTATCTACAGTAAACACCTTCTTCAGTATACATCATAGTTAGTGGTAACAGAGTTAAAGATATCCTTTTGAAACTGGGAGCAAGAAAAAGACAAAAACACTTCAGAGTCAGAAAAGGTGAAATAAAACTCTCTTTATTCACATATAATTATGCACATAAAAAATCTGAAAGGCTCAACAGAGGACTTATTAGAATAAATGAGTTCAGTAAGATTGCTGGGTACAAAACCCAATATACAAAAATTAATGGCAGAAAAGAGATTAAAGATGGCGGCGTGAGAGGTGAGACAGAGGCTTCCTCCTAAAACTGCATATAATATGAAAATTAATACAACTACTCTTGAAACAGCAACAGTAAAGAGGACTGCACCAAACTGCATACACCTGGAGACAAGAGCAGACTTCACAGAACAGGGTAACATACTAAAGCTGTGGCCCTGTGGGATACAAACCCTTTCCCCACCCCAGCTCACTGTCAGGAGGAAGAGGAACAGAGCAAGAAGGGAGTGAAGATCTGGGACTGCTGAATACCTAACTCTGGAGATCTGCTCTGGGAGCACAAACCTACATTTCATGGTGCTTGCATGATACTCTCATAATTGGGGGTTGGAAAGCTAAGATAGGCAGAATTCCTGGAGAGACTAAGATTCCAGCTGTTTGTGGAAAGCAGGGATCCATATCCAACTTCTCTGGGACTAAAGAAAGGCGGGCAGTCTGAGAGACTTCCTAACAAAGAAGACCTTAGCAAGAGGGCTGCTAAAGGGGCAAGGATTGCACAGAGCTTACTGCTCAGGAGAAAGGACAGGTAGACAAATTGTCTGGGTGCACTCTGCCCAGCAGATTGGGAGCTTTCATGATCTTCAGGTGGTCCAGCTCCCTCGCTGCCTACATAGCTCCAAGAACCCCTTCCATGATAGGCAGCCTACTGTGCCCTTCTCCTGGCCAGCCCCACCAGGCTTGCAAACTGGGAAACCCTACCCTGGCGTTAGCCCAGCCAGAGGGAAGATCTGTCTACAGCAACTAAAAACGCAAAGCACAGAGGCTTATACCTGTGTGCTCGGCCCACTGGTTCAGGCAGTGGAGACAGGCATAGCAGTCAGGAAGCAGGAAACATCTCTTTCCTCGCCCCAGGCACCAAAACCACTCCCCTGCAACCGCCAACATTGCTTCAGGGGCTGAGCAGCTCCAGAGAGTAGAGCTTCTGGGCACTAGATGGTGCCATACACAAATATGAAATGCCAAAGGAACCTGGTCCAGAGTAAAATTATGAATACAACTCCTGAGAAAGATTTAAATGATATTGACCTCATGACTCTCCCTGAAAGGGAGTTCAAAATAAAAATCATTAACATGCTCACTGAGGTATGGAAAGATATTCAAGAACTCAGGAATGAATTCCGGTCGGAGATCCAATCGTTGAAGAGCACAATGGACGGTATTAAAAGCAGATTGGATATGGTGGAGGAGACAATAAATTAAATAGAAACTAGAGAAGAGGAATGCAAGAAGCTGAGGCACAGAGAGAAAAAAAGGATCTCTAAGAATGAAAGAATATTGAGAGAACTGTGTAATCAATCCAAACGGAACAATATTTGCATTATACGGGCACCAGAAGAAGAGAGAGAAAAAGGGATAGAAAGTATCTTTGGCATGATGTATTTAATGCAGTGAAGCAGAAGATTATCATTTAAATTTGAAGGAGGGATGAAACAATTCCCAGATAAGCAAAAGCTGAGAGAATTTACCTCCCACAAACCATCTCTATAGCGTATTTTGGAGGGACTGCAATAGATGGAACTCTTCCTACAGTTTAATAGCTGTCACCAGAGGTAATAAAACCACAGTAAAGAAAGTAGAACAGCTAATTACTAAGAAAATGCAAAATTAAAGTAACTATCCCCAAAGTCAATCAAGGGATAGACAAACAGTACAGAATAAGACACCTAATATATAAAGAATGGAGGAGGAAGAAAAAAATCCTTTAGCTTGTGTTTATAATAGCATATTAAGTGAGTTAAGGTAGACTCTTAGATAGTAAGGAAGTTAACCTTGAACCTTTCGTAACCATGAATCTAAAGCCTGCAATGCCAATAAGTACATGCATATCGATAATCACCCTAAATGTAAATGGACCGAATGCACCAATCAAAAGACATAGAGTCACTGAATGGATAAAAAAAACAAGACCCATCTATATGCTGCCTACAAGAGACTCGCTTTAAACCCAAAGACATAAACAGACTAAAAATGAAGGGATGGAAAAAGATATTTCATGCAACTAATAGGAAGAAAAAAGCAGGAGTTGCAGTACTTGTATCAGACAAAATAGACTTCAAAACAAAGAAAGTCACAAGAGACAAAGAAGGACATTACATAATGATAAAAGGGTCAATCCAACAAGAAGATATAACCATTATAAATATCTATGTGCCCAACACAGGAGCACCTACATATGTGAAATAAGTACTAACAGAATTAAAGGGGGAAATAGAATGCAATGCAATCATTCTAGGACACTTCAACACACCAATCACTCTGAAGGACAGATCAACCAGACAGAAAATAAGTAATGAGACAGAGGCACTCAACAACACATTAGAACAGATGGACCTAACAGATATCTACAGAACTCTACACCCAAAAGCAGCACAATACACATTCTTCTCAAGTGCACATGGAACATTTTCAAAAATAGATCATATACTAGGCTGCAAAAAGAGCCTCGGTAAATTCAAAAAGATTGAAATTGTACCAACCAGTTTCTCAGACCACAAAGGTATGAAACTAGAAAGAATTACGCAAAGAAAATAAAAAATCCCACAAACACATGGAGGTTTAATAACATGCTCCTAAATAATCGATGGATCAATGACTAAATAAAAACAGAGATCAAGCAATATATGGGAACAAATGACAATAATTCAACACCTCAAAATCTGTGGGACGCAGCAAAGGCTGTGCTAAGAGGAAAGTATATTGCATGCAAGCCTACCTCAGGAAAGAAGAACAATCCCATATGAGCAGTCTAAACTCACAGTTAATGAAAGTAGAAAAAGAAGAACAAAAGAGGCCCAAAGTCAGTAGAAGGAGGGACATAATAAACATTAGAGCAGAAATAAACAAAATCGAGAGAATAAAACAATACAAAGGATCAACAAAAGGAAGAGCTGTTTCTTCGAGAAAATAAACAACATAGATAAACCCCTAGCCAGACTTATCAAGGAAAAAAGGAGTCTACTCACATAAACAGAATCAGAAATGAGAAAGGAAAAATCACTACAGACAGCACAGAAATACAAAGAATTATGAGAGAATACTATGAAAAATTATATGCTAACTGGATAACCTAGAAGAAATGGACAACTTTCTAGAAAAATACAACCTTCCAAGGCTGACCTGGAAACAGAAAATCTCAACAGACTAATCACCAGCAACAAAATTGAACTGGTAATTAAAAACCTACCTAAGAACAAAATGCATGGACCAGATGGTTTCACCGCTGAATTCTATCAAACATTTAGTGAAGACCTAATACCAATCCTCCTTAAAGTTTTCCAAGGAGTAGAAGAAGAGGGAATACTCCCAAACTCATTCTATGAGGCCAGCATCACTCTAATGCCAAAACCAGGCAAAGATACGACAAAAAAAGAAAATTACAGACCAATATCCTTGATGAACATAGATGCAAAAATACTCAACAAAATATTAGCAAACCAAATTCAGAAATATATCAAAAGGATCATCCATCATGATCAAGTAGGATTTATCCCAGGGATGCAAGGATGGTACAACATTAGAAAATCCATCAACATCATCCACCACATCAACAAAAAGAAGGACAAAAACTACATGATCATCTCCATAGATACTGAAAAGGCCATTTGACAAAATTCAACATCCATTCATGATAAAAACTCTCAACAAAATGGGTATAGAGGGCAAGTACCTCAACATAATAAAGGCCATATATGACAAACCCACAGGCAACATCATACTTAACAGCAAGAAGCTAAAGCTTTTCCTTTAAGATCAGGAACAAGACAAGGATGCCCACTCTCCCCACTTCTATTCAACATAGTACTGGAGGTCCTAGCCACAGCAATCAGACAACACAAAGAAATAAAAGGCATCCAGATTGGCAAAAAAGAAGTTAAACTGTCCCTGTTTGCAGATGACATGGTATTGTACATAAAAAACCCTAAAGAATCCACTCCAAAACTACTAGATCTAATACCTGAATTCAGCAAAGTTGCGGGATACAAAATTAATACGCAGAAATCTGTGGCATTCCTATACTCTAACAATGACCTAGCAGAGAGAGAAATCATGAAAACAATTCCATTCACAGTTACATCAAAAGAATAAAATACCTAGGAATAAACCTACCCAAGGAAGTGAAAGACCTATACCCTGAAAACTACAAGATGCTCATGAGAGAAATTAAAGAAGATACCAATAAATGGAAACACATCCCGTGCTAATGGATAGAAAGAATTAATATTGTCAAAATGGCCATTCTGCCTAAAGCAATCTACAGATTCAATGCAATCCCTATCAAAATACCTACAGCATTTTTCAATGAACTAGAGAAAATCATTCTAAAATTCATATGGAACCACAAAAGACCCGTATAGCCAAAGCAATCCTGAGAAGGAAGAATAAAGCTGGGGGGATTATGCTCCCCAACTTCAAGCTTTACTACAAAGCCACAGTACTCAAGACAATTTGGTACTGACACAAGAACAGACCCATAGACCAGTGGAACAGACTACTTAGCCCTGATATAAACCCAACCATATATGGTCAATTAATATATGATAAAGGAGCCATGGACATACAATGGGGAAATGAAAGCCTCTTCAAAAGCTGGTGTTGGCAAAACTGGATAGTTACACACAAGAGAATGAAACTGGATTATTGTGTAACCCCATACACAAAAGTAAACTCAAAATGGATCAAGGACCTGAATGTAAGTCATGAAACCATAAAACTCTTAGAAGACAACATAGGCAAAAATCTCCTGAACATAAGCATGAGCGACTTCTTCCTGAACACATCTCCTCGAGCAAGGGCAACAAAAGCAAAAATGACCTCATGGGACTACATTAAACTAAAAAGTTTCTGTACAGCAAATGACACCATCAACAGAACAAAAAGGCATCCTACAGTATGGGAGAATATATTTGTAAATGACATATCCGACAAGGGGTTAACATTCAAAATATATAAAGAATTTACATGCCTCAACACCCAAAAAGCAAATAACCCGATTAAAAAATGGGTGGAGGATATAAACAGAGAATTCTCCAAAGAAACTCAGATGACCAACAGACACATGAAAAGATGCTGCTCATCACTAATTATCAGGGAAATGCAAATTAAAACCACTATGAGATATCACCTCACACCAGTAAGGATGGCCAGCATCGAAAAGACTAAGAAGAACAAATGCTGACAAGGATGCGGAGAAAGGGGAACCCTCCTACACTGCTGGTCGGAATTTGAGCTAGTTCAACCATTGTGGAAAGCAGTATGGAGGTTCCTCAAAAAACTAAAAATACAAATACCATTTTACCCAGGAATCCCACTCCTTGGAATTTACCCAAAGAATACAACTTCTCAGATTCAAAAAGACGTATACACCCCTATGTTTACTGCAGCACTTTTTACAATAGCCAAGATATGGAAGCAACCTAAGTATCCATCAGTAGATGAATGGAAAAAGAAGAGGTGGTACATATACACAGTGGAATACTATTAGCCATAAGAAGGAAACAAATCCTTCCATTTGCAACAACATGGATGGAGCTGGAAGATATTATGCTCAGTGAAATAAGCCAGGCAGAGAAAGACAAGTGCCAAATGATTTCCCTCATTTGTGGAGTATAACAATGAAGCAAAACTGAAGGAACAAAATAGCAGCAGACTCAGAGACTCCAAGAAGGAACTAGTGGTTACCAAAGGGGAGGGGTGTGCGAGGGTGGGTGGGGAGAGTGGGAGAAGGGAATTGTGGGGTATTATGTTTAGTACACACGGGGTGGAGGATCACGGGGAAAACAATGTAGTATAGAGAAGGCAAACAGTGAATCTGTGGCATCTACACTGATGGACAGTGACTGCATTGGGGTATGAGTGGGAACTTGATAATATGGGTAAATATAGTAACCACATTTTTTTCCTGTGAAACCTTCATAAGAGTGTATATCAATAATACCTTAATAAAAAAATTAATTGCATTTCTATTTACCAGCAATAATAGGAAAATGACAACATCACACCAAAAACGTCAAACAACTAGGAATGAATCTTACAAAAGATGATTAGGACCTCTACACAGAAAATTATAAAACATTACTGACAGAAAGAAAAAGATCTAAAATAAATGAAGGGCTATGTCATGTTCATACATGGGAAGACTCAAATGTAAAGATATTAGTTCTACCCAAACTGATCTACAGTCAGTGCAATACTAATCAAAATCACAAGAGGTTATTTTATAAAATTTATCAAGCTCATTTTAAAATTTATATGAAAATAATAAGGGCCAAGAATAGATAATCTTTAAAAAGAAAAACAAGATGTGAGGACTTGCTCTACCACATACCAAGATAATTTTAAAACTATCACAACTAAGACATGGGTCATTGGTACAAGGAAAGACCCCTGGGCTAGAGAAGAGAACCCAGAAATAGACCTACACATACATGGACATTTGGTTTTATGACAAAAGTAGTGACACAAGGCAATGGAGAAAGAAGAGGCTTTTCAATAAATTGTCCTGGACAACTGGATATATAACAAAAATGAAAGTTGACCTCTTCCTAAAAATTATTTCACATGGATTTTAGACCTAAATATGGAAGACAAAAAATAAAATGTCCAGATTTCAGACCAGAGGTTCTTTTCCCTGAGGTCCTGTGACCCAAGGGTACTATGTATAGAATTCAAGATATAAATGAAATTTTTGATACATCAGCTGTATCCTCTCATGCCTTAACATTTGTAGTATGCTAGTTCCACCTGACAGCATCCACATCTCTTTGCCTGAGGTTGTCTAGGAGTCGTTGATGAGGACTGAGAATTAATGCTCTGTCCTCACCAGCCCTCAACCAATGACTGATAAGGGTGAGGACCATGATGTGAGAACACTGGTTCCCAGAGTTACCCGGAGATTTAAGCTTGTTCATCACCTACATGAGAACAGACCCTCTATTACGAGCCCTCATATCCTCCCTCAAACCCAGTATATTTCTTTGTGATCATTCCCCATATTAATTACTTTCACTCAAATCCTAGTCTCAGGATCTACTTCTGAGAAGGCTCAGAGATACCAGCAACTTGCCTGGGAAATACAACTACTTCTCTTTTTCCATAACTGCTAATTGAAGGAAATGCTACATTTGAGTCATGATTAGAAGCAATAAACCAAAATAGTATTAGCAGTAGATGTGACTTTGTCTAACAGAAATCACAGGTGTTTTAATATTACATGCCAGTTGCTGTAGAGATCTCAAAACACTTTTTACATTCACTACTTTGAAATTGTTATTAGCTACTTTGCTACTACACTGCACACAACTGCAGTCTTCCTGTCTACAATGTGCAATCTTCCTGTCTATAATGTTATCAACTGTTGAGCAACCACCTCTGTGCCAACTAACTATTCAGCCACAGAACAGTTCAGCTGAGTGTTCTACAACTACAGATTAACTCAAAAAGCCTTGGATGTATTCTGGCGTCCTTGGAAAACCTATCCTTGTTTTGTAGCAGAATACGAAAGTTTTAATTCCACATACAACAATTAAACACAATTAAGCTTTAGCTTGTGATTTTTAAATGTAATTTTTAAACCTAATTTTTTGTTATTGATATATTAACTAAAAAGTACATAATGGCTATTATCATAAATTTATTTTTTAACATCTTGAAGCTGAATTTCTGTAACTGTATGGTATCATTTTTATAAGTTCAAAGCTGTGCAAATTAAACATGGGAATTTATACATGTGAAACTATAAAAAAAAGCAATGAAATAAAACATGAAATTCAGGATTCTGGTTGTCTGAATGGAAAGGAAAAGGAGGAAGGAGATAAAGCAGGAAGATAAGAAGCCCATTTTACATTCTTTGTCTCAAATTGGGTAATGGGTACATGTATATTGTCTGTTATATTGTATATAAAAATATTATATGTATTCTTTTGTACTTATGAAGTATTTTCTAATTTAAGAAAGAACACTCATAGAATAATCATTTTTGGAAATTAAAAATGTGATAGCAGGAAAAAGTATTTCAACGTTAAAGCTGAAAAATCTCCCAGAATTTAAACAAAAAGATGAAGAGATGAAAAATGGAAGGGTGGGGGGAAGTAAGTTAGAGGGTCAGTATAAAAGGATCCACATCTGAATAAGGGGAGATCCAGAAAGAGAGAAAAGAGAATTTGAAGAGCGACTAAGCCAGAGTGGAGCAAACAGAACACACATTGCCCAGATACCTCCTCCCTGAAATTAAACTGCGAGAAGATCCAAAGACGGTGAGAGGTTTGGGGGATGGATGAATTAGGTGCATAGAAGACTATGGAAACAGTGAAACAAAATAATTATGACCTCTGAAATAATTCTTCTGTGAAGAATAGTTTATACAATCTTAATAATCTGAACAATAAGTACCGATTTACCCAAATATTATGAGATACCCACATCAGGAAGACAGGAGGAAGGGAAGTATATGTGTGTTTGTGCTAGAAGTGGAGATGGGACTAGGGACACCAGCTGGAGAACTAAAGTCTCAGCTTCCACAACAGGAAGGCAAGAGATGATGCATAAAAGTGAAAGGAAAAATATTAAGAAATAAGCAAGTTATTCAGGAACATAGATGCAGATGCTAAAATACGCAATCTGACAGTAAACTGCCTCTAGAACACAGGAATTAAGAACAGGAAGAAGGGAGTTCTTCTTCTCATTGTGAATCTAGTAGTACTATTTTACTTTTAAACTTATGTTCATATGTTATTCTTTAAACATGAAAGTTAATTCTTAAAAATGTTCATTTTAAAGAAAGTTCAAATAATAGTAACAATAGCCACTATTTCCCAAGAGCCTGCTACCTATGGGGAACATATCAGATCTTTTACATATACTATCACTGGTCCTGAGGCCAGCCTGCAGAGTAGGATAATCCCAATTTTACAGATGAGGAAGCTGAAAATGAAAATGAACACAGAATATTTTAAACTGGTATATATATTTTTTGTTTGGTCCTTTACCTTTCCAGCAGTAGCAAAATATTCACCATCAGGGGACCATTCCATCAAATACACAGATACTGAAGTTCTAAGGAAAAAAAAAGAAAAAAAAAAAGTTAAACAGCATTTTAAAAATCTGAAACACTATAAATATAAATGGTCAAAATAAGATTTTAATATCATCATCAGAACAAGAGTGTTGTGTTTCTTTCACCTCCCTAAAAATACAAATGAACTAATTAAAACGAATCCAAACTTTGAGGCTACAAAGAATACAATTAACATGCATAAATGCTATCTCCACCTACACGTCCCACACCAACATCCTAAATATAACATGTTACAAACTGAGCTCAGGCAATTGCTCCCCTTCACAGAATCCATATTGTTAGAGAGACAGCCATCCCTCCACTTGAAAGAATGGCTGGCAACTTTCAGTACAACTTCTCCCTCCCCCTCCCATTAATGAGTAATTCCTATGTGTCGATCTTGTCAACCCAAGTTCTGAGGTTATTCCTATGAAAATATTTTTGCCCTTTTTTCAAACGATCAACTGTAGCACAGATTAAAGGATGATACTGTAAAGGGTTAGGGTTAGAAGAAGTCTACTTTCTAAGAAGCTTCTAAGGCAATGTCACCACCAAAAAATAATGATGAGTGTAAAAGGGAATATATTTTAGGAAACTTTTTTTTAATTCATGAACATAACAACAGAGTTAAACACTAACTTGCACTGCCAGATGCACTTCCAATCATTTAAAATGGGAGGAATTTTATTATCAATTTCTTCCTCCTCTTCCAGAATGTCACCTCCTGGAGGAGCCCACAACTGAACAGAATCAGTGGCTGTCAACAATCTGTTATCTGAAAATTAAAGAATGTTCTGATGAATAAGCAAGGATTACCTAGAGAAAGAAATGCACATGTGAGTTCTATTTAAGTTTACAATAAAGTATTCTGTGAAAAATAAGTAATATTGTCTATGAAAAACACGTGGGATATATCCACTTAAAAGTTCTAAGAATCCATTAGACAAAAAAGAATAGTTCTTGAGGGAGACTTGAGAACAAAAAAGAAAAGCTCACTGGCAAAGAGCTACTGTGTGGCAGGAAAATCTCCTTAAAAAAAAAATTAGGAGTAGAATAACAAAAAAAAACCCCAAAACTGGTATATAAAACATAGAATGTTCCTAGGATATAAAACATAACTAAAGATAAATGATATTTGTTTTTCTACGCAGAATATAAAAATTACCCTAACTGTGAATGTAAAAAGGGACAACTATCATTAGAGGTTTCTAATCTTTCAAAATTAAAAACAACAATTTACTGAAACACAAGTAACAAAAGGTAGGGTTTCTGGTCTTGTTTTACCTTATTTTGTGTCTTAATAAATACAATAAAAATAAATGCAGTACATTTGAACTAAAAAAACATCATCACTGTTTCTTGGAATAAAACATTCACAGGCAGGGCAAAAGAGCACAGAACTAGTAGTAACTAAGTACTGGACAAAGCAGCATATACCAAGGAGAAAAAGTATACTCCCTCACTAGAAAAAGAAAAATATACTAATAATCATTTTCTTATGACGGAAGACTACATCACAATATAATTATACATTTAAAACAAGTATTTGCTTTTCTTATTTCTAAGTATAATTGCTAAATACCTTGAGGATCCCATGCTAAATTGTATGTCACGGAACTCAAAAAAAACTGCCCAGTTTTAAGCCACTGACACTTGAGTTGCTGAAACAGATAAAGAGAAAAGATATTTTTAAAATAACATGCACAAACACAACCATTTTATCGTTTTCTTCAAGACCTTACAATCTGAAACAAAGATATAAATATTTCATTACTGTTTTTATAATAACTTCCAATGGTTCCACTTACTATTTATTCTACCTTATCAAGCTGCTTACCATGTCCACACAAAACATGATCTCTCAGGCTTCCTTCATATCTATAAACACATTCTTACTTAGGATATCTTTTCCTCTCCTCACCTGCAAAAATCCTATGCTTACATCAAGATCTAGCTAAATTGTCACTTCTACTGTGAAACCTTTCCTGGCATCCTGGCACCACTCATAGCACTTATTACATTCCACCATTATAAAGCTGGTCACACTGAATTATTATTTGTTTATATGTCTGACTCTCCTATTAAATTCCAACTCTTCAAAGGCAGGAATTATGCCATAGTAAGCTTTGTGTCTCAGTGTTGTAATGGCTGGTATACACAATAAATGTTCGATAATGTTTTTTTTTTTCATGACAAAATAAATGCACATTAGAAAGAAGTAAAAATTATCATTCTCCTATGGACTCAATGTCTAAAACAAAACTAGATATACCTCCCAAAAAGTGAACAAATTTGAACTATATATGAAATCTGCAAACCTGACCTATATTTATTTGAATACTTCCCATCCTTTTTTCTTACTCTTTCCATTCTAAAAAGTGGAAAGAAGATTTGAAGTTTAAAAGTCAAAGGCCTTTGCCATGAAATACAGCATCTAAGTAAAAAATTTTTTTAAAGTGCATCTATTTCTTTGTAGCACATAAACATGAAATGTCTGCTGCTAAAGTATAGTACAATGTATACATCAACAGCTTGGCAAATAATAACAATTTAATAAATGGCAAGTCCCTCTCTCTTTACAATATTTTTTAAATATTTAACAAATAATATGTCCAAGATTTCATGACTATCTACAGGTAGAATTTAAAATAATATTGTGAAACCTAAATTTCATTATCCAAAAATAATTTTAAATTTTTTTATCTGGGAAATATGGTATTTTTTAAACTTTTCCACTGCTGACAAGAGTCACAATAGTATTTTAAAAACAACTTAACAGATCTATTTTAAAGTAGTAATTAAATCAGTCCTAAAACTACAGACATCCTTACCATTCTTTCCTTTAGTATTCCTCAGAGCATAATCTGTAGACCAACTACATGGCCGAAATTTGTGGAGGGGAACCCTCAAATCTGAATTTTTAGTATGTACCTATATGACTCTTATCTAAAATTTGATATCCGTTTCATAATACTATCATAGGGAAAAGACTAATATTTAATTGTTTTTTTGGAGATGTAAGAAGAAATATTTAAATACATATATTTAATGAAAAATATCAAAACCACTTGTTCCAATGCATTTAAGAGTACACTCAAAAAAAATTTTTTTTTTTAGTAACTGGTAATATATACTCTTGGCATTCAGATTTCACATTGGCAATTTTGACTACTTTTGAGTTGTGGCAGAGTTCTAATTTTTAAAGGGGTTGATAATTCTAACCATTTAGGATTTTCTAAGTATTAAGTAAAATAAATATAATACAGCACCCAGAATGAATCTGAGTGGTTCTCAATGTGCTATGCTAGACCACTTGGCTGATATGTGAGTTTACCTATGAGTCTAACTCATTCATTTAACAAATATTTAGGAGCACTTATTATGCTCCAGTACTCTTCTAAGTATTTGGGATGCAACAGTGAACAAAAGAAACAAAACTCCCTACCCTCATGGAGCTTACATTTTAAATAATAAACAGTGAATAAACAAACAATGTAAGCGCTACAGAAAAAAGTTTAAAAATAGAAGGATGGGGAGGGTAGAATAAAGACAGTGGAAGCAAGCAGCAATTTTTAAAAGGACTGTCAAAGTGGACCCCTCTGAGAAGGCATTAGGCAAAGACAAAGGATCTGCAGGAGCTGGCCCTGGACCTAACTACAGAAAGAACATTCCAGAGGAGAAAAGCAATGCAAAGGCCCTATAGGAGATGGGAGGGTAACTATTTGAGAATAGTAAAAACACTAATGTGGCTAGAGTGATATCACAGAGGACAAAAATATATGAGATGAGCTCTGAGAGGTAATAAATGGGTGCTAGAAGGAAGATAGACTGGTCTATTTTAAGGCTTTTTGGCTTTGAATCTGAGAGAAATAAGGAGCCATTATAGAGTTTTAAGCATAGAAATGTCATGATCTGCACTAGGGCAAATAGAGAAAGGGGAATAGAAAACAGGTATCAGAGACTAGGCTAGTAATCTAGACAAGAAGTAATAGTAGTTCAACTAGGGTAGATACCAATTAATAAGGTACTAACTCTCAATTAGAAATATTCTAGAAAACTGACCTTTAAAAAGCCTGGGGGTATACTCCTAGTGAATGTAAAAGATCTTACCATAAAGCACCTGACCATCTTCACACATTCCAGACCACCTTTAGCACCAGCTCCTAAGAGGCTCTTAATTGCTATCAAATGGATTCTTCACCTAACTTAATTCTTAAAGTTTTCTAGTATCATTTAATACTTACACAATTTCTCTTATGAGAATTTATGCCCAAGGGCTCAAAAATACAAACAGCATTACCATATGAGGCTGCAATCTAAAAAAGAATGAACAAAGCATTAATATTTTGGAAAAGAGAAAATAAAGATAACAAAATGTATAGACTGATTACATATAATACAATTCCAATAGTATTCATCGTTTATCCCTTTCATAAACATAACTGGAAAAGTACTGAACTTAAAATACTTTCCCAGTTACCAAAAATTCAGCAGGCCTTATTTTTTTACATATCAAGTACAAGCTTGATCTATTTTTAAAAATCATCTTTTTTTCTTTTTTTAAATTTATTGGAATACAGTTGATATACAATATTATATTGGTTTCAGTGAAATCATTCTAAGTTTTTTTTTTTACAATTTATTTTATTTTAGTATCATAAACCTACAATTACATGAGCAATATAAGTTTTTAAATATAGAAATAACTTTTTTTAACAAAGATATTTCAATGGTATATCTATCAGAAATTTTATAATCCAGTGAAAATAATACAAAAACCATGAGAAGTACAGAAAGACATTTAAGAGTTAACATTTACTAAAAATATATCAGATAAAGTGACATCAATTATACCACAAAACAAAAACCGTCAATTGGGAAAACCATCTAGAAGAAGGAATGGGGAAAATGGACTAAGGAGAAATCAAAGAGAAATCCACTGCAAATGGAGGAGAAAGGGCTAACACAGACATCTCCAGTGGACCAAAGCTAGAGATTCAGGGCCAGGAGAATTTTGCTCCAAGTCACATAACAAATAAGAAGGGACATACATACGTAATAAGAAGGGACATTAATCCCTCTGTTCTTAGAAGCTACTTCACTGTTTCTCAATAATGCCTTGAAAGCCAGTTCCCAATTCATCCTCTTCTGGGCAAGAGGGAATCAACTACAGGGAACAGCCCAAAAGCTATCCCTTCTGTCACCCCTGGACCTGTAGGTTATCCTATAAAACTATACTACAAAATAGAAATACCATATGACCCAGCAATTCCACTCCTAGGAATTTACCCTAAGAATGCAGCAGCCCAGTTTGAAAAAGACATATGCACCCCTATGCTTATTGCAGTACTATTTACAATAGTCAAGAAATGGAAGCAACCTAAGTGTCCATCAGTAGATGAATGAATAAAGAAGATGTGGTACATATACACAATGGAATATTATTCAGCCATAAGAAGAAAACAAATCCTACCATTTGCAACAACATGGATGGAGCTAGAAGATATTATGCTCAGTGAAATAAGCCAGGTGGAAAAAGACAAGTATCAAATGATTTCACTCATATGTGAAGTATAAGAACAAAGAAAAAAACTGAAGGAACAAAACAGCAGCAGACTCACAGAACCCAAAAATGAACTAACAGTTACCAAAGGGAAAGGGACTGGGGAGGATGGGTGGGAAGGGACGGACAAGGGGGAAAAAGGGGCATTACGATTAGCAGACATAATGTAAGGGGGGCACGGGGAGGGCTGTACAACTCAGAGAAGACAAGTAGTGATTCTATAGCATCTCACTACACTGATGGACAGTGACTGTAATGGGGTATGTGGTGAGGACTTGATAATAGGGGGAGTCTAGTAACCATAATGTTGCACATGTAATTGTAGATTAATGATACCAAAAAAAAAACTATATTAGATATACATTCTTTCAAGGTCAGCCAAAGAGGTCTGCTGTGATTTCAGTACACTCATGCCAAGAAGTGATTTTAACTTTACTTAATATCCAATATTTCTTTCTAAGAAAAGGCTTTTAATCTTCAATGGTATGGGGAGAGCTACTTAAAATGGCTGGCAGAGGTAACACTGGGCATGAAGTGTTATGAATGATCACGTTGAACATTTTGAACATGTCCATCAATGGATAGATGATTATAAATGGCTAACACAAAGTCATAAATGTGAAAGTTATCACCACAAGGACTGGGATAAAGGCAATAAAAGAAGATGGCAAATAAAGACAATAAATCAAATGTCACA
This sequence comes from Phataginus tricuspis, assembly GCA_029783875.1. NCBI lineage: Eukaryota > Metazoa > Chordata > Mammalia > Pholidota > Manidae > Phataginus > Phataginus tricuspis. Next base: position 6,864,518 of record JAQQAC010003584.1, on the reverse strand, counting down.
ATTTTGCCTTCTTTACCTTCAGCCAGGTAAGGAAAAGTAGAAACATAGTTTTGGACACCAAGGTCTTATATACGAAAAAAATTTTGCTCCCAGAAGTTTGCTTACTGAGATTATTACCAGCATTTATTAAAAACCATTTCTGAACTACTGTACAACGCTAGGCAGGTTTAAAGCTACCATGCTTGCCTTACGAGTATAAGCAATAAAAATTGAGAGAAATTGGACACTCTCAGTGTTTTCTAAAAGGTAAGCCATGCTTATGAAACACAGAACTGGGAAAAAAAATCAGAAAACCAAGAAGCAAGTATCAGAAAATACCAGGAAATTCAATGTTTCAATACTAAGTGGGTTATAGCACTGGATTGTCATATTGCAGTAAATTTACACAAATATTAAAGCTTAAGACAAGCAGCAGGGAGGGACAGTAGAATGGTATAATGATCATAATTTATAATTTGGCATGTATTTGCATGATTACTATTTATCACCATGAATATTATGATTTCATATATCCTTGATAAATTTGTTATTACTCAGAAAATTAATTATTAATATCTAATTAATTATCACATTGCCAGATTAATGGCTCTTCATAATTTGTATACAACCTATCACTTTACCCACTACTATCAATAACCAGCTAGGCAAGGTATAGTAATAAGAAACTGTAGGCAAGCCTGGTAGAAAAGGACAAGAATATTCTGAGATTGTTAAATACATTAAAAGATGACATTTAATAAAGTTATTAAATCCCTTACTCTTCCTTGTTGGTTAGAACACTCCACACAGCTGACTTGGATGTTTCCATGCTTAGCACCAGGAATGATCTGCACACATTCGAAATCACTTGCCAGAATAACAATATCACAGCCTGATCCGTATGCCTAAAAAGAAAAATTTTATATGTAATCTAACTTTTGTATCATTATTAATAGTTTATCTTAATTTTGTTGCCATTGTAGTATATACTCTGCCATATTTTTAAAAATTTAATGAAAAAATATTAAGAATATCAATTTACAAATAAGAACATTAAAAGTTACACACAAAAAAATAGGGTGATGACACCCTCTGCATTCATTAAACAACTGTTACCAACAGGAAAAGGATTCTTCCAGTTCTTAAGCACTATAGACTCTGTCCCTGCAGGTTATAAATCTTTTCAGTTTAGAATTTTTTTCCAAAGCTCATCTCAGTAAACCCTAAAGGATAAAACCTCCATCTAAAAATGATAAGGCAGGCATGATTTATTTAACGTAATGAAACAGAAGGGCGTCGAAACCAAGAATACTGTATCCAGCACGATTATCATTTAAATATGATGGAGGGATTAAACAATTTCCAGACAAACGGAAGTTGAGAGAGTTTGCCTCTTATAAACCACCACTACAGGATATCCCAAACGGACTGCTCTAGAGGGAAGCACCCCTAAGGCTAAAAAGATGTCACCAGAGAAAATAAAATCATAGCAAAGAAAGCAGACCATCCAAATACTAACTAAAGGCAAAGAATAAAACACCTAATATATAAAGAATGGAGGAGGAAGAATAGGAAGGGAGAGATAAAGAAACATCAGACGGTGTTCACAATAACTTAACAAGAAAGTTAAGTTAGATTGTTAGATAGTAAAGAAGCAACCCTTGAACCTTTGGTAACCACGAATCTAAAGCCAGCAATGGCAATAAGTACATATCTATCAATAATCACCCTAAAAATGATAAGGCATTGAAGGCTTCAATTGTGTCCCAGGGTTCAAACAAGGCCTAAGAAAGATCAAGATGGAAACCAGATGCATTTTTTCCAAAACAATTCTACAAAACTTAAAGAGCTAGTTAAATAGACATGAACCCCATAAGCAAAATTATATGCACTAAGGCAAAAACTAAACTTAAACTCATCAACTGCCTAAGTGAAGCCATGATGCAGCCTGCCTGCACTTTCCCCTCAATCTCACCAGGCCTGGGGGAGAGAGGAAACTAACCCAAAGTCGTTTCTCCCTCTCTCTCTCTCACACACACACAAATTAAGTAAAAAATAAACTGATTCACATAAAAAAAAACATTGGCAAGTATAACTATATGGTCTGAAAAACAAAAATATAACACAATATTAATTTAAGTTCCTGGAAAATTCCCTCATTCAGCATAACTATAATGAGTAAAACCACTTATTCTTCCTATTGCCACACTTCTTAATGTATGCTAATCCTGTCTTGCAACTTTGTGAATTTTGCAATGACATAAAGGACAGAGGATGGGGACATTTTTCTTTTTTCTCCCAAACTTGACTTATGATTTATATATACATATATATATAATTTATGAAGTGGTATTTCTTTTCCCCACCATTTCTACACCGTTAACCAATATGGTAATGTCCTACAAAACAGATATCCAAGAGCCAGGGCTGACATGTGATGACATCTAAGTCAATGACCCCTGCCCTGAAGAGGTCCGCATACCACTGCTAACAAAAGAGAAAATGAAGATAAAGACCAGAAAGGAAGACAAACACTACTTCTACTCGTTACTAAAACTTCCAATGTTGCCAAAACCCTGCTGTAACTACTATGAATCATCTTCAACTTACATATTAAAAATATCAGGAAGTTCACCAAAAGAAAAACAGAGAATTTTAAGCAAAAGAAACATGGGGAAAAAAATCACTCACAGGAGGAAATAACTACTTATACTCTTATAGACAAGGGAGATTTGCTATACCATGCATTCAAGAAAGCTAAACTGAAGGGGAATATTGAGCATAGGCAGAAGAAATACTTGTATCACCCTGCTAATCTGTATATTATTAATCCACATCAAAGAAAAAAATTTTCTGTAAATATGTATGGTGACAAACGTTAAATAAACTTATTGATGATCGTTACATTGTACACCTGAGACTAACATGTTTAAGAACTCAATAAAAAAAGTTACATTATTAAAATAACAAAAATAATCTTATCCTTGAACAGCATTTCACACTTTCCAAAGTGCTTTATAGGCTTTTCTCCACAAAGTGGATTGATGTGAAGAGCACAGACTCATCTAGTCTGGAATCACACACACGGAATTTTCAGTTTGGGTTCTAACATACTCTGTGAGCTTCAGTACGTTATTTAAGCTCTCTGAACATTTCCTTGTGGTAAAATGGAAGAAATAATACTTATCTCTCAGGTTAATTGTGAAAATTAAATAGAAATCTACTTGCACAGTGTTTAGCACACATTATTCATTTAAAAAAACTGAACTGCATTAGGGATTGGGAATAAAAATCATAAAATGTGGTCCCAATAAGTCTAATGGAGAGAGGACCAAGTATCACCAATCACAACTAAATGACAACCTGCCATGACAGAAACAGCCACAAAATACTGCAGAAGACAGAGGTACTCAACAGATGTTATATCACTCCCCCTTTAATCTTTGCAACAAACTGGAAGATATTACCTTCGTTGTATAAAGAAAGATTCAAATTCATTAAATTGCCTATGATTACACAGTTATTAAGTGGAAGATGTTTAAGCTCAGGTCCTTAACAATTCTTATGCTCTTTTTCCCTACATTACATGTCAAACAAACCTAAAATACTCCAGATAATTATTAGTACACTTGCTTCTCTAAAGATGGGCCCATCCCTAGCAACTGGTACTACAGGCAGATAAACTCTTACTGCTCAGTCACCAAAAAGGATGCCTCCTCTTCCCTAGATATTCATAATTGCCTGATCTTTCCCAGGGAACATGTACCATGCTCCTTAGCTATAGAGAATCTTGCCATTTTTCTGATCCCGCAATAGTTCTCAAACCTGGCTGTATCAAAATTCACCTAAGGAACCTGTTAAACATACAGATTGCTTGGTCCCACCCCAGACTTACTAAATCAGAATCTTCATGGATAAAAGAATTTGGCAATATCTACCAACATTTCAAATACAATATACCCCTTTGATCAAACAAGTCCCTATTTTACCCTATAAGTATACTTTCAAAGTTTGTCAAAATACATGTAGAAGGATATTCACTGCCTTCTAAAAACAACCATACCATCCATCAGGAGGGGAGCAGTTAAATAAATTACTAAATATCCATACAGTGCAGTACAGCTACCAAAAGTTTAGAAACTACTAGTCTAAAATGGTCTCAGATTCCTTGTAAAACTAGTAATTCCCATCAAAGTGGAATAATTATGTCTGGTACTGGTTTCCTGCAGAACCACAGGCAATGCCTACCAATCTTATATAACACCCACGGTCATGGCCAGAAAAGAACGCCCTAAACTACTGCACAATAACCACCTGCAAAAGAATGGAGGAGGAATCTTACTATTCTTTACCTTTCTCTGGGAAAGAGATATTTTGGCTGATTTTCCAGACTAACAGTATCATGGATTTAGAAGACCTCCTGCAAGGGAGTCTACCAAAGCCTTCCTTAGCGATTTACCATTTACCGAGTGCCACTATGATCAGGCAGTCCGCCAGGGTCTTTACAAACACTTTGTCTTCACAGACCCCTTTTAAAGATGGAGAAACTGAGGCCCAGACAGGATAAGTAATTTGTCCAAGTTCATAGACGAGCATTCATTTGCTTCTTGCTCCTTAAATAATATTTACTAATATTCAGCTCCTGCTCTTGTCACAGCATCACCTCACCTCTATTCTATTCAGATGTCCTAGTCGTACTAAAAGGTCCACATCCATCTTTGCAATCCCAAATCATTTACCATAGCACCTAGCACAGAGCGAGCAATCTGCAAACTCCAACAGCCAAGAAGGTTTATAGAAAATCCATAAACCTCTATAATCAAGAAACTCCCATTCTCTCAATTTCAGGTCAAAAGTGATTTTGTTCCGATCTTCTTTTTCAGAATTCAGTCCTACCAAAGGAAGAATTTATAGTTCAGGAAGAAAAAAGGGTACTTGCTGAGACTACAAGCAAATACTAAAATGACTCCGTAGAGTATGAGGTGTGGGCTCCTTTGTACTAAGTGAATGAAATATCTCTAACTTGGCTTAGTAGAAACTATGCCACATATGGGAGGCAGGCCACAGGATGGCTATAAGGAAGCAGCAAAAGGGGCAGCAAGCCTTTTCTGGAGCAAATGCAATCAATCCCTGAAGCAGGCTCTTCCTCCCCTGGGTTCCTGGAAGAACTGCTCCAGTGCCCCGACACTACATCTCACACCAGTATCCAGCACTTTTCACAGTACTGACCTATAAGACATTTTATCTCAGAGTCAGGGACATGGTTTGGCCCCAACACACATTTAAGGCCCAAGAAAAGAGAAAAGGTATTAGAAAAATACCCTTTCCTTCCATTCATGTGGGAGGATTTCTTTTATGGAAAGACTGAACTGTCCTTATGATGGTAAAGAATAGCCAGCGGACAATAATTTATAATAAGAGAGAATACTGCAGCACACGCTGTAAAGTCAAACGACGTGCTTTCAAAAGATTAATCCTCATTTGCTTTAATCTTATTTTGGAAGATCAAATCTACCCTATTAGAAAAGTAGTCTCTGCTTTGAGCATTAAAACTAAGAGTTTTCAACCTGAAATTTAATGGGTGTAAGTTATAGGTGATCTCCAGAAGTCTCTGAACTCGTGGAAATTATATTTAAAATCATGTAAATGTGCTTGATTTCCCAAATCATTAGTTTGTCTAACAGAATCTCTTCCTTAGATAAAGTACATGGGGTGTCGTATTATCCCACAGCAATTTTGCAGAAGCTAAAACCTTGAGTATTTGTTATTACCAAGATTCTTTTCTTTGTTTTTAGTTGTGATATCCTAAATTTTATTAGAAGAGCCTTACCAATTAGCTGAGGCTAGAACACAAAGTGACCTTATTTTACCCTATTAGAATGTTATACTTGATGAAAAAATTTAGTATCATCTTCTAAAGTCATAAAGTACTCTGATTTAAAATACTATCATTATCACAATAAAAATTTTTTATGTGGCTGGCTTTTCTAGAGTATTTAATGTCATTACGAACAGTGACTAAGTGTATCTGAATAGGCATTAACACTCTCATTGTCTTCTCTAACTTCAGTTTTACATGTAATTACCTGGACATTATTTTCAGAAAAGTAAACAACTAATACTCATATCCCACAAACACTGTTCTGATTTCTTAGATTTCCTTTAAGTCTTAGATAAAGTATAAAGAAACAAATTTTTTGACATCTTACATAAACATGATCTTTCCTATGAGAACATATAGTACAAATAATTATACTGGAATTTTCTGTGCAGTAATTGGATGATTTAACATCCTGTCAGTTACAGGGTCAGTAATTGAATGCTTTAACATTCTGTCAGTAACAGGGTCAAGGTTTGAGATTACTGTTGACCACTGTTGACAGATGTATAAAAGTTAAAAAGAAATAGAAAGGCACTGATGGATCAAGAGGTATTAAGCATGTTGAGAGGTTTGTCTAACTTAACAAGGTGCTGTAGTCCTACCAGGAATATTCTACCGAAAGTGTTACCCCTTTTTTTCAAGATTGCAATAATCCTAGAAGTTGGTTATCAATTTCACTTTAATATAAGGCAATGGAAATTCATAGAATTTAATTAAATACCTTGGGCATAAGGTAAATATGAGGCTGGGAGGCAGATTCTGGTATCTACACTGTTTTATCCACTTCACCAATGACCATGTTCTATCATTTTGTTTTCTTTTGGTCAAATTTTTGTTAGTTACTTACATAAATGGTTAATTGCAAAAATTCATTTAAATTCTTCATTTCTGCTATGATCTTTGCTCTATAAACAAAGGAAAAGCTAAAGAGATAGGGTTGTCTGAACTTTGGTGGTTACTTTGTTGTACAAAGTTACCTCCGGAAAATAGTATTAAGAGACTAAACTTGACCTATGCAAAGTCTTACAACCAAGAAAACAAAGCACAGATTAACATAAATTTCCCAAGAAAATATCCTTTCCCTCTCTTCATTTTGGCCACCTAATTAAAATCCTCTTTATGACACTCTCAGAATTAAAAATGAATTTCTAAAATGGACAAATATATTTCCTTATTGAATGGGTCCCTTATAAACTAGAACTTTCATACATCACTTATCCATTAAAGCCATCTACAAACGAACAAACCATTTTTAGTGTTTTATTTTAATGGATTCAGTAATAAATTTTTCTTTTTTCAATAGAGAAAATAACACGTGTTACTGAATTTAAAAACTAAACAGGAAAGTTAAGTTGCCTTAACCTTGACCACCCTCCTATTCCCCAGGAGCAATCACTTAATTACCTATGAACCCTTCCTGAAATGTTTAGTGTATATACAAATGTATCTATGTATAAGTGTTTTTTAACATAAAGAAGTTATGCTACACACAATTCTGCAACTTTTTTCCACTTAATTAACAATATACTTTAAAGAACTTTCAATATCAACACAGAAGGAATTACCTCATCCTTCCTAGTAGTTGCACAGTGTTCCGTTTTCTGGCTTTGCCATAATTTATTTAGCTTCTAGTCTCTTACCATGGCAAAATATGCTTCAACAAACACCTATGTATATATGCTATTAAGCATATGTGAGCAAGTATACACACAGGATATATTCTAAGACATAACTTGCTGGGTCAGTGATTAAAATTAGTAACCACTGCAAAGTGCCCCCAAAAAAGATGGTATTCCCCATGTGTACTAAAGTGCCCATTTCTCCCCTTCCTCACCAACCCTGATCATTATCAAATGTTTTAATCTGTCCAACCCAACGAAACCTGGCATCTCCCTGTTGTTTTAATCTGTATTTTATAAGGAACAAAGTTGAGCATCTTTTCATTTATCACTTACATTTCTTTCTCTGCAAACTGACCATTCATGTTATTGGTTCATTTTTTAACTGGATTATTTAGTCTGATTATTCTAAATAGTTTATAAGAGCTCCTTATAGATTAAGGAAATTTACCCTTTGTCATATACAGCTAATGAGGTTTTTTTTTAACAAAATGCCTGAATTAAAGATACATTATTAAGGAAAGAATAACTCATTATTTTTTTAAATTGAGGTAGTATTTTTATGTAATATACAATTCCAACTTTAAAAGTTTTATAGGTCATGATAGGCCATGGACTATTTTACAGGCCCAATTTATAGATTGCTAGGAAACTTCAGATTTATGTATAAAAAATACACATACTTAATGAGAGTTCTCGAAATAAAATTTAAGTCTACAAAATAAGAGTATTTGTTACCAGCAATATATTCAATCAGCCTCATTTGTCTTTCTACAAGTTTCTACACCTACCCTTGCCATTATAAACTACTGTCCACCACTACTACCACCACCCCCAAAATAAATCAGCCTCCTGTCATTTGGATAGGAGTCCAGTCTACAGTTAACTAAAGAGGGGAAAGGGTAGAATTTGAGTAAGAAGCTCTTCTTTCCACATATCTAAGAAACACTTTTTTCAATCATTCTAACAGCTAAAGTCCACTCAAGAATGCTGAATGAGCAGAATAAGTAAATGAGAAACTAAATTGTATGCAAAAAGCTTAGAGCCTAAAGTGTCTTAAGCCAACCACAGGTGAAGCAATGTCAGAAGTAATCTAATAATAACTACTTGTGTGGTAACCTAAGGGATAGTTCCTTTTCAAACAACTCACAAAAGGAAATGCAAAATTAACAGACTGCTTATAAGTAGCAATAGAAAAGAGCCAAACTGCACATGGTATGCTAGTGAAACATAAGATAAAGCTTAATAATATGTAAAAACAAAACTCTATAGCCAAAGAAAATTTAGAAAACGTTACAAGTGCTTGGAAGTGGTAAGAAAACAAAATGATATCTGTTTCAATTTCTTCCTAACAGCCCCAAAGAAGCAATGGATCTGAAAGTTCTTCAGTTAAAATTAAAACTTTAAATTTAAAAGAGATCTATTTTTTTAATATCAGCCCAAAACTAGCTAATTTTGATAAGTTACTAACAAAATAGATGGAGCTATAACAATCTCATGAATACCAAGCTAAAAAGAACACAGACACCTGCAGTGCAAACTAAGCCTATTTCTAAACTCCTGAACAGAAACATGGAATTTATTTATTTACTGATGCTGGTAATATCTGAAAGGAAATGAGACCTTGAAAATAGAAATGTGCAATAATTAATTAACTTGCCCTAATTAACCATTACAAAACCAGCTCTATCTCCAGCTTGCCTGCATTCTCACTAAACGGTCTGGAAGTGAAAACCAAAAAAAACTCTCTTAAATAACTATTCTATGTCAGTCATTAAGAACAAACCACTCAAAGTATTAACTACCAAAAATTTGTAATGGAAATCATAGCAATAATGGCAAAAATAAGCCCCATGGACTGGCCGGCAGTATAAAAACTTATAGTCACCTTTCAGCCTAAATTTGTTCTCTAAAGCTTGAGATATATAAAAATTTGCCTTATAAAGAATAATGAGGTAAAATACTACTTTCATAAATTTTCTACTTCTAAAGAAATAGAATGAACATAGTTTGGACACTAAATTATTAGAAATTTGAGAAAATAAGTGACCCAATATTTTGTTTTTAAATTTGTCCTTAATGCATCTTATATTTGAAAGAATTTTAAAGTTAATAGTATATTTTGGATTATGCAGCAATAGTAATATGTAATGTTTGATAACTTCCAATTATTTGTAACCACTGGAAATTTCCAGAAAATGATTTAACCTAAATATTGATATTTTGAGGAAGATGGCCCTGATAGTGTTCAAAAAAATATTTCCCAAATAATATGATTAAGCTATTAAATTGTAATATTCCAATACCTTCAATATGATGAAGAGTATTTTCCTGAGAACCTAGAGATGCTAATACTGACTATAACAAGGGGTGAATCACAATCTCTCTATAGATGTTTCTGTCATCAGTCAAATGAAAGACTGTCACTAGATCACTTCTGAGACTCATTTCAACTTTTAAGCTATAATTGGATGTTGCATAAATTTGCCTCAAAAAGACCTGATAAAAAGATTAAACAATCCAGTGTGCACTATTTTTCATAGAGCTCAAGCTAAACATTCTTCATCTTATGACTCTTGTCCCTACTCAGAGCTGACAGGATGGGAGCTGAAGAAGATGAGCTAAGCCAAAGTCTACTTTGAGGAATTTAAACCAAAAGACCCAGAGTTAGCAGGAAAATTTGAGCTGAAAAGTCAAACATATACAGAAATAAGGAAGCCATTAAATGAACCATGTACAATTTGAAACTGAAACCAACAGTTTGAGATGCTCATGGATAAGACATCCAAAAACAATAAAGAACTCAAGAGATAAGTATATAAAATCCCTAAGTGAAGGCAGTCTTGATTCTAACAGCTTTTTAGTTCTAATCACTCTGAGGCCTAAATGCCCCTCCTTGATAGTTCAATGTGTGTCCTGAAATAAACCTTGCTTTTACTTCAGTTCATCTGTCCCTTGCCCTGACTAGAACCAAAACTGGTACAAAGATTGGGGATAGGCAGAGAAGGGCTTCAAAGGAAATGTGGCACTGGCCATGATATTAAAGTGGGGAACAGAGTGAGGATGCTAGGATAGCAAGCTAACAAAACAGGACGTATAACAGAGCTAGTAATTAAAGCAGTTAGTCATCTGTGATCTCTTCGGACCCAGAGTATGTACAGACATACTTTGTTTTATTGAGCTTTACTTCATTGTGCTTAGCAGACAGAGCATTTTTTACAAAATGAAGGTGTGTAACAACCCTGCATCGAGCAAGTCTATCAGCACCATTTCTCAATGTCATTTGCTCATTTGCTCAATTCTCACAGTATTTCAAATTTTTTTATTATTATATTTGTTGTGGTGATCTGTGATCAGTAACCTTTAATGGGACTATTGTAATTGTTTTGGGGCACCACAAACCACATCTATATAAGACAGCAAATTTAATGGGTAAATGTGTGTATGTTCTGAACACCCACTGATCAGCCATTCCCCTATCTCTCTCCCTTTCCTTGGGCCTCCCTATCCCAAAGTTAGGGCTCTTGCACCAGTTAACCAAGTTGTGAACGCAAAGGTAAAGTTCTTGAAGGAAATTAAAAGTGCTACTCCAGTGAACAAATGAATAGTAAGGAAGCAAAACAGACTTTCTGATGATAGGAAGAAAGTTTTAGGGTCTGGACATACAATCAAACCAACCACCACATTCCCTTAAGCCAAAATCTATTCCAGAGCAAAGCCCTAACTCTCTTCAATTCTATAAAGACTGAGAGAAGGGAGAAAGCTGGAGAAGAAAAAGTTGGAAGCTAGCAGAGGTAGGTTCATGAGGTTTACATCTCCATAACATAAAAGCACAAGGTGAAGCAGTAAGTGCTCGTGTAGAAGCTGCAGCGAGTTATCTAGAAGATCGAGCGAAGATCATTAATGAAGGTGGCTACACTAAACAACAGATTTTCAAAGCAGAAGAAACAGCCTTCTTATTGGAAGATGTCTGTCTAGGACTTTCATAGCAAGAGAGAAGTCAATGTCAGGCTTCAAAGCTTCAAAGAACAGGCTGACTCTCGTGTTAGGAGCTAATGCAGCTGGTGACGAGTTAAAGCCAATGCTCATTTACCATTCCAAAAATCCTAGGACTCTTAAGAATCATACTAAATCTACTCTGCCTATAAATAAATCACCTCCATATAAATCTATAAATGGAACAACAAAGCCTGGATGATAGCACATCTGTTTACAACGTTGTTTAGTTATTTCAAGCCCACTATTGAAACCTACCACTCAGAAAAAAGGATTCTTTTCAAAATATGACTGCTCATGACAACGTATCTGGTCACCAGGAGCTCTGATGGAGATGTATGAGGTTACTGTTGTTTTCATGCCTGCTGACCCAACATCCATTCTACAGCCCAGAGATCAAGAAGTCATTTCAACTTTCAAGTCTTATTTAAGAAATACATTTCATAAGGCCATTGCTGCCATAAACAATGATTCCTCTGATGGATCTGGGCAAAGTCAAAGCCTGCTGAAAACCTTCTAGAAAATATTCACCATTCTAAATGCCATTAAGAACACTCATTGTTCATGGGAGGTCAAAATATCAACATTAACAGGAGTTTGGAAGAAGCTGATTCCAAACCTCACAGATGACTATGAGGGGTTCAAGACTTCACTGGAGGAGGTCACTGCAGATGTGGTGGAAGCAGCAAGAGAACTAGAGTTAGAGGTGGACCCTGAAGATTCGACTGAATTGCTGTAATGTCATGATAAAATTTGAAGGAGTGAGGAGATGCTTTTTACAGATGACCAAAGAAAGTGGCTTCTTGAGATGGAATATACTCTTGGTAAAGATGCTGAGAAGACTGTCAAAGTGACAAGAAAGGATTTAAACTATTTACACAAACAAAAAGTTGATAAAGCAATGGCAGGGTTTGAGAGGACTGATTCCAATTTTGAAACAAGTTCTCGTTTGGGTAAAATGCTATCAAACAGCACCGAATGCTACAGAGAAATCATTCATGAAAGGAGGGATCAATTGATGCAGCAAAGTTCACTGTTGTATTAATTTAAGAAACTGCCACAGTCACCCCAACCTTCACCAACCCACACCCTGATCAGTCAGCAGCCACCAACATCAAGGCAAGACCTGCACCAGCAAAAAGATTAAGACTTGCTGAAAGCTCAGATGATGGTGAGCCTTTTTAGCAATAACGTTATTTTTTAATAAGGTATGTACATTGGTTTTTTTTGGCATAATGACATTGCACACTTAACAGACAATAGCATAGTGTAAACATAACTTTTATATGCACTTGGAAACCAAAAAATTCATCTGACTTGCTGTACTGCGGTGGTCTGGAACAAAAACTACAATATCTCCGAGGTATGCCTGTACCTAGATATAAGGTGGCTTTGGAGCACTGGATAGCCAAATGTCCTTTTTTCAGCCTTAAACAAAGAACAACAAAAAGCAATAAGCAAGAGTATGGTGCACCTGTCACTGTCATACACTACTGCAGTATAAAATCACAGGACTTTTCTGGAAAACAATTGGGTAATAGAATTAAGAGACTAAAAGAGATCTAAGTACTTTGACTTATTGAGTCTATTTCCAGAACTCTATCCTAAGAAAACATTCAGACATACAAACAAACATTACAATTAGGACTAAGATGTTTATTGCAGCACTAAAGTAATAAAAAATGGAAACAGCCTAAACATCCCATAATAGGAAAATTATGTTTTGTCATGTCAAGTATATTATCCATCTTACAGAACTTTCTAGACAAAACTGCGGCATCCACAGGTCCTTCTGAATGGGCAGTTTTGGCAGATCACATGATATGACCAACACCCACTGCATATAACTGACTGGACCAGGGTTTGACACTTGAACCCAAAGGCCGAGAATTTATTACCGAAACTACATACAAGCCAGCAGTCTATGATATGGCTTGGCTTAAAATAGTGAGCTGGGTCATATTGCATTTTCTTGATATTCAACTAACAAAAAATGTTCGGAAATAACAAGAAACGTAGCACGTAGTAACAGGCATGAAAGCTAAAAGGGCTATATGTACACAGAGGAAAGGGTAGCCCCTGGTCTTCAAGCAAGCCAGTTTTAATGGATCCAACACAGACAGACTGAGATACTTAGAGCCACATAGCCCACAAATGACAGAATAACCGGTCCCCAAAGCTGACCAAGTTCCTGATATCCAAGGCTCAGCTGTACTACAACGTGTGGTACAAGATTCTTGGAAGATTTGTCTTCCACTCCTCTTCGTATTCTTAAAATTAATTCCCCATTACTTAAGGTAATTTGTCAAATAACTTATTCCCTTTAACTCTCACCAAATAGTTACAGCACGACTGCTGGGGATTCAAGTCAACAAATGTTTACTGAGCAGATACCATGGACCAGACACCAAGGCATAATATGGTAGAAAACATCTCTGCCACATGAAGTTTACATTTTGTCAGGGAAGAGAGCAAAGGAAGAGGTGGATAATCACTTGTTTTTTTTTAATTTGCAAAGGAGACTTGAGATTTCTCATTGAAAATAGCAGACAAAAAAATATAAACATGCATCTATATCCACTAGCTCACAAAATTCTAAGCCCATTGTAAAAAAATTTGGAGGTGTATATTAAATATCACAAGGAATAAGTTAAATGAACACATGTGTAACCACCACTCAAAAAAGGAAGAGAATACTTCCAGCAACCCAAAAGACTGTGTGCCCCTTCCAGAGTACACTTCTCTCCCTCAATCAGAAGTAGCACTGCCCTGACTTTTTGGGAACTCACTTTCTTGTCCTTGGTCGTTTTTCTACCTCCACATGCATGCCTGAACATTATGGTTTAGTTTTGCCTGGTCTCTGAACTTTGTGTAAATGAAATACTGTTAACGGACTCTTTTGTGTCTTGCTCTTTTCAGATGCTTGTTCGTGGTATATGTAGCTGTGATTCATTTGTTTTTGTTATTTATTGATATTCCCTCATATGTACCACAATATATCCATTCTAATGTCCATGGACAGTTTGCCTATTATAAACAATGCTGCACGGAACATTCCTGTAGAGATATCCTGCATATGTACATGAATTTCTCTGCAATATATTTACAGAAGAGAAACTGATGGATCACAGAGTACCTATTTCTTAAATTTTGGTATATAATGATTTTTATATTATATGTTTTTATACAATCATTTTCCAAAGTAGTTATACCAATAAATGCTTTCCCTATCAGTGTATGAGAATTCCCATTTCTGGACATCCTTGCCATCACTAGACATCTGGTGGGTATGTAATGGTAGTTCCTGATTTCAATTTGCATTCCCATTACTAATGAGGTAGAGCCCATCTTCATGTATTTATTGGTCACTTAATTTTCTCTTTTTGTAATGTGCCTGTTCAAGATTTTCATCCATTTTATATTAAGGTCTCAGTCATTTTCTTATTGATTTGCAGACATTTTTGTATTCTGCATACTAGTCCTTTGTCAAACACATATATTGCAATTATCTTCTCCAACTCCATGACTTGCATTTTCACTCTTAATATTATATTTAAGGAACTGAAGTTCTTAATTTTAAAGTAGTCCAGTTTATCAATCTTTTATTTTTACTGTACTTGATTTTCTTTTCATTTTTAATTGTAACATAATTTCAAGCTTACAAAACACTGTAGGAATAGTTACACAGAATTCCTGTATACCTCTTATCTTGATTCCCCAAATGTCAGTATCTTATCACATTTGCTTTAACCTTTTCTCTATGTACCCATATACATACTTTTTTCCTGAGCCATTTGAAAGTGAGCTGCAGATGTGATTTCCTTTTATTCCTTAATAATTATCAAAATCAGTAACTATCAATACATCACTATTATCTAATTTACAGAGCTTATTCAGATTTCTACAACTGTTGGCAATGTTGTCCTTTACAGCAGAATAAAATCCAGATTAGGTAGTTATCTTGTCTCCTTAGACTCCTTTAATCTGACATAGTTCCTCCTTCTTTCTTCATGTTTTCATGACGTTAACAGTTTTAAAAAGAACATCCCAGTTATTTTGCAGAATGTCACAAAATTTGGGTTTGTCTGATGCTTCCTCATGATTAGATTCAGGGTATGCATTTTGAGCAAAAATATCACTGAAATATGAACATGTTCTTTCACTACATTTTAGAAAGAGCACATTTGTCAATTTGCCCTATCTCTGTTGATATTAAATTTGATCCTTGATATAAGTGACAATGGCCAGGTTTCTCCTCCATAAAGTTATTATTTGTCCTTGGTCATTAATAAGTATCTTGTAGGAAGATATTTTGAGGCTATGTAAATATCCTGTTACTTACCAGACTTTTACCCACCAGTTTTCATATCCACTGGACAATGCTTACCTAAATCAATGATTATTATGATGGTTGCCAAATGGTAATCTTCTAATTCTATCATTTCATTATTAGTTGGCTCCCCTCTATGAGGAAGTTTCCTTTATTTACTTTTGTACTTATTTATATTACAAAGGATCGTGGATTCTTATTTCATTCAAAGGGTTATAATCTATTACAATCACTTATTTTCATGCTCAAATTGTCCCAGATTTAGTCAGTAGGAACCCTTCAAAGTATCTCCTATGTTCTTTTCATGTTATCATTCTTTGAGCAATTCCTTACATTCTTGTACAAGAAATTTCAGGCTTATTTTGTGTCTTCCGGGCCTCAACCTAGAATCAGCTATTTCTACAAGGAATGCTATTTCATTTTAGTAGGGAATAGTACTTAGAAACAAAGATCTAGATGCCAGATGTGTTACTGTTACTGGGGTTTCATTGTTTCTAGGTCCTCTCAACTGGCAGATTAGGAAAGAGAGAGAGTGTGTGCTTTTGTGTGTGTGTGTCTATGTGTGTGTGTCTGCATGTGGTGTAAACACCCACACTCATTTTCAACTCTCCACTGAAAGGCTCAAAGCAATGACACCCCAAGACACACATACATCCCCACCATATCTATACATCACTGTCTCTTGCTCTCTAAATATATATACTTATATGTATTTATATATGATGTATATATTTAAGTATATATATATACACATATATATTTAGAAATATACATTATACTATAAACACATAATATATACACACATAGGTTCACACACATATATATGAGGTCACACTGATGCCTCTAATCCAATTATATCCACCACAGGATTCATTCTAACCTTCCTATTTTCCATATTTTTAACTCCCTTCTTCAATAAAAGAAACCTGGCTCATTACTTCCAAAATACATTTATTTCTATCTGCAATTGAGGTATATTTGGTGTTTTGTTTAAGAAATTTTTTGCAACCTGAAGGTCATGAATGAATTTTTTTTTATTGCCTTCTAAAATCTTTATTGTTCTGTCTTTCACATCTACATCTATAATCTACCTGGAGTTCTGTCTTTCACATCTACATCTATAATCTACCTGGAGGTGAGTTAGGGATCAAGTTTTATTTCCTATATATACAAGATGTTACAGCACCACTGGTTGAAAAGATCAACCATTCTATACTGCTCCACTATGTTCTCTTTGACACAAATCAATCATCAATAAATGTGTGATCTGTTTCTGGTGTTCTGTTTGGTTACTTTGGTGTATTTGTTAGGCCACCACCACACTACCTAATGACTACAGCTTCATAAGTCTTAAGCTGATAGAAGAAACGCTCTCATTTTATTGTTCTTCCAGGTCACCTCATCTATTCTTGGCCCTATTCTGTCAAATTACAAAATCCTCTTGATTTTGACTGGGAATACATCAAAGCTATAAATCAACTTGGAAATAATTGATATCTGTACAGTAGTGAGTATTCATCCATAAACCTGGTATTTATCTCCCTTTATTTAAGTATTTCAATAAAGTTTTATTAATTTTGTCCATGGAAGCCTTCTCATGCATCATTAGATTTATTGCTAGGTCCTTAATATTTTTTGATGGTATGAAAAATGGCATCATACTCCTAGGTCTGAATAAGAACCACAATAAATTATGTCTCTCCCATTGAATGCAGCCATAAAACATGAACAAAATGCATGGTGCAGCTCCTTGAGGACTCTGAAAAGTAAATGACAGCAGGTGAACCAAGAAAGAAGATCATAATTTGAAGTCCACTGTACCAACAGAGAGCTTAGCTGAAGTTAGGATGATACCAAGAAGCAAAAGAAGAGAGCTCCAGGAGAAACCATTTACTTTAGGCTCAAAAAGTGGGAAAAGAAACTAAATTTACAAAGAGGGAAAATTTACTGTTTACACTTTTTTCCCTCCATTTTCTCACACCCTAATCCCTAAGCAATACCAGAGCCCCAGTGTGAAGAGCTCTGAGCCCAGGAGAGTGGGGTGAACACCTGTTGCTCTTTTTTCTTTCTCTATCATCTGCTACTTGGCACAGAACACAGGCGAAGTCACAGGAAGCACAGAGCAGGGTAAGTAAAGTCTCAAATTCCCTGCAGGAAAACCACAGAGGGGAGCTTGAGGAAACTAGAAAGTACCAGAAAAATCACAGAAAGGTAAGTGGACCAATAAGCTTGTCAATAAACTCCTGGGCTCACCCCAAGGCAGCACATGCATGGGTCATACCTTAAACAGCACAGGGAAGACCACTGAGGACTCAACTGTAAGAGAGACCGCTGCCCAAGTCCTCTCTGGGCCACGAGGCGGCACATCCACAGGTCATCTCCAGCTAGCAGTGGGAAGGCACTGAAAATGGAACTGGCACTGAAACTACCACCCGCAGAAGGCTGCTCAGCCAGTACTCGTGGCCTCACCAAACAGGCTGCCTGCCCGCTAAAACAAAAATACCAACATTCTCCATAGGATTTACACAAGACCTAGAATTCCATGACACAGTCTTCTTAAAAACCCAGGTTACAACCCAAAATCACCTAGTATACAAAGAACTAAGAAAATCTCAACACATGGGAAAAGACAATCAACTCACACAGATGTTGAAATTATCAAAGATGTTAAATGGCTGATATAAAAATGCTCAAAGTAGTACAAGTGAACACTCTCAAATCAGTAGTGTAACTTCTATCTTAATCAATTAGCAAAAGAGCAAAACAAATTCAAAGCAGGCAAATGGCAGGAAATAATGAAGAGCAAAAATCAATGAAATTGACAACAGAAATACAAAAGAGAATATGAATAAAATCAAAATCTGGTTCTTTGAAAAAGATCAGCAAAACGTCTAAACCTCTAGTAAGACAGACAAAGAAAACAGGGAAGACACAGATTACCAATATACAAATAAGGAGGGAATATCAGTACTAATCTTGCTGACACTGAAAGAATAATGAAATACTATAAACAACTCTATACACATAAGTATGGCAATGAAATGGCTGAAAAAGACCAATTCTTCCAAGACCACAAACTACAAAAGAAATCAAACATGTAGGTAAAAACCTTCTGAAAAAAGAAAATTCCCACAGCCAGATGGTTTCATTAGCAAATTCCACTAACACTTACAGAATAAATCACACCAATTCTACACAACCAGACAGAAAACAGGAAAGGAAGAAACACTTCCAAACTCATTTTATGAAAACAGCATTACAATGACATCAAAACCAAACAAAAACAATACAAGGAAAAAAAATTATAGATCAATATCCTTAATGAACACAGATGCAAAAAATACTTCATAAAATATTAGCAAAATGAGTCCAGCCATATATAAAAAGGATAATATACCAGTCATACAAAGCTGACTCAATTTGCAAAAACCAGTCGATGTAACCTTACCACATTAACAGTCTACAAAGGAAAACCACATGACCGTATCAATTGAGGAGGAGAAAAAAACGGACAATATTGAGTATCCCTTCATGATAAAAACTTTCAGCAGAAGAGGAGTGAGGGGAATCTTTCTCAATCTTATAAAGGACATCTACAAAACAGAAAGAGAAAAACCTCGTGCTAGCCGGTGCAGCAAGTACAATAAAGCACATCACACATGACTGAAGATAGGATTAGCAAATGGATTAGTAGAAGCCATCCAGAACACTGCGGAAGGATGAAAAGAAAATACAGGAGAGGATATTAGACACAGAAATACAGTGAGAAGGTCTAATATCTGTTTAATATATTAGTCTTATGAGGTCAGTGGGGCAGAGGCAGTATTTGAAGAAATATTAGCTGAATATTTTCCAGATTTGATGAAATACATCAATTCAGATTCAAAAATCTCAAAAGGTCCAAACAGGATTGAAAAAGAAAAGATGACATTACAACATCAACATATCCATGCCAAAGTAAATTCTAAAGGAAGTTCTCCAGGATGAAAGAAAATGACCCCATATGGAATGTGAGAGATACAGGGAGGAATAAAGAACAAATAGTAAACATGTTAAGTAAATCTAAATAAGCACTGACTACATAAAACAATAATAATGTCTTATAAGGTTTATAAATATGAACAGACATCGCCGAAGGATAGATTATAAGCAATAATCAAAAAAGAAAAAAGAAAAAACAATACAAAGGGTTCTTATATTGCCTGGAAGAAACATAAAGCCTCAGCAACCTTTGGTAAGTTAAAAGGTAATTTAAAAATTCAAGTTTTAAGTTCTAAAGTAGAAATGGAATGTATAACTTTAGGACTACCTGAGGGAAAAAATGGAATGAAAAAAAAGGGGCCAAAGAGGAGAAAAAAGGGAGAAAGAACAAAGGAGACAAATAGATGATGGATTTAATACAAACATGTCAGTAATTATATTAAATATAAGTAAATAAATAATATGAATTTAAAGTTCTAATTAACACAACTATGGGATATTTAGAAGACAGATCTAAAATGTAACTATATAGAGAAGTCGACAGAAAAGGGCTGAAAAAAGATAAGCTTCAAAGTGCTAACCAAAAGATTGCTGAAAAAGCTATATTAACATCAGATGAGGTAGACTACAGAAAGCATTACTAGAGTTTTTTTTTAATATTGTTTCATAATGATAGGTCAACTCACCAGGAAGATAAAATCATTTTCAATTTGTAATCACAAATAAATTAAGCAAAAATTTTAAGTCTACAAGAAGATAGGGATAAATCCATTCCTAGATTTTAACACATCTCTGAGTAAGAAAATGAAGAAGCAGACAGAAAAGCAGTAAAGTTTTAGAAGATTTAACAGCATGATGAACAAACTTGACCTAAAGGACATATGTAGAACACTGTACCTAACAATTGCAAAGCACACATTTTCTTTAAGCACACATGGAATACTTACAAAAATTGACCAACTGAAATTTCAACAGGCTTAAAAGGGTTGGCGGTATATATTGTATGTTGTTTAGACAGCTGTGCAAGAAATTAGTAAGCAGAATAATAACTATAAAAGTCCCATTATTTGGAAATTTAGAAACACACTTATAAATCATTTATGAGTTAGTAATTTAAAAACCAGCTTTGTGGCATGCAGATATAGGTCTTAAGAATACAAAACTTACATTCTTAAGTGCATACATGAGAAAGAAAGACTGGAATGAGCTAGTAAACACTTATTTCAAGTTAGGGAGAAAATGGCAAGGTCAATCCAAATAATGTTTGAAAGTAGGAAAGAATAAATTAAGAATACATGTTACTGAAAGAGAAATAAACATAGAACTAGAAAACTTAGAAGTGGGTGATTTTTAAAGATTAATAAAGTCAATAAACTTCTATAGAAGAAAAAAGAGAAGGCACAAAATAATCAATGGTAGTAATGAAAAAGGAGACAATACAACAGATGTTGCAGACCTTAAGAAGATGAGGTTGCTGTGAACAATTTTATACTAATAAATTTGAACACCTACACAAAAGAAGAGTAAACTCTGAGAAAAATAACTACCCAAAACTCATTCAAGAAAAAAGTACTGATAAATATTCTCAAATCTTATATGAAGCCTCTGCCATGAAGCCTCAGTCCAATTTACAAAATTGTTAAGAGGGGTTATCTCTGAATTAAACCATTACAAATGATTTTATCTTTCTTCTGCATTTTTAAATTATCTGCAAGGGCACATGAGCCTTGGGCTCCAGTCTTAATTCTACCATAGGTGTGCCTTAGATTAAATCCTTTAATTTCTAGAGCTCAATTTCCTAAACTAAATATAAATTGAAAAACATTTCATTTCATGTACCCATTTAACACAGAAGGTAGATATTAACCCTATCCCTTCAAAAAAAGTTGTCTTGTTTCCATATAGCAACCACATACAATGGCACTATTAAATACTGCCAGAAAGAAGGATATACAGTTCAATTAACCTATAACCAAAGTCACCACTTTGGTAGATGATCCCCAATTTAACTAGTTTACGGTTTATAAACAACCTAAACCAACTCCTCTTATTCACTGTGCACTTTTAAATAGCTGGTTTACCTTAGAAGGTATGCACAATGCTTAGGCACTCAAATTCTTGAAGTAAAGGATAACCAGGAAGTTATACTAATCAAAATTCTACTGAGGAATGGAAACTTTCCTTTTTTCTTTCTATAGTTCAACAATGTTTGAATTATGTTTTTTACAATGTAGATATTCCATTAATAATTTTGAGTTCTTTACGGTTTTTGTTTGCTTTTCATTTTTAATGACCAAATTTAAAAATTTAAAAATTTTAAATATAAAAATATTCCAGCATAAAATTTTGTCTATGTATTTGTACATTCTTAAAATTACTTTCTAAAGAAAATATTGCTTCTATCCAAGAGTACTCCTTTGACTAAGTTCAGCTTACCACCAAGGGTGGCAGCCACCTCAATTATGTCTTTGCAGACTCCTCAGTTTTCAATTCCAGGCCCAGCTCAGCTGATTGCTAAAACATGTAACTCTTAGAATGCAGAATTACTAAACTCCAGGTACTAGATTAATCTCCAATTTTTTTTTGTATTCAAGTCTTTCAAAAGCATAAATAAGGAAAATTTGAGAACTGCCTGATGGACACACAGTCTTTCAATTCCTCTCAATACACTAATATACATCTTCAGATTAAACCAGACCAGCAAAGCTTTATACCTGGATTGTATTATATCTGCTACCCCTACCCCTATCCTATAAATATTATTTATATAAATATGGCCTAATGCCATTGATCTATATCAAGAAGTATTATAAAAAATAGTCTTCTAAAAGCAATCACTGTCACTAAGTGCCCTGTTTATTAACTTTTGGGTACTTTTCTTGTAGCCCCATAAACTTACGTTCTAGGTGCCAAAGAAATAGCAGCAAAGGGCACTGAAGGCACACAGGTCTTTGAGTAAAAAAAGAAGTCATTTGAACTTGTTTTAAACAAGGGACTAACAAGATTTGATTCATATTTTAAAAGGGTCATTCTGGCTACTATGTTGAGAATAAAATGAAAGACAGTAAGACTAAAACCAGGCAGGGCAGGGAGACCTGTTAAGAGCCTACTGCCATAATCCTGGAAAGAGATGGCATCTTGGACCAGGGTGACAGCAGCACAGATGATGACATGTCGTCAGATGCTGGATGCATTTTGAAGGCACAAAACAAAATTTGCCGATATCAGATGACATATAAATAAAAGAGTGAAAGATTCCAAGGGGACTGGGGGAAAAAAAATGCAGTAGCCATTTCCTGATTTAGGGAAAGCTGGAGGAGCAGCATGTTATCAGAATGGGGACTCTGAGATCACTATTAGGCACAGATAAGCTATCAGACATCAAGAGGGAGATGTCAAAGACACAGCTGCATATAGGATTCTGGAATCAGGCTGACAAGGAACAGTTAAGGGAAGTAGAGGAAAACCAGGAAAGCTAAATGAAGAAAGTACTTCAGTACAGATGAAAAAGCAATTTTATAGGACAGAAAAGGAAAAATACTAGAGCAATGCCCTTGAGTAGATAAGGTGGGTGGGAATTAGGGTATTAATCAGGATTTCTCACAACGCGGACAGTACTGACATTTGGGGCTGAATATCCTTCATTGGTGGGGGCTGTCCTGTGCGCATTGTAGGACTTTTATCAGGATCTCTGGCTTCTCTCCACTAGATGCCAGTCCACCCCACCAACCCCATCACAACAATAAAAAATGTCTCCAGATATTGCCAAATGTCCCTAAAGGGGGGAAAATCACTCCCATTTTAAAATCACCTGTATATATGAAGGAAATGGCCTTTGCTGACAACACTGAGAATTCATCCACATAAAAGGAATGATAGAAGATGCTATGCATAGAGTATATGATAATAATCTGAATATCTCCTCCTAATTAGATTCTCCCAAGTATAAATACAGTCAAGGCCAGAGGATACATGAGGAAGTTACTAGCATATCACAAGCCAAAGTCATTACTCCTAGGAAAATGTTGGCATTTTGTTCTTGAACTACAGCTACCGTATAAGCTATGTGTATTCTTTGAACTAAGGCTAAGCCAAAACTTTTATACATTTGGGGGGTTCATCCATGGCCCCTTACATAATGCCCATATAGTCTAAGGTTTCCTGGATTTCTCCTAAAACCACAGGATGAAAACATCAAGACTTACATGAGTTAAACTGAGTGTTACTATTCCTGAGAGGGCTCAATTTTTAGAGGAAGTAACCCTAAAGGAACATATCTCCAATGATAATCTAAAAGAGTATTATTCATGGCTTTCAAATCATTCCAACAAATTTTCATGTAAAGTTGCACTCTATTTGGTGACCCTTTTATATCTTATGACTTCTCTATCAGACAGATATATATAAGATAACCCTCTTAATATTTAGGTATTTAGGATGGGAGGAGAGGGGAGCATTAAAGGAGCCCTTAGCAATCATGAAATGAGAAGGTGTGGAAATAAAAGGCACAGGCAATTGGTTTTCCACATAAACACCAAATCCAGGGTGACATGAGCTATCTCCAGGAGAATAAAATAGTCATACTACCACCTGTGTAAGTTGCACCTGCTCCCCCAACAATAGGTCCTATCCTGCTGCATCATGGATTAAGGTTCCAAAGCAAAAATTAATACAAAAAGTTCTACCAATTCAAAAAGATAGAAAACTCTCAAACTTCTATATCTGGCTTCCAAACTTGTCTTAAAAAATAACCCACAAGCTACAAGAGCCTTATTAAATCTGAATTAGATACTCTCTATTATTATTTCCTTTTAAAATACCGCTTTGCTTTTTATCACAGAAGAAAATTAAGCTGGTCGGGCATGACTTGTTTTTCACTGTGCCACTGCGGTTGTAACCCAACACCCCGTGCTCTTTCGGTGATGAAATACTTAAGACTTTGATTTGTTCTAAAAATTTCCCAAGCTCCAAGTTAAGACACTGATTATAATTTCTAAAGTCACCTTCGGAATACCCAAAATTCTCAACACCATCACACTGGTGGCATCTCCCGCTCCATACTGCATTGTGACAGTCCCAGACAACCAGATGCACAGGACACAATCTTAAACAAGGGCCCTCTCCCTGACTGTGAGCCAAAAGAAGACCCCCCTACTTCATTAACACTCTGCATGGCTTATTCCATGAGCCAGAAAGGAGGTCAGGCTCCCTGAGTGTAAAGTCTGACCAGTAGTCGTGTACATACATGTGGAGAGGCAAAATACAATAGACTCCAGACCTGTAACTTCACCACAGTCACTTTGTTTCTGGTCCATTTTCTCCTTTGCCCCTTGGAAATCTCTAGAAGTGCACAAATGTCCATTCAGGGTCTGACTACTTAAAGAGAACCTAATTTTACAAATAGAAAACCTAAACAGGTTTAAGCCAAGGTGATACAAGTGGTTGGTCTTGGACCTCTCATTTCTGGGCAGGCATTATTCAGGACTGTACCAGAGTTTCTGGTAGCTGCTAGGAGCCTTCTCACTAATAAGCAGGAAGACTAATCCACACAGGGACGTAAGGAGGAACTTACATAACTTCATATTCACCTACAGGCTAACACCAGACACAAGCCCACAAACTCTGAAAGGCATCAATACAAATAAACAAGAAGCTACTCTCCAAGAACAAATGGGGTAATTTCTCTTAGAAAACAAGCCTACTCTCAATTCCTTCCCTTTGCTCTCAGTATTAGTTGTCAATAAGTGCATGAGCTATTAAGCCTATTGATAAGTACCCGGCACAGAAGCATTTTTCTGGCCAGCTCTCCAGTTGCCCTGGCCAAAAGCGAGCTCTTATTTTTCCTGAATTCCCACAAGAATTTAAGTGCCAATACTACACAGCTGGCCTGCTGTAGTTAAGCACATTTCTTAACTCTCCTAGTAGATTACCATTTCCTCCATTTCTTTAATAAACTCTGAAATCAAAACTATGTTTTTTATTGTTGTTCTTTTTCTCCATAGAGACCTACATGTTCAACAAATATTTGCTAAATGTATAAAAAGGCTGATCATTTTCAAAGTTCAGTGTTGCCATATTCTAGGACTGGACTCTTATTATACTACAGTGGAACTAAAATATATCTAAATGCCAGAAAAAGAGGTCTTATAACATTATCTTCTAACTTTAAAGTGAATGTTTTTTCATTCACTACTAACTTGCTGGTGGCACTTTAAGAAAAAATGAAAGAACAGCAAAAGTCAAGAAATGTCACAATACAGATATGTTTTCCTAAAAAGCTATGGAAAAAATATAATGTGCCTAAATATTTAATTTGCAAATTATATTTTTCAACATTCTAAGGGTCTTTGCTATTTAAAAGAACCCTGTGTTTTTTAAAAAAAATCACTCTTGTGAAGAAATAGTCACCCAATAATTTATTCTTTATATCAATAATTTGTCCTTTATATTCTTTGGCTTAGTTGGTCTTGCCATCCAGAAAGGCCTAATACTTCTCTCTCTTTCCAAATGTCAATCTTCCTCTTGAAATCTTTTATCTTCCCAACTACATATGATCTCTTTCATTGCCTTACATTATAATTATGTGCATAATTCCTACTCTCTGCCAGTGTGTTATAGGCTCCCTGAGAGTGGAAATGACATTAATTTTTAAAAACTGTGATCAATGTGTCAAATTCACAACAGACTGGAACAGCATCAACTGTCTCTATACACCTGAAAATACAGTCTGCACCCGCACACCAAAATGTGAAAAAACTTAAATTATTAATTTGATAATTATCAAATTAATAATAATCATGTACATCATTCTTATCATTAATATTTTAATGCTTACAGAAAAGTTATAAAGAAAACTAAGGACTATTTTTCAGGAAAGTAGTAACATAAAGAAGAAGAAATGTATACTATCTGTTGCATTATGC
>JAQQAC010003584.1:6792151-6837799 GCA_029783875.1 Phataginus tricuspis | reverse complement strand
TGCATGAGTCTTTCCTTCTATACTGGGCACATCCAGGGCTTACACACACACACACGCTAACTGCATGAGTCTTTCCTTCTATACTGGGCACATCCAGGGCTTACACACACACACACACACACACTTCTGAGCAAGCAGTCAGAGGGAAGAAACATACTACAGAGAAAAGCCCTCCAGAGAAGTCACAAGACCTCCATTCCAGGCCTGGCTGATCCTCTTCTTAGTCAGTTGACCCAAACTAAAGTTTTTCATCTGAGTACACCACATAATAAATGGCATAATCTACATAAAAGAGTTTTATTTTATTTTATTTTTTTTGCTTACTATATTAACATAGGCATTCAAATAACTATTGGTTGATGAGAGTACTTGGAAATCAGCTCATTCTCAATTTTTTTAAGCAAATTTGTTCAGAGTCCAAAAAGTCATATCTCGTTCATGGCAAAATTATAACTGGATTAGTGCATTCAAAACTAATATTAAAATGAGATGGTGTGCAACAGGGATCTGCAAATGCCAGAGGGCCAAAGTAATCAGTGTCACAGACAGTGGCCCATCCTAAACCAGGTAAATTTTGAGTCATACCTGAGAATATGAAAATAAAAGATTCTCTTGTTGCAACATAAAAATATATAGACTTACAGTAAAAAGATTAGTATGTCTATAGCAGAGGGACCAAGGTGAGGAGTACCTATAGGTGAATATAAAGTCAAAGACGGCAGAAGAACATCTGACAAGTTTAAATTTCGTAACAGCTATTAAGAACAACTACACATTCTTGAGCGAAAAACAATATGGTGAACTGGTATTTGAAGAAAATTATCCCAGCAGCTGCGTGAAGAATGAACTGAAGTGATCAGAGATGAGTATCAGAAAACCTTTTTGGAAGCTTTTATATTCAGTAATACAAATAACACTTTACAAGTAGGTGGTAACTAAGGAGATGAAAAGGGGTAAATCTGATAGACACTGCAGAGTCAGCTAGACTCAGTGACAGGCTGAATTAGGGAGGTGGAAAAAGATCTAAAAATGATTCCAAGGACCTGGTCATGAGTAGCCTACAGCATAAACACACCTGCGTAGTGCTAACAGTTCTTGCACTGGCTTTCCCAGACTGCACCTGAACCTGTTTAGCCCTACACACCAGCCCTGCCGAGAGACACCGTTCCACTTTAGATGGACACAGAAAACTACCACCACCATGATAGTATGGAAATATGCAATGACCCAAGGTTCCAGATTTGTTTCTTGATGGTGGAAATCTGGGGAAACCTGGAGAACTTCCTCCCCACCTATACAATGTGGGGAGAGGGAAATTTCTTCTATTAACCCAAAGACTCTCTACACACTTGAAGTCCAAGCTCAATTCTATATGGATCTTTCAGATCACATGGACATAAAACACAGATGACACCATGGATGCGCATAGGTGTAACAATACAAGTCAGGCAAATTATATTTTTTAAGGGTTCATTCTAAACTGAAACAAAGCCAGGTTGATTACATTTAAAAATTAAAATGGCCAAAAGGCAATCTTATCACAACATTGTACACACAGTGATAGGTAAATGCTGTTCCAGAATGCATTGTGCTACATAATGATTCTGCAGTTTTGCTGGAGCTTTTCTTATTTCTGCAGCTTTAAAAACATGAAAACATGCTATTGGAGGGCAGACACCAGATTAAAGTGTTTCCCTTGTCTAAAAACTATACCATTATGCTATTTACAATTTTATCAAGCAGAATGGTTATCAATAACAATGTGTATGTAATTGAGGTCTCACCGCCTACAGTTACTTAGAAGGAGAACTATGCATAAATTTAATACAAAAAAGGAACTCACATTAATCCATGTGAATCCATCTATGGGTAAAAGAAGCTCCAGGGCTTGGTTTGAATTAGCCATACTAACATCTCATTCTCAAAAAGCACTGGTCCACCCAAGCTCATTGAGAAATATGTCTATTTCATTGGATTTTAAAGAGGTTCTAACGTTACTGTTTACATACACTTTACTCGCACAAACAAGAAAAACAACGTCATAAAATTTTTCCATTGCTTTAGTTTAAAAAACAGACAAACCAGCCTACCTTGGGAACGGATTAAATATTACCTAGGACGGTTACCAACCTGTGGTCTCGTGATATATAAGAATTCTCCAGGCCGCTGTCACTCTAACCCTTCCATTCTAAATTTTTCAACGGCAGAGAATGAATTTTTCTGTTTTCTCATTGGAATTACGATTCTGCATATCAGGAGATAGAGGGTCGGGTTTAGAACCCCAGGCTCCAGAGGATCCTCGCTGCCCTAACAGCGGGGAGGGAAGGCAGGCGCAGCATCCCCTCCGCGCTCCCAGACAAGACCAAGTGTCCTCGCCTCCACGCAGGCGAGAGCAGGTGCGAAACGGACGCTCTGGGATTTCAGCGGTTGCAACCATCTTCCTCCACCGCAGACCCGGAGCAACCTAGGAGAGGAACCTTCTAGTCCAGTCACCCCCTGGGGCCCGTTTGCTGAGGGCGGACAGTCTCTTCCCCGACGGGTAATTTCCCACACCAGCCGCAGGGCTCACAGTCCCACGCGCCGCCCCCCCGTCACCACGAAATTTGGGCTACCCGGGGGGCGCGGCTGGGGCCCACCAACACCTCGCAGCCTCTCGGGTAGACGGGGACCCGGGACGGGGAGTGTCGGACCCCGCATCCGGATCCCGGTCTCCCCCCTCCGGCTCCTGGACTCCGCTCACCGTGAAGGGGACGTCCCCGACGCTGCCCACGGAGTAGCAGTTGTCTCCAGGGTTGACAGCCCCGGTGAGGACCTGATGCAGATGCATCTCCGGAGTCCGGGCTGGCCAGGGGAATGCGCGAGAGGAGCGACGAGCCCCGCGCCCGGCCGCTAGAGCGCTTCCCCCCGCCCCCGCCCCCCGTCACCCTCGGGACCCGCGCCGCTGCGGCTCTGGCTTAACGCCTCGCCCCCCTCGCGGCTTCCCCTAGCCAGGTCCCTGCCTTGGGAGCTCCTCGACCGCCGCCGCCCCACCCGGATTGCCGATCGGCTGCGGAAGTGCCCGGATGCTCCCGCTGCCTGCTGCACCGGCGCACAAATGTGGGAGGGCAAGGGTGCGTGTGAGGGGGACGCCCGAGGTAGCGCGCGAGCCGGGCGCGTGCTGGACGGGACGCTCCGCCCGAAGGAGACGGTGGTGCGCGCGCCCACCCTCCCGGGAGCGACGGGGGAGTGGAAGGGTAAACCCCTCCTCCCGCCGCCGAGCTCTTAGCCTAGTCTTGCTCCCTCCCGGCGTGCGCGTGCGCGCGCAGTGGTTTCCAGGGCAATTGCGCGCGCGGCGCGGAGCCTCGTCCTGGGATTGCGCGCGCAGACCTGCGGGAGTTCCCTTGGAGCCTCCCGCCTGCGGCCAGTGGGGGCAGGGGCGGCCGCGGGGCAAGACCCGTGCGGATCCGGGCCATTGAGCAGTTCAACACAGGGGACACACCGCGAGTCCATTGTGCTGACCTTAATGCATTCCTGAGTACAATGTGTGATGGTCAGTGTAGCTGACCTCAGGAAACCCATCACCGGAAAAATCCTCCTCGGAAATGTTCGATGACTAAGGGTTCTTTTAAAGTACAGTACATAAAATATTTCGTTTTACATAAACAAGTCATCTTGCAACTGTTTGGAGAAGTCATACTCCTCTCGCAGCAAATTATTTTGCTCCCACCTTTTGTCACGGATGTTCTAGATGGCGAAAGGACTCTCTAGAGAGGTGACTCCTCTAGACTGTTCGTTTCATGTGTGATGTCATGGATTCACAGAATCACCTGGTTTTTCCAGACGGTCTGTAAACTCTGAGTGGTTAGTTCAGGGATCAGATTCCTGCTCCAGGTCAAGTCATCACAGATGTTTGAGCCCATACTGTGTATAAGTCACTACAGCAAGGAAGTAGAAGGGATTCCAAGATAAAACTGTCTATAAAACCTGGCGGAATGCCAAAAGTTGTGACTGAGACTTGGAAGTCTATGCACCACAGAAAAGGGAAAATCATTTTGACTAAGGGGATGGGTAAAGTGTTATGGAAACGCTGACAGGAAGGGCTGGGTAGAATTTTGGCAGGCTGAGATGGCACAAGAAACCGTGCATTCAAATAGAGAAAGAATCCACGAGCTAAGGCTTAGAGGTGTTGGAGGAACAAAACCCATGTTTGAAGCAGAGGATATCTGGATAGGGTGGGGAAAGGAAGTAATAGTTAACAAAAAAAAGTACCCAGGAGGTAGTTTGTGGCCTGCCTGAACGTGGAGAGTCTTTGAATGCTTCACTAAGAAGCTTAGGTTTCATTCTGCAAGGTGGCCTAGGGTTGTCCATTAAATGTTTCTGAACAGAAATGTACACAATCAGAGCTGCTTTAGGAAGATGACTTTGTAGCACTGCGAAGGAGAATTAGAAGGGTAGGGAAGATGGGAGGCAAAGGCCTGGCAGACGTAAATAATCTGTTCAGTGGCCAGCAGAAGGAGGAGTCAAAAATCATTCCCAATGACCTAAGGCATTTTCCTTTTCCTTTTCATTTAGTGGCATAACCGTTGCCCCCGGCTACCCAGATTAAAAACCAAAAAGACACTTTGGCGCCTTTCTCTCTCTCTTGCCCATATCTAAGGGTCCCTTTTCCAGATCCCTAATTCATGTCCCTTGTCATCACCACTACCATTTACCTTCATTTCAGACCTCATCATCTCTCATTTAATTACTGTAAGAGCCCCCTAACTAGTTTGCCTTTCACCTCTTTGCTCTCTCATTCATCCACCACACCACAGCCAGAGAAATCTTTTTAAAGAAAAATTCCTCTCTGCTTAAAATTCCCACTCCCTCCAGATGAAAGTCTAAACTCCTTAGTTTGGCTGACACATCCGTTCATTCTGGCTTCTGCCTAATCTTCCTGTTTTATCTCAGGCTGCTCCCTCACACCCGCTATGCTCCAGTCCCCCTTGGCACTATTTCCTGCGTCCAGAGCATACTGTGTTCTTTTATACTTCCTTGTCTTGGTTCATGCTCTTTGCTCTGTCTGGAATGCCCCTCTCCCCTTGTTGATCTGATAAACCACAAATAATTTAAAAGTCACCTACTCGGCAAAGCCTCCCTTGTCCACCCCCAAACATCTTGAGGCTTCCTCCTCTTGAAACACACATATCACAAAGTATTGGTTTATGTCTGTTTCTTCTACTAGAGTCTTAGGTATTTCAAGTCAGAATCAGTATTATATGTTTTTCTTTTTCCCCAGTGCCTTAAATCATAGTACTTGATTTGCTCACATACAAGATACAACTATGAATAGGAACACCCAA
This sequence comes from Phataginus tricuspis, assembly GCA_029783875.1. Lineage (NCBI taxonomy): Eukaryota > Metazoa > Chordata > Mammalia > Pholidota > Manidae > Phataginus > Phataginus tricuspis. The sequence goes on along the minus strand of JAQQAC010003584.1, from coordinate 6,832,478 downwards.
TTTTGCATGGCATAAAAAGTACCTTTCATTATACATGTATTCACTTGTGTTTGTGAAAGTCTTGAAATTATTTTACAGTGACTTGGTGGAGGGAACTACTACATGCTCATGCTAATAGGATATACTGTGTACAGTAAGTATATTGGGTTCTACGAAATCACAGGTTCTGTATGTTTAATTATGTGTCTTTAAGCATGAATAAAGGTACTAAACCACATAGCTAAAAAATAGTGAAAATAGAGCAAACAACAAAACATACACACACAAATGTTCAGTAAATGAAGCCTCATGCTGCTCATGTAGTTCCATGAAGGCAAATACTAATGCTGCCTCTAGGTATTAGCAACTAAGAAGCATGCCACAGAATCAAATAAATTTGAGAGAATTCCTGTATATACAGCATATATCAGCAAAAATTGTTATAAAGCAAGCAGCTAAATATGATAAATTTAAATACATTCCTTTACAAGAAGGTTTAACACATGTAGAAAACATTTCAATAAAAACTAGAACAAAACATACAGCAAAATAGTGTTTTTGTGAACAACAGCTGTATAACAAGAAATGAACATTGTTTCTAAGTGTCAGAGATTTTAATCTTCACCTTCAAAACTTAAAGAAGTATTTCAAAGCTTGAAAATCAGTGCTACTACTGGATTCTAGGTGAATTTCTTAGTCTTCAACCCTCACTGCATTAGAAACTGAGTCAAAACCATCATCAAATGATCATTTGTATTCATATTGTCAAGAGCATTATTAATTCCACGTTATTTAAACCATTTCACAATTGACTCTTGTTTGACAGCATTCCATGAAGTTTGACCCATTCACATAGTTGTGAAATTGTAAACCTCTTCCTTCCTCGCTTTGGTATCAACTCAAAATCAGAAGCCTGCATCTACCTGTTCCTCTCTCCCTCATGAATCCTTTAAATGACTTCTTGATAGCAACATCTCAAGGTTGCAACTGGCTAGTTAAGTCTCCTGGAATTACAGTGGAACCTTCTGTTGTCTCATCTGATCAACTAAAACTCATTTCAGACTAATATGTCAAGTTTCCTTAGAAGGGCAGCCACGAGGACAGCTGTACCACATTGTAACTGTCCACAATTTCATTTCTTCCTTGTCCATCCAACCTTTTGCTCAGACCTAAAAATAAAGAGACGATTATTTCCTCTGATCTGGAAATGGCTTTCTTTCAAAACTTAGGAAAAGTAGCAGTTTTTCATTAGCAATCATGAAAATACAACTGTAAGGTATAATTTTTCATGTCCACGAGTCTTATTAACAAGTGTTGTACCTTCGTGGTTAGGTTTAATGGAACATTGGATATCAGAGGGATTTAGTTTCCCAGCTGTAATCACATACTCACATGTACTAGTTATCTATTACTGTGTAACAAATTACCCCAAAACTTAGTAGCTAAAATCAACAATAAACAGTGTCTGTGTTTAACTCTGTGAATCAAGAATTCTTAGTGGCTTAATTGGAAGGTTTTGGTAAAAGTCTCTCAAAATGTCAGCTAGATACTAAAGCTAGACATAAAAGACCACATATTGCATGATTCCATTTAAATTAAGTTTTCTGAAAAGGCAAATCTATAGACACAGAAAATAGATTAGGAGTTACCTGGGGCTGGTAGAAATGGGAAGTAAATACTAATGGGCATGAGGTTTCTTTGGCGTGATGGAAATATTCTAAAATTAGATTGTGGTTATGGTGCACAATTCTGAAATTTCCTAGAAATTCATTGAACTGTATGCTTAAAATTAGTGAATTTAATGGTAAATAAACTGTATCCTCAATAGAGCTTTTGAAAAAGAAATGTCAGCTAGTGTTTCAGTCATCTGAGTGGGCCAGGAGAGTGTGCTGCCACATTGACCTGAGTGGCTGGCTAAAGGCCTCAGTTCCTCACTGTGTGGTCCTCTCCATAGAGCTGTATAACACAGTAGCTGGCTTCCCCAAAAGCAAGTTACCTAAGAGAGAAATCAAGGTGGAAAATGCAATGTCTTTTATAACTTAGCCTTAGAAGTCACCCATCACTTCCACCATATTTATTGGATGCCCAGACCAGCCATGATTTAGTGTGGAAGAGTAGTTCCCAAAGAAATGAGAATCATTGGGGTCACCTTTTAAGAGGACTACCACACGATAGAATTCAAGGATTTTATCTTCAAGTGTCAAGGGGCATAATCTGAGTCATTCTTATTCTTACCTACAGGTAATTAGAATTTCTAAAGTGCCATAATGCTGATCTTTGATATGTCTATTGTTATCAGTTCTTTATTGGTGAACTGTCTCTTTAAATAGTGAATTTCCCAAGTAAGTCCATTTGTTTATTTAAGGAGCCTAATACCCATGTTTTTAAATATTTCCTCTAGTTGTGGAGACCTTACAGTTTTCTTACAGATATCTAATACTTTTAGTTGCTGTCTACTTTGGTTGATAGCAATGAAAGTCCTGACTCCCTAATACCAGTTCATTTTACAAAGGCTATTACACTAAGCTTGAAATTGATATAATAGCAATGTCTTCATTGCTTTTAAGTCATAAACTATAGTGGTAATGTATTTTAACCTAAAATATTGAGGGAATGACCTTATTTCAATTATCTACTGCTGTGTAACAAAGCACCCTGAAACTTAGTGGCTTGAAACGATTTATTATTTATTATGCTCTGTGAATTCGGTGGAGCATTCTTCTGCCAGTTTCACTTGGGTTTATTCATGTACCTGCATTCGGCTGGAAGGGTCACATGGGCCAGAAGGTCTAAGATGGACTCAGAGTTGGCAGTTGATGGTAGTTGTTGGCTGGGATGCTTGATTTCCCTCCATGTGGCCTTTCATCCTCCACAGGCTAGACTGACTTCCATAGCAGGCTCAGGCCATTGGAAGGTCACACAGAGATTATTTCTACTGCATTCCTTGGTCAAAACAAGTCACATGGTCAGTACAGATTCAAGGACTCGGGAGATAAATTCCACCTTTCGACGGTAGAAACAGAAAAGCCATATTGCAAAGGGATATAGGTGGAATTATAGCCACTATCTTTATCATCGACCCAAACTCTACCTCTGATCATCCCTATAGCTTCTGATTTGTTATTTTTGCTTTGTTTGGATTAAGAAGAATACCATTTGTAGGATGGACAATTTTCTATTCTAGCTAGATGTCTTTCTCTGCTACAGACAGCATCAAATTACTGTCTTCTTGGTAACTACATCTCAGAATCTCAATTATTTAACTCCCATTAAGCCTTTAGCTTTTTATCTCTAATATGGATGCACTGAATACAGGGCAATATTTAAGCACTTTTTGGGGGGAGGCAGGGATGAATCTTTATAAATCTTATAAGCAGGTGAATAAGGTGAGTTTTGATCTAGTTGGATTCTTTGGTTGCTAGGTCTGAGAAGACTGGTCATCTTAGAGGAATTGTAGCAAATGGCTTATATCTTTGCAGGCACTATTTATGATTATACTGTGAAAAATAAGATGTTCTACAAGTACAACTGGTTTCCTTAAATATCAATGGTTAGTAGTTTCATAAACTCATTTAAGTGACCAGACATGACATGACCTAACCTCTACTTATCTTTCCAACTTCGTATTCCTGACCTCTAAGTGTATGTTACAACCCCACTGAAGTGCTAGTAAATTTTTTATCTTTAAAGCCTCTGGAAACTCACTACTTCCTCTCACCACCATCACCACACATACCCTTTGCCTGACTAATCCCTACTCTTCCTAAAAATTCAGTTCAGAAGCCCCCATCTCTGGGGAGCTTTGTGCAGTGTGAATTACATCCATTTGTTATGCACTCCTAAGGTATTCCCTTTCCTTATCTGTCTAAAGGGCAGGGACTGTGTCTTGATAACAATTGCTGATGGCTTTCTCCATTATCTGTTTCCTCCTCTTTAGAATCTCCAGTTTTTAGCTGGGAAATAAATGCCTGGAATAAGGAGTATATTTCCAGCCTACCATGGCGCTATTCGGTCATGTGGCTAAGTTCTGATAAATGAGATGTTAGCTGAAGAAGAGATAGATGTATAGCAGTTTCTGGAAATTTTCCTTGAAAGGTAGCCACCATACCCTTTATGCCTTCATTCTTCCTTTCTCCATCCTGTTTCCTGAAAATAGAGATGTGATAGCTGGAGCTGCATCTTAGAACATGAAGATGAGGCTTAACCATAAGGATAGCTGAGCAGAAAGTTGGAAGCTTTCCACTGAGTCCCAGACAACTGTGGGGCACTAACCAACCATAGGCTTCTACATCTGGATTTTCACATGAGAAATAAACCTCTATCTTGTTTAAATTAGCATTTTTTGTGTCCCTGTTAGAATTGTTCCTAATCCTAACTCATATTTTTAGCTTTGCTTCTGTTTTGTTTATTCCTAAATCCTGGCAAAATGCCTAGAACACAGTAGGAACTCAAGAAATGCTTATTAAGCCAAGCACTTATTAACTGTATTGGGGGTACATTATGTAAATTGAATTAGTAAAAATGTCACAAATATTTTAGAATTCACCTAGCTTCCGAAGATCTCTGAAAATAAAATCCTACATCCTATGGGGAGGGGAAGTTACTGGTTGATAGGATAAAAGGCTAGTGACATTGACATAAGGGATAAGAACTATAAAATAGTTTAAACTTAGTTACCAAAACTAGGCCTGGCCTGCTGAGTAGTAAACAGACCATTCTATGCCTCTGGAAAAATGAATTCGTTTGGCTGGCATGGTGCTGGAGAAAAATTTAAATAGGGAGCAATAAGTTTATCTAGTCTTAAACTTAGAGAATAAAGTGAACTTACTATGTTCTTCTGGCTACCTAGAGAAAAATAAATCGTACTAATAACCAGGCACTATGGTACTGAGACCACCAAGTACTATCAGGGATAGGCCATGACAGTCAGAAGTGGGGTCCCTAATACCACAACCCTGAAGAGAGGTAAGAGGGGACAGGAACCAGGACCTTCTCATTGTGCCCCTTCCAGTAAGAAACAATTCATATCTGGAGGCAGAAACAAGAAAGAAAGCTCAGGAGAGTCTGGCTCCAGTGGTGATGGTAATGATGCTCTGCACGTACCTGTGTGGAGGTGTGCCTACATGCACTACGTATTAACAAAACAAAACTGAAGTTCTAACTTGACTCTCCTTTTAATCCAGTTCTGAATATTGCACATGCATTAGGACAGGCATATTCCTGTAACCGCATGTAAAGCAAGATTATAAAAATGGTCCATGGACAAATGTTCAGTATATTTTAAGGTTTTATTGTGTTTTTCAAAGCAGACTATAAAAAGAATAGCTGTCCACCAACAGGTGAATGGATAAATTTTGGTCTGTATGCAATAAAATATTAACTCAGCCATAATGAGAAATGACGCACTGACACCTACTGTAACCCAGATGAAACTCAAAAAGAGTATGCTTGGTGACAGAAGGAGACACAAAAAGGTCACATAATGTATAATTCCATTTATGCTGAATATCTGGAATAGATAAATCCATAGACAGAGAAAACTGCGGTGGTTGGTTGCCAGTGACTAGGGTGGAGAGAAGGGGGAGTACTCTTTAATGGGTCCCAGGTGTCTTTATGTGGCAATGAAAATGTTTTGGAACTAGATGTCCTTGACTTGTTCACTTTTAAGTGGTTGATTTTATGTTATGTGAATTTCCCCTCAACAAAAAAAAAAACCTTTTTTTTGTGAATTAAAAACAGAAACAAAAACCTCTGTGTGAGTGTGGTCAAAGAAAAAAATCTGGAAGGTATGTTAACAGTTCTCATGCCAAGTTGGTAGAATTATGAGCAAATTTGATTTTAATCTTTTTTTGCATATTTCTTTCCAATTTTTCCACAATGAATGCATGTACATTTATATTGAGAAAACAATGACTTTTTAAATTTCATTTAAACAAAATTTTTAAACAAAAGGTGGCCTTTAAATATATGAAGAAGTTTAATTAAGAAACTAGGAAAGGTTGTCTGGGAAGATGACAGCGTGATCAGGGTGGCAGAAATCTCCTCCCAAAACTATATATATCTACAAAAATAAAGCAAATACAACTATTCCTAAAAGAGAGACCAGAATACACAGGAAAGGACACAGCGTGCAGCTACACCCGAGAGGACTCAGCACCCCACGAGGCAGGTAAGATACGGAACCACGACCCGGCGGGACCCAAGCACTCCCCCACTCCAGTGCACCAGCGGGAGGAGAGGATTCAGAGCCGGGAGGGAGTGGAAGTACACCCCGCAAAATAACCAGCCCCGGTGATCTGCGTGGGGAGCCCTGACACACAGCGCGGTGTAGCAGAGATTGGAGAGACAGAGGGTGCGGGATCTGAGCGGGGAGCACGCCAGGGTGCTTGCAGCTGGCTCCCGGGAAGGAAAAAAAAAACAAAGAAAAGCGCGCGCTTTTTTCAGCCGTCTTAAAGAGACAGGAGCCCAGCGGAGGAGCCGGATCGCCCTGGTACACTCAGCCCAGCAGGCTGTGAGTCCTAGGGAGTTTCGGACCCCTCAGCTGGCAACTGGGAAAGGGTGGCCGCACTTAGACTTCCCAACAGAGATCAACAGCCTCCCATTCATTCCCACCCCGGCCAGAGCTATAAAGGGCCCTGCGGAGTGGCACGGCCACGACTGCGGAATAGTGGGACAACAGCGCCACCTACAGCATCCCCACAGAATCTATTCCCACTGGGCGTTTTTTTTTCTTTTTTGTTTTGTTTTTTATTTTTTTTTGTTTTTTTCGTTTTGTCTTGTTCTGTTTTTTCTTTTTTCTTCTCTTTCTTTTTTCTTTCTTTCTTTCTTTCCTTTTTTTTTCTTTTTAAAGTCTTAAAGAGCCCAGCTGACATATGTGCCAACTACTAGAGACCACTTCTATAGCCATGAAAAGACAGACGAATATGGTCCAGACTAAAATCAACCAGACAGCCTCAGAAAGGAAGCCTGAAGGGATGGAACTGCACAGTCTTCCTGAAAAAGAATTCAGAATAAAAGTCATAAACGTGCTGATGGATCTACAGAGAAATGTGAAAGAGCTGAGGGAGGAAGTGAGGGAAGTGAGGAAAGACTATGCACAAATCAGACAAGCAATTGACGGGCTTAACAGCAGACTGGATGAGATGCAAGAGACTGTTAATGGAATAGAAATCAGAGAACAGGAATACAGAGAAGCTGAGGCAGAGATAAAAGGATTTATAGGAATGAAAGAATATTAAGAGAACTGTGTGACCAATCCAAACGGAACAATATTCGCATTATAGGAGTACTAGAGGAAGAAGAGAGAGAAAAAGGGATAGAAAGTGTCTTTGAAGAAATAATTGCTGAAAACTTTCCCACGCTGGGGAAGGAAATAGTCTGGCAGTCCACAGAAGCCCACAGATCTCCCAACACAAGGGACCCAAGGAAGACAACACCAAGACACATAATAATTAAGATGGCAAAGGTCAAAGATAAAGACAGAGTATTAAAGGCAGCTAGAGAGAGAAAAAAGATCACCTACAAAGGAAAACCCATCAGACTATCATCAGACTACTCAACAGAAACCTTACAGGCCAGAAGAGAATGGCATGATATATTTAACGTAATGAAACAGAAGGGCCTCGAACCAAGAATATTGTATCCAGCATGATTATCATTTAAATATGATGGAGGGATTAAACAATTTCCAGACAAACAAAAGTTGAGAGAGTATGCCTCTCATAAACCACCACTACAGGATATCTTAAACAGACTGCTCTAGAGGGAAGCACCTCTAAGGCTAAAAAGATGTCACCAGAGAAAATAAAATCATAGCAAAGAAAGCAGACCATCCAAATACTAACTAAAGGCAAAGAATAAAACACCTAGTATATAAAGAATGGAGGAGGAAGAATAAGAAGGGAGAGAAATAAAGAAACATCAGATGCTGTTTACAATAACTTAACAAGAAAGTTAAGTTAGACTGTTAGATAGTAAAGAAGCAACCCTTGAACCTTTGGTAACCACGAATCTAAAGCCAGCAATGGTAATAAGTATATATCTATCGAAAATCACGCTAAATGTAAATGGACTGAATGCACCAATCAAAAGACACAGAGTAACAGAGTGGATAAAAAAGCAGGACCCATCTATATGCTGCTTATAAGAGACTCACCTCAAACCCAAAGATATACACAGACTAAAAGTGAAGGGATGGAAAAAGATATTTCATGCAAACAACAAAGAGAAAAAAGCAGGTGTTGCAGTATTTGTATCAGACAAAATAGACTTCAAAACGAACAAAGTAGCAAGATATAAAGAAGGACATTACATAATGATAAAGGGGTCAGTCCAACAAGAAGATATAACCATTATAAATATATATGCACCCAACACAGGAGCGCCAGCATATGTGAACAAATACTAACAGAATTGAAGGAGGAAATAGACAGCAATGCATTCATTTTAGGAGACTTCAACACACCACTCACTCCAAAGGACAGATCAAACAGACAGAGAATAAGTAAAGACACAGAGGCACTGAACAACACAATAGAACAGATGGACCTAACAGATATCTACAGAACTCTGCACCAAAAAGCAGCAGGATACACATTCTTCTCAAGTGCACATCGAACTTTTTCCAGAATAGACCACATACTAGGCCACAAAAAGAACCTCAGTAAATTCAAAAATATTGAAATCCTACCAACCAACTTCTCAGATCACAAAGGTATAAAACTAGAAATAAATTTTAGAAAGAAATCAAAAAGGCTCACAAATACATGGAGACTTAACAACATTCTCCTAATTACTCAATGGGTTAATGACCAAATCAAAACAGAAATCAAAGAATATATGGAGACTAATGACAACAACAACACAAAGCCACTTCTGTGGGACGCAGCAAAGGCAGTTCTAAGAGGAAAGTATACTGCAATCCAGGCCTATTTAAAGAAGGAAGAACATTCCCAAATGAATAGTCTAAAGACACAATTACTGAAATTGGAAAAAGAAGAACAAATGAGGCCCAAAGTCACCAGAATGAGGGATATAATAAAGGTCAGAGAAGAAATAAATAAAATTGAGAAGAATAAAATAATAGAAAAAATCAATGAAACCAAGAGCTGGTTAGAAGGAAGAACATTCCCAAATGAATAGTCTAAAGACACAATTACTGAAATTGGAAAAAGAAGAACAAATGAGGCCCAAAGTCACCAGAATGAGGGATATAATAAAGGTCAGAGAAGAAATAAATAAAATTGAGAAGAATAAAATAATAGAAAAAATCAATGAAACCAAGAGCTGGTTCTTTGAAAAAATAAAAAAATAGATAAACCCCTAGCCAGACTCATTAAGAGAAAAAGAGAATCTACACACATAAACAGAATCAGAAATGAGAAAGGAAAAATAATACGGGCCCCCCAGAAATACAAAGAATTAAAAAAGGATATTATGAGTATCTATATGCTAACAAGCTGCAAAACATAGAATAAATGGACAACTTCTTAGAAAATACAACCTTCCAAGACTGACCAAGCAAGAAACAGAAAAACTAAACAGACCGATCACCAGCAATGAAACTGAATGGGTAATCAAAAAACTACCCAAGAACAAAACCCCCGCACCTGATGGATTCACCTCTGAATTCTACCAGACATATAGAGAAGAAATAACACCCATTCTCCTTAAAGTTTTCCAAAAAATAGAAGAGGAGGAAATACTTCCAAACTCATTCTATGAAGCCAGCATCACTCTAATACCAAAACCGGGCAAAGACCTCACCAAAAAAGAAAATTACAGACCAACATCCCTGATGAATGTAGATGCAAAAATACTGAACAAAATATTAGCAAACTGAATTCAAAAATACATCAAGAGGATCATACACCATGATCAAGTGGGATTCATCCCAGGGCTGCAAGGATGGTACAACATTCGAAAATCCATCAACATCATCCACCACACCAACAAAAAGAAGAACAAAAACCACATGATCATCTCCATAGATGCTGAAAAAGCATTTGACAAAATTCAGTATCCATTCATGATTAAAACTCTCAACAAAATGGGTATAGATGGCAAGTACCTCAACATCACAAAGGCCATATATGACAAACCCACAGCTATCATCATACTTAACAACAAGAAGGTGAAAACTTTTCATCTAAGATCGGGAACAAGACAGGGATGCCCACTCTCTCCACTGTTCAACATAGTACTGGAGGTCCTTGTCATGGCAATCAGACAAAACAAAGACATTCAAGGCATCCAGATTGGTAAAGAAGAAGTCAAATTGTCTCTATTTGCAGATGACATGATACTGTACATAAAAAACTACTCCAAAACTACTAGAACTAATATCTGAATTCAGCAAAGTTGCAGGATACAAAATTAACACACAGAAATCTGTTGCTTTCCTATACACTAACGATGAACTAACAGAAAGAGAAATCAGAAAAACACTTCCATTCACAATTGCATCAAAAAGAATAAAATACCTAGGAATAAACCTAACGAAGGAAGTGAAACACCTGTACTCTGAAATCTACAAGACACTCCTAGGAGAAATTAAAGAGGACACTAACAAATGGAAATGCATCCCATGCTCTTGGCTAGGTAGAATAAATATTGTCAAATTGGCTATACTACCTAAAGCAATCTACAGATTCAATGCAATCCCTATCAAACTACCAACTGCTTTCTTCAATGAACTGGAACAAATAATTCTAAAATTCATATGGAACCACAAAAGACCCCGAATAGCCAAACCAATCCTGAGAAGGAGGAATCAAACAGAGGGAATTACGCTCCCTGACTTCAAGCTCTACTACAAAGCCACAGTAATCAAGCAATTTGGTATTGGCACAAAAATAGACCCACAGACCAGTGGAACAGAATAGAAAATCCAAACATTAATCGAAACATATACAGTCAATTAATATTTGATAAAGGTGCCTTGGATATAAAATGGGGAGATGACAGCCTCTTCAGCAGCTGGTGTTGGAAAAACTGGACAGCTACATGAAAGAGAATGAAACTGGACTACTGTCTAGCCCCATACACAAAGGTAAACTCAAGGTGGATCAAAGACCTGAATGTAAGTTATGAAACCATAAAACTCTTAGAAAAAAACAAAGGCAAAAATCTCTTGGACATAAACATGAGCGACTTCTTCATGAACATATCTCCCTGGGCAAGGGAAAGAAAAGCAAAAATGAACAAGTGGGACTATATCAAGCTGAAAAGCTTCTGTACAGCAAAGGACACCATCAGTAGAACAAAAAGACATCCTACAGTATGGGAAAATATATTCATAAATGACGTATCTGATAAAGGGTTGACATCCAAAATATATAAAGAACTCACACACCTTAACAAACAAAAAGCAAATAATCCAATTAAGAAATGGGCAGAGGACATGAAAAGACACTTCTCTAAAGAAGGCATTCAGATGGCCAACAGGCACATGAAAAGATGCTCCACACTGCTAATCATCAGAGAAATGCAGATTAAAACCACAATGAGATATCACCTCACACCAGTGAGGATGGCCAACATCCAAAACACAAACAACAACAAATGTTGGCAAGAATGTGGAGAAAAGGGAACCCTCCTACACTGCTGGTGGGAATGCAAATTAGTTCAACCATTGTGGAAAGCAGTATGGAGGTTCGTCAAAAAAATCAAAATAGAAATACCATTTGACCCAGGAATTCCACTCCTAGGAATTTACCCTAAGAATGCAGGAGTCCAGTTTGAAAAAGATATATGCACCCCTATATTTATCGCAGCACTATTTACAATAGCCAAGAAATGGAAGCAACCTAAGTGTCCATCAGTAGATGAATGGATAAAGAAGAGGTGGTACATATACACAATGGAATATTATTCAGCCACAAGAAGGAAACAAATCCTACCATTTGCAACAACATGGATGGAGCTAGAGAGTATTATGCTCGGTGAAATAAGCCAAGCTGAAAAAGACAACTATCAAATGATTTCACTCATATGTGGAGTATAACAACAAAGAAAAAACTGAAGGAACAAAACAGCAGCAGACTCACAGAACCCAAGAACGGACTAATAGTTACCAAAGAGAAAGGGACTGGGGAAGATGGGTGGGAAGGGAGGAATACGAGGGAAAAAAGGGCATTATGATTAGCAGACGTAATATTGGGGGGGGGGGCACGGGGAGAGCTGTACAACTCAGAGAAGACAAGTAGTGATTCTATAACATATCAGTACACTGATGGACAGTGACTGTAATGGGGTTCGTGGGGGAGACCTGATGAAGGGGTAGCTTAATAACCACAATATTGCACATGTAATTGTAGATTAATGATACCAAAATAAATTATATATATAAAAAAAGAAACTAGGAAATCATGCTCATGATTCATATTATGTAAGTCATGTCAGTTTTCCTATTGCAGAAATAAGTTTTAAATGAGAATATAAGGGGTTGATGGAATGTATTTCACCATTTTTAAAAGAAAATTATTTGTATACTCCTTGCACACAAAATGGTGAATCTGAATGCAAATGCTATGTATAAATTAGTTTAAAAGATATATATTTCAGTGGGTTCTCTATCCTGAATGAGTCTATAGAGAAGATGTGTTGGGATACCTAAAAGGGTCAGATCCCCGTGGGCCTTTGATATTGGGACTAATGGTGACTTCCATAGCCCTACATAGTCTTACCACCTTTGCAAAGGGGTTGAGGAGTCTGTGGTCATTTTGAGTCTTATGTCTCTTAGACAAAGAGGGCCTAAGGTAAACCTGAGACAGCCCCACCACATCTACAGTTTTTTTTGCCTGTAGTGCTTTTTTATTTCCCTCATCCTCTCCTCTAACCACAACTGTACCTCAATTCAACTCTTTCCTTAAAGCCCTGCTTAAAAATCACCTCCTGGGTGAAATCTTTCCTCCCCAGTGATATCAAGTGATATCCCAGTGACACTGAATAAATTGTTCCCACAAATCTTTGTGCCTCTATTGTAGGATTTATCACATTATTTCTACTAAAGTATACTTTTTCAAAGAGTTAAAAGCATTCCTCTCATGCAAACACAAAACGAAATTGTGCCAAAGATTTTATTTAACTCACTCATTAATAAGGAAACCAGTAAGTTGTTAGAACTGTTCAAATGAAAATTTAACTTACAGAGGTTTGCATTCTCTACCTGACAGAGTTCCTTTGCATTGCTATGAACATGAATTGTTTATATTGCTATAAATAATTATATATATAGCTATAAATATTGCTACATTTAGTTTTCTAAAATTTAACTTCTACTCTCACAGAGTATTAAAATAGCCTAGTCGGTAGCAAATCAAATATAATCACATAATCCCTAAGTTCCCCCAAACAATGCCCAACACTCTACTGAAAGGACCACCAACAATTTCTTTTGCCCATTTCCAAGTCTTGGATAATATTTCTTGACACTTTATACCTTAGGTATATGTCTATAGTCCTGCTAGAAGATGAGCTCAAAACTGGATCATCAGATACTGGTTCAGTACTGGGGTCCTTCATGCCAGGCTCCAAGCAAGACTCTAGGGGCATAAACATGATAGTAAGGCAGAAAAATGTCATCCCTGAACTCAGGGACCCATTTAGTATATATTAAAGATATGTAAAAAAGTAATTTATATACAATATGTAAGAGCTGTGACTTAGAAATGGACATCCACAAATGGAACAGCAAGAGAACTAGGAGAGAAAAGGCACTACTCTTAGGAAAGAAGTGATTCCATGTATCTCCAAGGCAAAACCCACTCATAACTTACCTACCGAGAATTCAGTTCAACCACAAGCACAAAAATTTTTGAATGTCACTTACCAATGGTATGTCAGAACAGGGAGACTGACGAACCCACAAAGAAGATGAGATAATACTGATAGGTAATATTTACCGAGCATGTTATCTTTAATGCACATAAGCACATAATTACCTAGAAACTTTTATGAATTCCTTCTTACAAATAAAGAAACAGAAGCACATTGAAGTCATACAGTACTAAATCTTGCCCTCAAGGAGCAGAGATTCTAATAAAATAGGAAAAACCACACAGTCACATACAATGTGTGGTATTGATAATGGTATTAAGAAATACACAGTACTGTTTAGTTGTGCCAATATAAGACACATTTTGAGATGCCAATCCAAATCATGCCCCTTTCTTTGAAATTGCCTTATCTACCTTCTTTGCTAAAAGGGGGACCATAACTGACCATGTTTGTCCCATCTGACCTCACAAAGGTTTGCATCAGCTGGTTGGATCAGGGCTAGACACCTGTTCAAATGAGTATCAACATATTGGCCTGCTGAACCAATCAGATCTTTGCACTGCGAATGTGGAACTGGGACATAAGAAACCTTCGGTTGAATCATGGTGGGGAAGAATTTAAAAGGTCTTGTAAAGACGGGATTTAAGTGAGCTCAAGAGCAGGCCAAACTACGGAGCAGATGAGCCCTAAATGAGCAGAAAGACTGGGCTACAGAGATTAGCAGGAAACAAAATCAAGCACAATAGGAAGCAGAGATCAGAGGCTATTAACAATGGAGTTAGTAGACTCTGGCCTCGGACTTCCTAGTGAAAACCCTGTGTGGCCCAATTGCCTTTTCTTTCTGGATGCCCGTAAGATGCCTGCTGGAACCTTTTTATGAACCCTCTCCATTTTACTTGATCTGTCCTAACTTGACCATGTTCTGAAGTATTCACCAGACAAAGACGTGTGAAAAGCATATATAAAAACAGAAGCAACAAGGCACATGGTATGTTCAGAGAAGGCCAATCACCTTGTTGGGGAGGAAGAAATTTCCTCTAATGTTCAAAGTGGATGTAGTGAAAATGGAAGTTCCTATGGCCAGGATCCTCAACTGACCCTCGTCTACTTGATGATGTAATAGGACTACTGCGCAGGCTGATGCTTACATACCTGCTGGCAATAAGCCATTGTTGCCTGTATTGCTATTTAAAGAGGTCCACCCAGTACTTGGAGCAGAACAGAGGCTGGAGGCAAAGGCAGAGCCTGGAACAGAGGCAGAGCCTGGAGCTGAGACAGAAACAGAGATGAACTTGCTGGATGCAAACATCATTCTGTCACTCAACGTGCCACTGTGAGAATAAAACTTGATATAAACTCTTTTACCCCACCAACATTCTTTTGTCACTTATTGGTCTCACCAAATCCAGAGTGAACTTGCCTAGAGCTGGGAACCCCCTCCAGCCCAGAGCAACATTTTGGCACAGTTGGCAGGATTCACTGCAGACCAAAAAATGGAACAAACTGCCCTTACAGGAGGGATGCTTCAACAGGCTGCCCTTATGTACAGGGAAATACTGCACCATGCTTATATGGGTAAAGAGATACTTGGGTGTCCCCCACTGGGCATATGGTCTGAGGTGGTGGTCTTCCTAGAGGGGTGGGCTCCTCCCAAGTACTGGGAGAGGGTGGAGGTGATAGCTGGGGCAGTAGTGGAGGCCCCCCACGAGATTGGGAAATCCTTAAAGAAACATGGTGTCCACCTAGCAGAGGAAGTCATGGGTTGGCTATTCCTCACATTATTAAGAAAGCCATAAAGGAGAAGGATGTACTCCTGCAAGAAGCACAAGAAGGGGCAGTGCAAGAATGTAGACTGTGCAGTGCTGTGGAGAAGGTAAAAGATTTGTTGGTTGAGATGGATTCACTGCAAAGCACTGTAGAGAAGATAAAGGATGTAGTGGTGACTGAGATGGAGGTGCTCTATGGGGCAGCAATAGATTTGCCATCAGCTCTGGAAGCAGTGGGGTTATGCCAGGGGAGAACAAGGAGGTAGAGGTGGTGCCAAAGGCACCAACCCCTCCTCTACTGAAATCCCGCCTGACAGTAGTTAAGAAAATAAAGACTCAGTAACCACAGGTTCCTCCAGGAGAGGTGCAGCCCCCTCCCAGGTCATGGAGCACACTATGTTCTGCCCCTTTACACAGGTAGAGCTGGTGGATTTGGGCTTCTGGTTTCAGTAGAAACCCTTTGGGTCCATATCAGCCTGGCTCCTGCACCTTTGTGATGTAGGGGTGGATGGGATTATTCTGTCTGGGTTAGAAAAGGGAAAGTCAGCTTCCCTGACAACTCATCCTGCCTTGCAGCAGTGATTACAAAATGCATACCAAATCCCAGGCAACCACTTCCTTCTCAAAGTGCAAGCTTATGGCTACACTTTGCTCTGTATGGCTCAATCAGGATGACTTACTATCTTCCCCTCTAGATAGCAGACATATGCCAAGCTCCAGCAGGTATTATGCGAGTTGAGCATAAAAAGTGCCATCTATAGGCCAGAGAATTATGGCCCAGATGAGGAGCTGTTTACAGTGGGGATGAGGAATAAGGTGCTACAAATAGGTCCCCTGTCCCCTTTTGGGTCTCTAGTGGCCATTCTTGCCCCTCAAGGCAACCCATAAATGTGGTTACCCATACTGTGGCAGATTTGGTGGAGGCTGAAGTTATGCGGGCACAGAAGGGAGTGTGTTCCACTACTCAGAGGAAGAGTTTAAGGGGCCCCATGAAGTTCATGAGGACCCAGATGTGGGTCGATTTGATAAAGGCGGGAGCAGACAGAGATAAATTGGACGGGAAGTCAAATAAAATCTTACTGGAGCTGTGGCAACAACTGAAGCCCAAAAAGTGGTTTGAGTGGTTGGCTAAGGTGAGGACCAAGAAATGGAAGCTGGAGACAAAGCCACAGGTCTGGCCTGCTTGTCTAAAAGACTTACTGGTGGAGAGTGAGCTGACCCTGCCTGGACTCTCACGGGAAGACAATTGGGCTATACAGTTTGACTGAGGGGAGAGTCAAGGCACCCATCTTAGGGGGCAAGGTGGGGGCCAGAGACCACATGTTGAAATAGCAATTCATTGGTCCCCAGTGAATATACAATGTGTCCTGGCTCTGGTAGGCACAGGAGCTGAAGGCTCACTGATTTATGGCAACCGTGAGTGGTTTCCCAGGACCCCTGCTGTTATAGATGGATACTGGGGTAAGGCCTTCAGAGTGGAACAAGCCCAAATCCCATTGGAAATAGGGCATCTAATAGGGTATATGATGTCATGCTTACTTCTGATTCTCTTAAAGATTACTGTAAAACTATTGCAAGGGGTTTTGGGTCTTTCAGGCTACTGGAGAGCGTTTATCCCACAGTTGGTATGAATTCTGAAACCCCTATACCTTTTGATATGAACAGGTGTCAAGTGGGACTGGGATTAAACATATGTATTTGCCTACCTGCTGCAAATCAGGCGGCCAAGGCCATGAACGTCTTGAGTGTGAGACCCATCAAGGCCCTGCAAGCTGGATATCCACCTGACTGAAGACAATTATGACTGGGGCCTCTGGCAGAAGCTTGAATGAACCTGCCAACCTATGGGGTTCTGGTCACAATTCTGGAAAGGAGCATGGGTACAGTACACCTTAGTAAGAGAAACAATTGGCTGCTGTGTACATGCCTTGCTGGCTACAGAGCCCATTACTGGGACTTGACGTTGTAGCTACAACATGGTACCATGCCTACTAGTTGGTTGGTCACCGATCCCTTTGGGGCAAGAGTTGTGGCAAGACTTATTGGCCTCTAGTCAGACTAAAACAGTTACAGTGTATCATGTGACACAGCATTTGCCCCTGACATCCCCAGGAAACAATGAAGCAGATGAATTGGCCCAGACATGTTGGCTAGAAGGAAAGCCTGCCTCTGATATGGCCCATGGCTAAACCAATGTTTGTTGCATGTGGGACAGAAGACAATGTGGGCTGTAGTCCATCGGTGAGGCCTGCCTTTAACCTTTGAAGAAGTCAGCAGAGCCCAGAAGGAGTGCATTGTGTGCTCTAAAATGGACTTACACCAAGTCCCACAACACCTGGAATAATAACTAAGGGGCTAATACTCCTTGTCAGGTGGCAGATAGACTATTTTGGACCTATGCTCATGTCAGAAGGGTATGAATATGCCCTGACCTTGTGTGGACACAGCTACTGGACTTCTGGTTGCTTTTCCTGCATGTCACACAGAACAGTGAACAACCAAAAGGGGCCTAGAGCATCTCTTTGCAGCCTACGGCCAACTGCAGGTAATTGAGAGCAATCAAGCACCCACTTTACTAGACATGCACCACAAGAATGGGTGCAGCACTTAGGAGTAGAGTGGAACTTTCATGTACCACATAATCCTACTGAGGCATGCATGACAGAGAGGTACAATGGTTTGTTAAAATATGGCCTGAAGTCAGACACCAATAGTCTATGGGGATGATCAGTGTGCTTATGGACAGGGCTGTGGCACCTGAATGAGAGACCCCAGAAAGGGGTATTGAACCCCTTAGAAATGCTAACACACACTGCTGCCTCCCTATACAATTTCAAGTACAAATGAAGGAGAAATTGTAGAAGCCAGGGTTTGTCCACTAGAATAATACCTTGCTACCAACACTGACTGTAATAAATCCCAGAGACTCTGTTCAGTGGATGTGGCCTTTGACATTTGGACACATGGACCAGCAATGGCTGGCCCTCCTAGCACCTTGGTGACAGGGCCTGGAAGCTGGCCTCCTGTGTATTCCTGTAGTAATGACATAGTGGCCCCCACAGATCATAGTAGTGTATCCTAAACAGCCAGAAGGTAAGAGCATCTTACCAGAGAGTTTTGTTTTATCTTTTTTTTATTATTATTAAGGTTTCACATGAAAAACATTGTGGTTACTACATTCACCCATATTATCAAGTCCGCCCACACCCACCCCATTGCAGTTACTGTCCATCAGCATAGTAAGATGCTACAGTCAGTACTTATCTTTTCTACACTGTCTTCCCCATGACTCCCCCCAACACCATGTGTGCCAACCATAACACCCCTCAATCCCCTTCTCCCTCCCTCCCCAACCACCCTCTCCCACCCCTCCCCTTTGGTAACCCCTAGTCTCTTCTTGAAGTCTGTCAGTCTGCTGCTGTTTTGTTCCTTCAGTTTTGCTTCGTTGTTATACTCCACAAATGAGGGAAATCATTTGGTATTTGTCTTTCTCTACCTGGCTTATTTCACTGAGCATAATACCCTCTAGCTCTGTCCATGTTGTTGCAAATGGTAGGATTTGTTTTCTTCTTATGGCTGAATAATATTCCATTGTGTATATGTACCACTCTTCTTTATCCATTCATCTACTGATGGACACTTAGGTTGCTTCCATTTCTTGGCTATTGTAAAAAGTGCTGCAATAAACATAGGGGTGCATATATCTTTTTCAAACTGGGCTCCTGCATTCTTAGGGTAAATTCCTAGGAGTGGAATTCCTGGGTCAAATCGTATTTCTATTTTGAGTTTTTTGAGGAACCTCCATACTGCTTTCCACAATGTTTGAACTAATTTACATTCCCACTGACAGGGTAGGAGGGTTCCCCTTTCTCCGCATCCTCACCAGAATTTGTCGTTCCTTGTCTTTTCGATGTTGGCCATCCTAGCTGGTGTGAGGTGATAACTCATTGTGGTTTTAATTTGAATTTCCCTGATAATTATCGATGTGGAGCATCTTTTCATGTGCCTGTTGGCCATCTGAATTTCTTATTTGGAGAAGTGTCTGTACATATCCTCCATCCACTTATTAATTGGGTTATTTGCTTTTTGGGTGTTGAGGCATGTGAGTTCAACCCTTTGTCATATATGCCATTTACAAATATATTCTCCCATACTGTTGGATGCCTTTTGGTTCTACTATGGTGTCCTTTGCTGTACAGAAGCTTTTTAGTTTGATGTAGTCCCGTTTGCTCATTTTTGCTTTGTTTCTCTTGCCCAAGGAGATGTGTTCAGGAAAAAGTTGCTCATGTTTATAGTCAAGAGATTTTTGCCTATGTTTTCTTCTAAGAGTTTTATAGTTTCATGACTTATATTCAGGTTTTGATCCATTTTGAGTTTACTTTTGTGTATGGAGTTAGACAATAATCCAGTTTCATTCTCTTACATGAGCTGTCCAGTTTTGCCATGAGGTGTGCTCTTTTCCCCAGGTGAGGCAGTCTGCCCCAGCCTTCTTTCTTGTTGCTCTTTCAGGATTAGTTGTATTTGCTATATTTTCATATTATATGTGATTTTGGGAGGAGGTTTCTGTCTCACCTCTCATGCCACCATTTTTAAGCCAATCCTTTTGTTTTATCTTTACAACCAGTGCGTGCACCTCCAGTAACACTATACATAGACCCCTCTGTAACCCGCACAGGGAGAGGGGTAAAGGTATGCTATAACAGACCCAGACAGGACCCCTTTCCTGCCACAATCCTATTATAGAACCACTCTCTTTCATACAACCTACCTGATGGACAAGATTTGCCTATGTTGGTGTCATTAAAACATGTGTCTTATCACCCTTAAAGTTAATCTCTAATGTCTCTCGCGGACTGGACACACACCCCAGCAAAAACCACTACTTGATGAGTGTTCACTGAGCTCTCTGTCAGTTCTGCTATTGGCCTCCTATGGTAAGTGCCCATCATGAACTTATCTGAGCAGAGCTTGTTGGAACACGGCTTGAATAACCACTTGGTGGCAGTCTCCTCAGGCTTGAGGAAGAATATCATCTGTTGTTATTTGTATATCATCATCATAGTTTCTATTGTTATTTGTATGTTGTTGTAGCCTCTATAGCTGTTGTAGAATCTGGTTAGCATGTTCCGGCTTTTTCTCACGGGGACCATCAAGGAAGATTAAAGACACATAGATTGTAAGGTGAGAATCCTGCAGGGTTGCAGTGTAGGGAATATGGAAATTCCATGGCCAGGATCCTCACCTGATCCTAATCTAATCGCCCACTTTGCACACACAATGATGAAATACTATGCGGGCACACGCTTGCACACATGTCGGCAATAAGCCATTATTGTCTGTGTTGCTATATAAAGAGCTCTGCCCAGTGCTCAGAGCAGAGCCTGGAGCAGAGAGGTAAAGATGGAGATGGGCTTGCTGCATGCAGACTTGCCAGAGGTGGATGTGATTCTAGCTCTCAACCTGCCATCATGAGAACAAAGTTTGGTATAAACCCTTTTATCCCACAACATTCCATTGTCATTTTTTGGTCTCTCCAAATCCAGAGTGAATTTTCCCAGAGCTGGCAACCCCCTCTGGCCTGGAGCTATGGCAAGCTATCAGGAAAGGGCATGGAGCATCCATGTTCTCTCTGAGCACTACCACCCTCCCCGGTCTCCATGTATTCACCAAATCAGAGGCTCTCTGGACCCTGTCCTTCTGCGTTTTTATGGAAGCCTCACTATGCAGCCATGATTGATTAAATCATTGGCCTTTGGTATCTGAGTCAAACTCTATCTCCTCTCCTTTCCCAGTAGGCCAGGGAAGTGAAACTGAAAGTTCCAACCCTTTAATCACGTGGGTGCATCCCCTAGCAACCAGCCCCCATCCTTAGCTGCAGGGCCAAAAGTAATCTCATTAATATAACATTCTCTGTCATTTTCATCACTTAGGAAATTCCAAGGGTTTTAGGAGCACTATGGCAGAAACAGGGATGAAGACCGAATATATATATATGTATATATTTCTTATTATAAATCATAATATCATTTCTTATTATAAATCATAATATCACACCAGAACTGAATATTTGTTCAACAGGTATCTGAGTCTGTACTTTGTCCCAGGCACTATGGTACAGGTGGGGCTACAGCAGCAAAGAAAATACCCAAGGCCCTGCCTCATGGTGTTTACATCTTAGAAGGAAGATATAAAATAAGCAAATAAAAATATATGTTGGGTAAGGAGGAGTTCAGTGAAGAAAAATAAAGCAACGCAAAGGAATAGAGGGAGAAGAGAAGGGGAAAGCTATTTGGGATAGAGTGGCCAGCGAAGACCTCTCCACAAAGCCACACTGGAACAGAGAACAGAGTGATATAAGGCATTGGTTGGCAAACTGTGGACTGTGGGCCAAATTTGACTGGCTGTCTGTTTTTTTTTTTACAACTAAGAGCTAAGAATGGTTTTTACATTTGTAAATGGCTTAAAAGTTTTTGAAAGAATAATTCATGACATGAAAATGATAGGTAATTCAAATCTCAGTGTCCAGAAGTGAAGAATTATTGGAACACAACCACGCCCCTTCATTTATGCATTGTTTATGGCTGCTTTTGCACTATCACAGTAGAGCTAACAATTTGCAACAGAGATGATATGGCCCACAAAGCCTGAAATATTTATTGTCTGTCTCTTTATGGAATTTGTCAACTCCTGATATAAGTGGGCAAGTCCTGCCAATATCTAAGGGGCAAATGTTCTGGTAGAAAGAATCACAAGAGCAAAGACCAAGACTGTGCTGGCTTGTGTTCAAAGAACTATACAGAAGGCAGAGAGTGAGAAGGGGGCCAGTGGGAAATGGTAGGAAATGAGATAAGAAGTGGGACTGTGGGCCACATCTTCTTGGGGGTAAGGATTTTAAGCGAGATGGGAAGCCATCTGAAGGGTTTGAAAAGGGAATGACGTGATCAGATAGCTGGTTGGATAATAGGGAGCAGAGGTTCTTAACCTATAACCCACGGGTAGGAAAATAAATGCATCTTTATTGTCGCTAAGTTTTAGCTGCAATTTAACACATTTCAATTATGAATATAGCTCTCCCAAAACACAGTGACTTTGTCACCAAGAGAAATAAAAAATATTTTCATATAATATCATAGTTGTGCAATTATCTTGAAATATAATTTATTAATATCTCATTATATTATTACTATGCTTTCTACTATATCTTACTTAATGCACTAAGAAAGAAGATAGTACTATATCACAAAATGGCTTTTTAGATATTTTAATAACTGTATTTCAGTGCAATTTGTTTCCTGTTTAATGCAATGTGTTTTGTTTTATGCATTTAAAAACACCCTTCTGGAGTCCATATGTTGGACCAGACTTCCAAAGAGGTTCAGGGTCCAAAAAGACCAGGAATGGAAGCCCAGAGAAACATTAGAAAGACTGAATTGGAGAAGAGAAGACTAGGTGGGTCCAAGATAGCTTTTTAATCTGCCTGGCACATAGTAAACACTGAATATATGTTAATTATTATTGTTATTATAAACATTTTGATATATATCCTTATGGTATTTTAGCTATCGGTGACATATGCTACTTTGTGATCTGCATCTTTTATTGAAAAAATATCATAAACATCATCCTAGTCACTACACATTTTTAATACCACGATAATGGTCAAAGAGTAGTTAATTGTCCTGTGTTTTCTCACTAAACATCTTTGCTGTACACAACTTTGCTGTAGATATTTTTGCCTCAAAACTAATTGGCCGTGAGACAGTTTTGCCATAAAAGATAACATAACCGGCTGACAATCTGGTTTCATTTCCCTATTGGCCAATCAACTGCCTTTGGCAGGGTTCGTGTATTAGAGATGATATCAGTTTGGTTTCATTTCTCCATTGACAAAGTTCCCGTTTTTACATTACATAAATCTTAACTGGCCCTCAAAATGGCCTATACAGTGATGAGTAGACATGGTGGTCTTAAAATAGTGGATGGTAACAACTATGTATATTGACTTGATAGGAAATATGGACATAAAATTTACTAAGTGTGAAATAAGAGAGTGTAGAGGCAGATTGCATACTATGGTCTGTACTAAAAAATGACAGCATCTCAGTTACAGTGATAACAAAGCTCAGTTACAAATGCGTTACAATGTTAGGATTTCTTTCACATTTCCCACAGAACTTTGGAACGTCTCTCAACAGGCATATGACAATATACCAAGAGCAAACAACAGTGCAGAAGGCTTTCACAATGTAATACAAAGCTCAACTATAAATGTGAAACGGAATAAGGGAAACCTCATTTAAAATGGAGTTGGGAGGCCAGAGGAGGAGCTCTCATGCCATATCATTGGTTGGAGCCCTTTGCAGACCCAAGAGGAAAAGATGTACTTTGCATTCCCAACAGAAGGAAGCCCACTTTACTACCCCAGCAGGAGGAGAGAAGATTTTCTCCTTGCCCAGCAACAAGCCAACCAATGAGAGGCTGCCACACTTAGCCAATGAAAAGCCACTACACTTTGTACTCCCAACTACTGTTTGCTCCAATGGACTTTTTATTTATAACATCCCTTCCTAACTCCCCTCTTGCCTTTGTAAAAGAACAGTCCTCTCTTTAGTTCTCCTGACTTCCCTATGGCTTTTACTATAGGGTGCTTGTCCCGGATTGCAATTCCTCTTATACTGCAAATAACTGGCTGCAAAATAATTGGCTGCTTTACTTTGAAGGTTGACACAAATACACGTTGTAGTTTTTGGAAACTGATACCTGTCTTAATGAAGGAAGAAATTTTAGCAAAATAAAAGAAAAAGTGCAATGCTGAATGAAGACACAATTCACAAGCAAAAAAAAAAAAAGTATAATACTAAGAACAAAAGACTTTGAGAATAAATGCCTAGAATCAACCACAAAGTAATATCAGTTATCTGTGCAGTATTGCCATGACTCCATACACATTTTAAATGTATTCAAATATTTGTATTTCACAATAAAGGCTTTTAAATTTTGTTAATCATTTTTCATGGCTCATTATGTCCTTTTGAATGAACGTCCCTCTTTTGTTTTCATGATTTTATCTTTTATGGAAAAATTGCCTTATGGAAATTTTTTTTCATATTCCATTACGTCCTTTTTAATGTCCCTCTTTATTGTTCATTATTTTATCTTTTATAGCAAAATTGCCCTACAGCCAATTTGTTATATGGTGAATGTTTGCAGCAAAAATGCTTGTTACAGAGATGTCTACTGCAAAGATATTTAGAGCCACATTACCTAGAACTGCTGATTGTAGAGACGTGTCCTTTTTTATTCAGTTAGTTCTCAATCTTTGGATATTTACCTTCTCGTTTTTCTTATTATATATATATATTTTAAATGATAAACACCAGCATTAAATCGTTGTAACATCAACATTACATCTTTGTACATCCATGATTATTT
Organism: Phataginus tricuspis; assembly: GCA_029783875.1. NCBI lineage: Eukaryota > Metazoa > Chordata > Mammalia > Pholidota > Manidae > Phataginus > Phataginus tricuspis. The sequence goes on along the minus strand of JAQQAC010003584.1, from coordinate 6,807,522 downwards.
CCGTAGGATAGATTCTAAAAGTGGAATCAGGAGGCATTACTCAGTATTCTAGTTGTACAGCTCAGTCTTTTGAAAGTTTCCTTTGAGCTTCCCTCCTCTTTCGTATTTCATCTTTCCTCCTTGGCTCACAAACATATGAGCAACTGTCTGAGTTAACCCTCCTGGTTCAACCTCAGCCCCCAAAGGTTCCCTGGACGCACACACACACCCTTTTGTCTACCATCTGACTCTCTATACAAAGCAGCAGGAATGAGAACTAAACTTATACCATCCACTTGGTGGCAGTGTTTCCTAAATGTTGGGTAGACTATCCTGGAAGAACTAAGTGCCTTCTGTTATTTCATAGTACTTTCCGTGTAAACGCAATCCTATAAAGTGATGTCCAATGTCACATGAATGGAAAGGTAGGATTGCTTTGGCAAATACTTACTAGGTTCAGTACCAGTTGTGTGGTAATTCTAGAAGTTTTCTTTGAGGATTGCTTCAAAAAACAGTTTCTTTTTAAATAAACTTACAATGTTAATTTTTAAAAAACATCAGATTGGAGAAGTTTTTGGAAATAGGGAAAGGAAATCACATATGTTTTTACCAACATAACCTGTTAACATATTATTATATTTCTTTCTGGTCCTTTTTTCTCTAAGCACCATTTTTATAACTGTTGTCAAACTGTACATAAAATTGACTTCTACTTTCCTGCTAGCCTTAATAACATTGAAAAATTAATATATTGATATAAAATATGTTGCAATGTTAATAATACTTATTTCTAGAAAAGATCATTGTTACAGATCCTTATTACAGATCATTGTTATTTACTTCTTTAAACTTTTTTTGGTATTTTCTACTTCTAAAATAAGAAAAAATTAATTCTAGAAATTCTATTTGATTCCATTTGCATTCTATACAGTTCAACATCTCTACCACTAGATGTATTTCAACCGAAAGGCTTGTAAGTGTGTTTTAAAAGGCACATACTAAATTGTTTATAGCAACATTATTTCAACTCTCAGTAGATGACCTGGCTTCCTGTTTACTGAGGAAACTTAAGTAATCACAAAAGAACTCCCACAGACCATCCACCACCTCCCATCTACCAGCACATGCACTCAAACCCTGGGCCTTCCCCCTGTTACTATGGATGAAGTGACCTCGCTACAGCCAGCCTGTCTGCTTGTGTCCTAACTAGACTTTTACCTTCTTGTCCAGTTAAGTACATGACTCCAGCAATTCTTCCCTCATTGTCCTAAATCAAACATATTTTTCCTCTCTACTGGATTATTCCCATTAACATGCAAATAAACATTTGTTATCTCTCCCATCTTAAAAAACAAAAAACAAACAAACCAGAAAACTTCTCTTGATCCCGACCTCTCTCCAGCTCCTACTTCTTTCCCTCCTTCCCTCTACAAGAAAACTCAGTGGAAGATATGGCTATACTCAATGTTTCCAATTTCTTTCCTCCGATTCCCTCTATAACTGGTCCAGTCAGGTTTGACCCCCGTCACTCAAACTGAGACTGTTCTCAAGGCCACCAAAGCCCTCCATGCTGCTAAATCCTAAATTAATTTCTTTGATATCATCTTATATGACCCACCAACATGTGTTTTAGATGATCACTCTCTCGTCCTTAGAATGCTTTCTTGGCTGGATTTCCAGGACACCCCGCTTGCCTGGCTCTCTTCCTATCCTTTTGGCTACCCCTCTCTCTCTCTTTTTCTGGTTCCTCCTTATCTTACTTCTAAGTGTTTGAGGCCTCCAGAGTTTAGTTGGGTCTCTTCTCTTTTCAATCTACACTTACTGATATGGCAATTTCATTCAGTTTCATGGCTTAAAATGCTGTCCATACTTCCAAACTCACATCTCCAAAATAGGCCTCTCCCCTGAATTCAAGACCCATATATCCAGAAGTTTTCTGGGCACCTCCATTTGGATACCTACTAGGCATCTCAAGCTTAACATGTCTAAAACTGAGTTCCTGGGAGCCATTCACTGCTACTGTGAAACACACATGCACATATATACACACACACGGGTTTCTCTTTCAGTTTTCCCCATCTCAGCTAATGACAATTCCATCCTTCCAGTTGCTTGAGTAATCTTTGACTTCTGTCTTACACCCCACATCTGGTTAGGTACCAAATCCTGTTGGCTTTAGAATTTGATAATTTCTCATCATTTCCATTGCTACCACCCTAGTCCAGGTAGCCCTCAGCTCTCCCCTAGACTACCACAACAGCCTCACTTCTCTTCTTTCTGGTATTCCTCTAATCAGTCTGCTCTCAAGATAGCAGAGAAGTGATCCTTTTATTTTAAAAAAGTAACTCAGTCCATCACTCCTCTGCTCAAAACTGTCCTATGGCTTCCATATCAATTAGAAAAAAGACCCAACTCCTTTCTGCGATCTACTGGATCTTGTCTTTATTAACTCTCTGACTTCGTTCCATCCCCTTCTACCCCTCTCTCCCTTGCTCACTGTACTCCGGCCATGCTGGCCTCTTTGTTACTCACTGGAACAGGTCAGGGAGGACCTGTGCATGTACTCTTTCCCACTTTTCATGTGCTCACAGTCACATGTAGCTAGTGGTTGCCGTATTGAGCAACACAGTTCTAACGGACCTACAGTTCCAACTTTTACCATGTGATTTATTATTCATTTTGATCTTTACTACTGAGCTATATACTCCCTCTTGTTATTAATTCTGAATTAATTTTTTATGTATGGAATGAGATAAGGTTCAAGATTTATTTGTTGATACTCATATCCAGTTTTCTCAGTGTCATTCATTAAAAAAAACTTCCATTTTTCTATTAAATTAACTTGGCACCTTGGGTCTTTTCTGGATTCTCTATTCTGTTCCATTGATATTTACCTTCTTAAGGCAACATCACACTGTCTTAATTATTTAACTTTATGATAAGTGTCCAACTTAGGTACTGCAAGAACTCCAACTTTCTTTTTCGAGACAGTTTTGGCTATTCAACTCCTTTGCATTTCCAAATAAATTTTAGACTGAGGTTATCAGTTTCTTCAAAGGAGCCTGCTGGGATTTTCATTAGGACTGCAATGAATCTATAGGTCAGTTACAGAAGAATGGATATCTGAACAAAAATAATTCTTCCAATACATGAACATGGCCTTTCTCTTCATTTATTTAGGTCTTTTTAAATTTCTCTCCCCAGTGTATTACAATTTCAGTACAGGGATCTTGTATATTTCACTAGATTATATTCCTAGATATTTGATATTTTTTGATACTCATAAATGGTATTTAAAATTTTTTTCTTTTTAAGAACAAAACTGGAGGTATCACACTCCCTGATTTCAAGCTATATTACAAAGCTATAGTAATCAAGATGGTATGGCATTGGCATGAAAACAGACACATAGAACACAAGAGAGCCCAGAAATAAACCCACACATATATAATCAATTAATTTATGACAAAGGAGCCAAGAATATACAATGGGGCAAAGACAGTCTCTTCAATAAATGGTGACAGGAAAACTGGACAGCTACATGCAAAAGAATAAAAGTGGACCCTGATCTTACACCATGCATAAAAATCAGCTCAAAATGGATTAAAGAAAGCCTTGAATGTAAGACCTGAAACCATAAAACTCCTAGAAGAAAATGTAGGCAAATTGCTCCTTGACATTGGTCTTGGTAAAAATTTTTTATATTTGAATACCAAGAACAAAGGCAACTAAAGCAAAAATAAACAAGTGAGGCTACATCAAAATAAAAAGCTTATGCACAGCAAAGGACACCATCAACAGATCAAAAAGGCAACCTTCTGTATGGGAAACATACTGGTCAATCATGTATCTGATATAAGATGTTAATATCTACAACATATAAGGATCTCATACAACTCAAAAGCAAAAGGAAACAAACGCTCCAATTAAAAAAATGGGCAGAGGACCTGAACAGACATTTTGCCAAAGAAGACATACAAATGGCCAACAGGCACATGAAAAGATGCCCAATATCACTAATCATCAGGGAAATATAAATCAAAATGAGGGAGATAGTACCTCACATCAGTCTGTATGGCTAGTATCAAAAAGACAAGAAATAACAAGTGTTTACAAGGATGCGAGGAAATAGAATCCTGGTGTACTGATGGTAGGACTGTAAATTGGTGCAGCCACTATGGAAAATAGTATGGAGGCTCCTCAAAAAATTAAAAAATGATCCAGCAATTCTACTTCTGGGTATTTAACTGAAGAAAACAAAAACACTAACTTGAAAAGATATATGTACCCCCATGCTCATTGTAGCATTATATACTATAGCCAAGATATCCAATAGATAAATGGATAAACAAAATGTGATATATATATTTATGTATGTATGTATATGTATGTGTGTGTGTAATATATATATGTGTGAAATATTATTCAGCCATAAAAAAGAACAAAATCTTGCCATCTGTGACAATACGGATGGACCCTGAGGGCATTATGCCAAATTAAATAAGTCAGATAGTGAAAGACAAACACCATATGATTTCTTTTATATGGGGAATCTGAAAAAACAAAACAAAACCAAAACCAAGCTCACAGATACCAAGAACAGATGTGGAGGAGAGGAGGTGGGAGAAATGTGAGAAGCGAGTCAAAAAGTACTTCCACTTATAAGTCATAGGGATATAATATACAGCATGGCAACTATATTTTATAGTTAATAATACAAATTATTTGAAAGTTGCTAAGAAAGTAAACCTTAAAAGTTCTCATCATAAGAAAATAAATCTGAAACTACAAATGGTGATGGATGTTAACTAGACTTATTGTCATGACCATTTCACAATATATACAAATATCAAATCATTATGTTGTACGCCTGAAACGAATATAATGTATGTCAATTATACCTTAATAAAAAATAATCCTGATGGGAGACTAGAGGTCTAGTTCGGGCCAAGATTTTATTCTTAAGAAGGGTCTAGGTGATTTACAACAAAAATGACTTTTAATGGCTCCTTTCTAGTTCCTCTGAAGAAAGTCCTCTGCAGAAAAGAAAGTTCTTTTGCAGAATTATTGTGATTGAAATTGCACCAGCACGTGATGGGGGAACATAGCCACCTTCAGCGCTGGCTTGAGTAAAGCTGCCCTGTCACTTCATACTGTGGGAAAGCATTAGACCCAGGGCTCCGGGGTTTGAAAGGCCGTAATGGCCTTGGCCCGTCTCCAGTTCACGGAAGTTCACACGTAGCCGAGCTCATTCTGCCTTCCAGCTTTAAGCATGATGATGGCTTCTCTTTCTCTAAAGTAACTTTGAAACTGGATGGCACACTGCCACCCTCACTGCCTACTTCACGGTGATTCTGTGTGGTACTTGACTTTTTTCACAGCTCTGCTGAAAACCCAGATTCCCAAGGATATGACATCATCAGGTTGACTAAAGCTCAATTTAATGTTGAAATTGTTAACCATCCCGAGCTACTACTTGGTGTAATATCTGACAGATGTATTGCTGCATTTCCTTTAAGATTTAACACCTGGGGCTCCTGTGAGTTCTGTGAGGCACCCTGGTGCAGAGCTGGAACTAACTAAGTAGCTCAAAGTGCTTAACAGATTTTTGTCTCTTTAACCTAAAAACCCCGTAGACCTTCCCATACTTTTGGAATAAAATACAGACTCCTTGCTGTGGCCCACAAGGCCTTGAATAATCTGATCCCTGGTACTTATGTCCTGGCACTTTCCCTCTTGCTCTCTCTGCTCCAGCCACACTGGTCTCCTTTCCCTTCCCCAAACCCACAAGCTCCTTACCTTCAAGGGAGTCTTTATACATGCTCAGCCCTCTGACTGGAAATTTCCTTTATAGGCCCTTTGCCTGAGTCCTGTCTCCACCTTTAGGTCTCAGCTGAAATGCTGCCTCTAAAAGAGACCTTCCCTTATCCCACAGAGCAAAGGTCGTTTTTTCCCTGTTCTCTATGACATCACTCTACTTCCTTCACTTACCACCGTCTATAGTAGCCAGCTCATGTATCTGTCTGTTGCATTAGCTTGAATTCTCTGAAAATAGACTCTTAGTGTTCTGTGGTGTGCAGAAGCTTTGTTGGGGCCGCTTCTCAGCAGTCACACCTGTTAAGACGAGAAGGCAGCAGTGGGCTGGGGAAGTAGCTGGCTGCAACGTAGCTGTTACTGAGGTCTCAGACAAGCCTGTCGGAGCTCTGGCACTGGGATGGCTCTTGGCAGTTGTCTAAAACTGAGATAAGGGGGCCAGGTCTTTGTAGGTCCACATGAGCTAGTCCTGGCCATAGGCCACCCCTGAGAGGGTGCATAAATCTGGACAAGGCAGTCCCCAGTGGAGGAGGCAGGGGGATCTGAAAAGAGCACCTGTCTCCCCTACATTCACTTAGTCACCCCTAGAATGGAAGCATCATGCAGGCAGAAGTTCCAGCTGTCTTGCTTAGTCTTTTCCCAGTGTTTGCTCATTAATATATACAAATATAAACAAGCCTCTGTGAGAATATTGAATGAATGGAGGCATAGAGAGTTTGAGGAATTTACTGATGGCCTCCATATGTCTCATTCTGGTGCCTATTCTCATGCTCCTAACTCTTAACCAAAATGCACAGGTGTTCCTGTTCACCTTGGCGTGCCAGAGAAGTGGGGTTTTTTTAAATGAGAGCTCCTCAGAGAATCTCAGATGCAAAGGAGAATTGAGCCAGCATAGTCCACTCAGGGCTCTTGTACTGCCAACCTGCTGATTGTCCTTCTAATGCTCAACCCTGCGGGTTCTGAGTTTCATTTTAAAAAGGAAGACATTCTGTGCTCTAAAAATGGGTTCTTTGCTTCCAATACTGTCATGCTTTTTTAGAAGTGAAATGTGAAACCAACTTTGGGCAAATGAGAGAGAGGTGGCATGAATATACTCAACTTCTGTAGGCATTCTGAGTATGAATACAGAGGGAGAAATTGGCAGCACTGTTGTTACTGGTCACCATTTGACCTAATCAAATTGGATGAATACTATATAATAAGAAATCTGATAAGAGTCTTTGGATTGGGCTTCAGCAATTAGTGTAAAGACTTTCATATTTGCAAGTCTACAGGAAAGACTGGTATTTCCCAGAAAGGATGGGTCAGAGACTCAGCATCTTCTCAGAGGAACTGTGCTAAGCACAATGTTCAAGATGATGTGGTCTATTCAACTGTGAGAGCTGTTCAATTACATGTTTCAAATAATATAGATGTCCTGACTTGTTTCACTTACTCTCTACAGTTCATTCACAGGCATATGGGCAAGGTGGGAACCTGTTTTTTGGAGGTCTGTAAAATTTTTGAGGCCTTCTTAGAAAAAGGAACAACAATACCAAATTAGGTGTAAAGGTGAATATTTATTTGGATGAGCAAAGAAATCATAACAAATCACAGATTTTGAAAAGTGGACAAATGCCCAAACATCAAACACACACACACATACGCAAACCCCAATACTTTCATTAACTGTCTGACAGTTATATCAGTATACTTCTCTGGTTGCTTTAAAGTATGAACTGGATGGGTAGATATATAGGGCAGGGGAAGGAATGCAGAGAGATATTGATAGCAACAGAGTTCAAACTAGGACTCACTTGAAAAATCTTAAATGTATAAACACTGCCTGAGAAACACAGGCCTCTGAGCTCCATTCATTCATTCAATTTTTTCAATAACTATTTATGTGGCAGGCACTATTATAGGTACTCAGGATAGATAAATAAATTACATAGTATATTTGAAAGAAATAAGCGTCAAGGTTTAACAGAAAAGGAGGGCAAGTGTATTGGGTTGAGAGTTGGGTGGTAGAAGTAGGTACGATTTTAAATAACCCATCACTGAGAAGGTGACATTGAAGCTAAGGCTTGGAGGAGGCAAGGAAATAAGCTATGAGGAGACTGTCTAGGCAGAAGAGGAGGTCACTGTTATGGCAGCAAGGTCAGGGCATGTCTGGCCACATCAGAACAGCAGAGGCCAGTATAGCTGGATCTTAGGAGCTTGGGGGCGAGTGGAAGGAAATGGGGTCAGAGAGCCCAGAGGAGCCGTATCCTGTGGGGCCTTTCTATGGGATTTGCTTGTAGTAGAGGTAGCAGAAGAGAAGGAACTGCTTTCCCTGTGAGTCAGCCCACCCACCTCTCCTAGCCACCGTTTCATGACTGATGGGAGGGCAAGTGCAGTAATCCTTCTTAGTCTCTCCGGATGCATTAGTCCTAATTTTTCTGTGCAGTGCCTAGCAAGAAATGATGGCCTATTTCTCCAATGTCTTTAAAATGTTGGCATCCTAGGAGAAAAAAACTGAAATTGCACTACTAACTCTGCAAGGGCACCGGAAGCCAAGTCCCTTGAGGTCCCCACGGCAGCATCATGCCTACAGGGATGGCTGGAGGGTAGGCTTTGGAGCACCAGAGCAAAGGTATTGATTTTCTTTTCCACTATGAAAGATGTTTAATTGTATTTTTGGAATACCTTTGGGAAGAAAAATAAAAGGAAAGAAAAACAGTCACTTTTACTGCTCTCCACCAATAAGCAGTAAATTTAAAATAAACCTTTTCTTTTCAAGCTTTATATTATGACAAATTTCAAATAGTTACAAGATGAGAGAAGACAATATATTTGTTCTCTGTGTACTCATTACCCAGATTCAATAATTCAACTAATGGCTAATCTTATTTTTTCTACTTATCTAGCTCTGTACTTTTTCCCTGGAAAGCGTATTAAATCATATTCCAGGTATTAGTATGTGTTGAGCAACATATATTAGACCCTACCATACTTGCTTAAAATACAGAAATGAAAAAAAATGCACATAGACAAAAATCTCACAGTCTAGTTGGGGAAGAGAGACAATAAAAAAAATCAATAAGTGAATCGTACACTGCGTCAGGTGATAAGTGCAATGGGGAAATACAAGGCAGGGGGTGGGAGGGAGAGTGTAGGGGCAGGGGTACAGCTTTAGATATGGGCATCAAAGTACGTGTGGTGAATGTTGAGACGCACTCCTCAGACCCACGTTAGGACTGAAGGGCTTATTCCCTCAGCTTCTGAAAAGGACCACATCAACCAAGGGCACGATTCCTTCCTGGAAAGGCCTATACCCAACGACTGATCTATGTGGGTATATAAAGGCCTCCACTTCTCACCCCAACTCAGGACAGCTCTGAAGGGTCGTCTCATGTTTAGAACTCATTGTGGGATTAGCTTAAACTCCCACCGAGACTGTGCTGCTGTTCAACGTCTCCCTCTGCCAAATGCGGTGTCCTTCCCAGACCTTCACTTCCATTAATATTGATTCAAGAGCATGCAGGTACCCCGTGCTTTTTGAAAGTTTACCTTATGCCACTTCACTTTTATGAAAGACCCATGTTAATTAGCACCTGTTTTCACTAACTAAAAGAAAATCTGAAGAGGATTTTGGCTTTGACAAAAAAGGTGAAAAGCAAAAATAGCATTTAGCTTGTGTTCTGCAGTGAGCTGACATAGAGGCAGCAGACACCCTAAGCAATGAGGAGAATAATTCCCTTCCCGGGAACCACACTCAGCATCTCAGCACCAAGATGCCATAGCTTTGGCCTGTGTCTGTGAGCATCTGTGCTTTATCCTGCTTTATTTTGTATATTTGTTAACAAGATGTGTCCTAAGTTACCAGAAAAGCCTAAGAGCAGTTACTTTTGGGGTCTGGGAATGCCCCCAAATTTTCCCATATAAATGAATGGTAATTTCTTTGCTTCTTTGCTTTATGTCATTTCAGTCTATGGAAGGTCTCATAGGAGAGCAGGGAGTAGCCTGTTACCCTAATAAATTCCTGCACATTAATTCAAATTCAGAGCCTGCTTCCCAGGGAATCCAACCTGGGAGAGTAGGCCTTGCTAAGAATAAGACAAGCAAAGACATGACGATGCAAGGGACTGAGCCCTGGGAATATCTAGAGGAAGAGCATTCCGTCCGAGAAGAGAACAGCAATCGCAAAGGCCCTGAGGCAGAAGCAGGTGTGCTGTGTTCAAGGAACAGCAAGGAATCTAACGTGGTTAGATTAGAAAGAGCAAGGGGAGGATCATGAAAGATGAAACCAGAGATGCAGTGGGAGCCAAATAATGCAGAGACGTATCGGCCACTTAAGGACTCACCTTTTTCTCAAAGTGAAGTAGAAAGCTTGAAAATTTCCCAAAAGATCCCAGTTACTCCTTTCTTCCCCTAGATTCGACTCTCTAGGCAAGATCTCTTGTTATTCCTCTTCTTCCAGATGCAAAGAGTCAGATAAATGGATTAAACTCACATGCATCAAGGAGGCCCCCACGTCACACCTAGAAGCGTGCCTAACCCATCGCTACCAGGCATGAGAACACGGCTCGAGGCCATACTTCACGCCAACCAGTCTCTAGACTACCATTTATCCTACAGAAAGGCTTAGGAAGCCCCCCTCTCAGGCACCCTGACATAAAGCCAAGGCAAGGTCACTTCAGTTCACAGGAGAGTGGGCTGCCCACATCTGGACCTTGACTTCTCAGTCCCCTGGCAGAGCTCAGGGTCAGACAGGGGCTGATACAACCAGGCAGAAGTAGCTTTCACTGCTTATGGCTGGGTTCACCTCTAGGGTGATCTCTTGGAGTCCTCTCATCCAGGCCCCAGATGATCTAAAGGATATACTCCATCACACAGCCTGAAATTTAAAAGATGTAGACCCTCTTGGAATCCATAGATGAGAACTTCAAGTGGCATTTCTTCTGCCCTGTGGAGCTCTCACTGTGCTCAGAAAGAAGAATGGAGAGCTGAGGTCTGCTGTGAGTTACAGACTAGTACCCATTTCTACACAACCCTGGACAGTCCATTTTAGTTCCTCTAATTCACCTGGTACAACCAGGGAAACCAGAAAAATAGCTGCACAGGATGCCACTGCGGAGACTTATATGCCATGCCAGAAATTCTTCAAACTGGCCCCTTTCTTAGCGCTCCAGCTTATCAGTTTCTGAGCTTTCCTGCCCCTTTAAGTTACGAGCTCTGGTTCCTGCTCTCAGATCTCTCAGCTTGGTGACCCGGTTTATACTATTTACCACAACTCCAACCGAGACCTCCTTTAGGACACGGGTCTTGGTACTTGCCTATCATCTCCACTCATGGTGACTACGGGTCAGAAATAATTCATGCTCATGCCTGCCATGCCTAATGAGAGAGAGAGATTCCAACTTCTGTCACACTGAACCATCACAAGAGACCCAGATAGCCATGATTTCATGGGCTGCCTTATCTAGGACAGAGCCACTAACTCCTTTAGCCATGCCACATTCCTGTGCTACTAAACAGGTGTCCTGAGTGACCTCCTGGACATTCATGAGGGGGTGAGTGGACACTCATCTCACCCTTGTCCTCTACTTGACTCGAGGCCCAGGCAGGATGACTGGTATACTTGCTGCTCTGCCATGTCTGTGCAAACTGGAGGAGAGTGCCTTCCAGCAGCTAGAGGTCACCCTTCTGATGCAGACCCTCTCCCTTGTGAGACCTAGATGACTCTGACCAACATTCCCAAGGGTCTGGAGCAGCTCCCTCAAGGCCAGCCTGACTACACACTAAGGAAGTCGAGAATGGCCTTGGCTTCCTACGCTGAGCACACCTTGCATGGCTGGTACCTTGTAAAGATCCACGAGGTAGCACATACCCTCAGTATTTTAGCAAATTCTCCAAGGCTGGGCCCTACAGAAAGAATTCCAGTTTGTACCCTTAATCTATGCCCCTCAACCCCCACACCTGTCCCACCAAACAGGGAGAAGAGCTGGAGTAATCCCCAGTTCCTAAGTGTCAGCGCCACAGAGGCCAGCGGCAGGGCCTGATAGGCTGGAGGGTGGAGCCCCTTGGGAAGCCTTAGCCCATCTCAAGCATGCCCCTGACCACTGAGCAGCTTGGCCCCTGGAAAGAGAGGGACGGGCAGGGCTGACAGGAAGAAATGGTGTCCTGTGCAGCTTGGCTACTGAGGTATCTGTGGCTTGGAAAAAGGTGCCAAGTCTGTGTAAGACAGCTGCTATGGGTAGATCCATGAGATGATAAAATTCCATTCAACAAGCATTTATTGATCTCTTTACTATATGCCAGGCACCGAGTTGCAAGGATAAGTCCTGACTACTCTCCCCTCAAAGAGGTCACAATAAAAAGACATATGAGCAATGATAATGCATTGTGGAAATTGTTTAAAATTGCATTTTAGTAGTAGCAGAGTGTCACAGAAGACAAAACCCCCTCCCATCAGATTCGATTTCCCCTCTGCTGATTTTATCACAATCTAGTCTTATATTCCAGAAGAAAGTAATTCATTACAACGGCCTGAAACATCATGGAACATGTTTGTAGTATATAAAGTTATTTATATAGATTACATTGCTTTTTGGGGCTTTTTCTGATTATAAAACTAATACATACTCATGTTGAAAATTCAAGGAATTAAGAATTGCTTAATTAACAAGGGAAAAATCCTACCAACCACTATAAATATTATGGGAAATAAATTCTTCAGATAACTCTATTTGTGCTCACACACACACATACCCACATACCCATAAAAAAACTCACACACAATTGTTGTAATAGGAATCACACTGCTAATAGGCAACCCGATATTTTTCACCCATCTTAAGTACTACATTCCACAGTGTAGTGAGCATCTGTTATGTTTGTTTTCCTTATACCCTCCCCCTGATTCCTTCTGAGAAACTGCTTTACTCTGTTCCTTCCTCTGGGAGGAGCCTTCAATCATAGCATCTCACAGCTTCCTCCCGTCCCTTGGGCAGGCGATTAGCCCCATCTGGTTCAAGCGTGATGCAAAGTAAGTGAACAACAGGGAAAGCCTGCCGTCCAGCTACATTGTCTGTCGCTTTCAGATTCAGGTCTGACACTTTCTACTCTGTAAACGACCTGTAAGATCTTGTCGTTCTGGCCCATCTTCTTTATTCGTATACCCTTCCATTCGCATGCCTTCACGTTCCCTGATCTGTCTTTTTATTTGCTCATTTCCATTTCCTTGGTTATTTCAACATTCCTCTGACAGTGAATTTGCAGATTCCACGTCTCCTTCTCCTTGGAGGTCTCTCAGCAGCCGCCTCTGGTGCTAGTATCCTGTGTCAGTCTCTTTAACAGCAACAGATCATTCCCCTAGCTCTGTAGCTTGAGGGCCTGTGCCAGCTCTGGCCCTCTGCTCTTATGCCTTTCATGAACACCCCTCTGCTGCAAGGCTACTCTTCTGTAAAGAAAATGCTAAGGAGAGAATCATACTGGCGGAGTGGCTAACAGCTCCTTAAGGAACTAGCAGCTCCTGGCACCGCAGGCCCCTCCAATGGGGGACAGCCATCATGGTCTCTGCATTTGAAGACTGAAGGTAAACAGGCAACTCCCCATCACTTCATTCACTTATTTAAGCAAATGGATATCCAGATGCTGTAAGAATGGCTGAAAATTAAAGATGAGTAAGACAAGATTATTTCCCTTGAGGAGTTCACAATTGTGTGCGATAGATAGCTAGACATGTAAGCAGATAATAATAGAGATAAAATTTTACAAACTGCTCTCTTGAAAAAAACATGTTCCAAAAAGGCATACACCGAAAGTCAGCAGTTGTTATCTCTATCAGTTGATTTTTCCCCATTTTTTGCTTGTCTATATTTTCAGAATTTTTCCTTCAATGCATGTTTATTATCTTTTAAATAAGGAGAAAATATGTACAAAAATCAGCACAATGGGATACCTGCTATAGTGGAAGTGTACACAGTATTCTGAGGAAATAACTAATTTGTCAGAAAACTTTGCAACACCTACCTTCCCAATCTTACATTCATATGTGTCTCCCACAGGCCAATCAAATGCAATTCATGGCCATGTTTGGATCCTGGTCTTGATAGGGAAAATTTACAAGGACAGCAGTCTAGCCCGGGGGGGGGGGGCTCCCCTCTGTCTCCCCCTCCCCTTCACTCCCCGCTCTGCCAGGCACTGACTCCCTAAACTCACTCCCCCTCGCCTGCTCGCTTGCTGTGCACATAGGAATGTTACAGATACAGAAGCAGAAAGATATACATCGCTCCCTTTGCCTTTGTTTGGGGCTCAGACCTTGGGAGATTACCCTCCTCTGAGCCCGCCGGGGTGAAATAAAGCCTCAACACTCCAAGACCTCCGAGTGCCGCTTGGTTCTTCCATCAGCGATCCAGTCCAGGTTTTTTCATTATTTTCCCTAACAGTCTAAGCAAACCAACTATAAAAATATTTGTAAAGCAAGTGGGGAAATTTGAACTCTGGCTGGTATTTGATGATACTAAGATAATATTATTATTATGAAGTATGATAAAAGTATTACAGTAATGTTGAGAATAAAGGATCCTTATCTTATAGGTAAACATACCAACATACTTATGGATGAAATGATATGAAGTTTGGGGTTTTTATAGGTAAATAATCCACTGGTGATACAAAGTGGTTGAGAATATAAAATAAAAAGAGTGGTCATGAGTTAATGATTATTGGCGTTGGGTAAAGAATTCATGGGAGTTCATTTCAATATTTGCTCTACTTTTGGTGTTTGGAATTTTCTACAATAAAATAACAATTTATATTACAATTTTTCTGTAACAAATAAAAATATCCTTCAAGTATCTCTATTTTCAAGACTTAGCTCAAAAGGCATCTTTTCCACCAGTGAATGAGCACACGACAATCAGCTCAGGTATGTGTTCATGCACATACTCACAGGGCTCACAAACCCACTGTGCATTGTATGTTGACTGTTTCATGATTATCTGATCTGTCAATGACATTTGTCTTATAATTTCAACATATTGGACATTATTCAATGGTTACAGTGTGTTTACACACAATAACCAAATATTTTAATCTCTTCATTGTTTAAAAAAAAGAGACATCTCTTTGAAACCTTTCCTGACCATTCATTCCATTATTTGCATGCCCCCTGAACTCCGCACACACAACAGAAGACCCATAATATACGCTTGTGCTAGTTCATTCACTTATATTTAAATGAGATCAATGTATAGCACATGAAACCTATTCAGTAAATAGTGTGGCGGGGGTTCTTATTGTTTTCTTTTGTTGTTGTTGTTCCTTACTTTTTTTTTTTAAAGATTTCAGATGTGTAAGAATAATACAAATATAATGTATAATGAAATATAGATATTACAAACACATCTGTTACCAAGATTAATAGAACATTACTAATAAAGTTGAAACTCCTCCTTAACTGCATGCCTCAAGATGTATCTAGAAATCTGTTGTTTATCCTTCCTATGTATTTTATTCTTTCACTGCATAAAATATATGATAATATATAACATTTTTGCATGTTTTAAAATCTCTATATAGACAGTGTCATCATGTGTTTATTTTCCTGCCAT
>JAQQAC010003584.1:6746220-6782151 GCA_029783875.1 Phataginus tricuspis | reverse complement strand
CTGAATAGTATTCCATTGTGTATATGTATCACCTCTTCTTTATCCATTCATCTACTGATGGACACTTAGGTTGCTTCCATATCTTGGCTATTGTAAATAGTGCTGCGATAAACATAGAGGTGCATATGTCTTTTTGAATCTGAGAAGTTGTATTCTTTCGGTAAATTCCAAAGAGTGGGATTCCCAGGTCAAATGGTATTTGTATTTTTAGTTTTTTGAGGAACCTCCATATTGCTTTCCACAATGGTTGAACTAGCTTACATTCCCACCAGCAGTGTAGGAGGGTTCCCCTTTCTCCACATCCTTGCCAGCATTTGTTGTTCTTAGTCTTTTGGATGGTGGCCATCCTAACTGGTGTGAGATAATATCTCATTGTGGTTTTAATTTGCATTTCCCTGATGATTAGTGATGTGGAGCATCTTTTCATGTGTCTGTTGGCCATCTGAATTTCTTCTTTGGAGAACTGTCTTTTCATACCCTCTGCCCATTTTTTAGTTGGGGTATTTGCTTTTTGGGTGTTGAGGCATGTAAGTTCTTTATATATTTTGGATGTTAACCCTTTGTTGGATATGTCACTTACAAATATATTCTCCCATACTGTAGGATGCCTTTTTGTTCTGTTGATGGTGTCCTTTGCTGTACAGAAACTTTTTAGTTTGATGCAGTCCCATGAGTTCACTTTTGCTTTTGTTTCCCTTTCTCAAGGAGATGCGTTCAGGAAGAAGTTGCTTATGCTTATATTCAGGAGATTTTTGCCTGTGTTGTCGTCTAAGAGTTTTATGGTTTCATGACTTACATTCAGGTCCTTAATCCATTTTGAGTTTACTTTTGGGTATGGGGTTAAACAATAATCCAGTTTCATTCTCTTGCATGTAACTGTCCAGTTTTGCCAACACCAGCAGTTGAAGAGGCTGTCATTTCCCCATTGTATGTCCATGGATCCTTTATCATATATTAATTGACCATATATGGTTGAGTTTTTCTCAGGGCTGTCTAGTCTTATCCATTGGTCTATGGGTCTGTTCTTATGCCAATACCAAATTGTCTTGATTACTGTGGCTTTGAAGTAGACCTTGAAGTTGGGGAGCATAATCCCTCTAGTTCATTGAAGAATGCTGTTGGTATTTTGATAGGGATTGCATTGAATCTGTAGATTGCTTTAGGCAGGATGGCCATTTGGACAATATTAATTCTTCCTATCCATGAGCACGGGATGTGTTACCATTTATTGGTATCTTCTTTAATTTCTCTCATGTGTGTCTTGTAGTTTTCAGAGTACAGGTCTTTCACTTCCTTGGTTAGGTTTATTCCTAGGTATTTTATTCTTTTTGATGCAACTGTGAATGGAATTGTTTTCCTGATTTCTCCCTCTGCTAGTTCATTCTTAGTGTATAGGAATACCACAGATTTCTGCATATTAATTTTGTATCCTGAAACTTTGCTGAATTCAGTTATTAGATGTAGTAGTTTTGGAGTGGATTCTCTGGAGCTTTTTATGTACAATATCATGTCATCTGTAAACAGGGACAGTTTAACTTCTTCTTTGCCAATCTGGATGCCTTTTATTTCTTTGTTTTGTCTGATTGCCATGGCTAGGACCTCCAGTACTATGCTGAATAGAAGTCGGGAGAGTGGGCATCCTTGTCTTGTTCCTGCTCTTAAAGGAAAAGCTTTCAGCTTCTCACTGTTAAGTATAATGTTGCCTGTGGGTTTGTCATATATGGCCTTTATTATGTTGAGGTACTTGCCATCTATACCCATTTTGTTGAGGGTTTTTATCATGAATGGATGTTGAATTTTGTCAAATGCTTTTTCAGCATCTATGGAGATGATCATGTGGTTTTTGTTCTTCTTTTTGTTGATGTGGTGGATGATGTTGATGAATTTTCAAATGTTGTACCATCCTTGCATCCCTGGAATAAATCCTACTTGATCATGATGGATGATCTTTTTTATGTATTTTTGAATTTGGTTTGCTAATATTTTGTTGAGTATTTTTGCATCTGTGTTCATTATGGATATTGGTCTGTTATTTTCTTTGTTTTTGGTGTCTTTGCCTGGTTTTGGTATTAGAGTGATGCTGGCCTTATAGAATGAGTTTGGGAGTATTCCCTCTTCTACTCTTTGGAAAACTTTAAGGAGTTTTCCTCCTTAAATATGAGAGTCTATATGGCAAAGCTCCCAATGTGCTGGGCAGAGTCCACCCAGACAATTTTGTCTATCTGTCCTCTCTCCTGAGCAGTAAGCTCTGTGCAATCCTTGCCCCTTTAGCAGCCCTCTTGCTAAGGGCATCCTTGTTAGGAAGTCTCTCAGACTACCTGCTTCCCAGAGCAGCCGGATATGGATCCCTGCTTTACACAAGTGACTGAAATCTCAGTCTCTCCAGGAATTCTGCCTATCTTAGCTTTCGAACCCTGTAATCATGAGAGTATCATGCAAGCACTATGAATTGTAGGTTTGTACTCCCAGAGCAGATCTCCAGGGTTAGGTATTTAGCAATCCCAGGCCTCCACTCCCTCCCTGCTCTGTTTCTCTTTCTCCCACCGGTGAGCTGGGGTGGGGGATGGGCTTGGATCACGCCCAGCCACAGCTTTTGTACGTTACCATGTTCTATGAGGTCTGCTCTTTTCTCCAGGTATATGCAGTCTGGCACAATCCTCTTTCCTGTTGCTCTTTCAGGATTAGTTGTATTAATTATGTTTTCATATTATATGCAGTTTTAGGAGGAAGCCTGTGTCTCACCTCTCACCCACCCTTTTTAATCCCATCCGATCGTTATTGTTGTTATAATCACAGTCCTTTCTCCCTGTTAGGCTATAAGACTAGAAATGACCATATCTTACTTGTCTTTGTATACCCAACAATTATTTCAATACCTAGTGTATTTCAAATGTTAAAGAACCATCTGTTAAATGAATGAGTAAATAAATGAAATTTAGGATTACTCCATTCACAGACCTATTCAAAATCCAGTGGAAACATCCAGAAGACTGAGGAATGTAAACTTATTCATGCCTTACAGTTCCTCAGTGCTTCACAGCTCATTTGATCAGAAACATAACATGCTCCTAGATTCGTATCCATTTAACACAGTCACTTTGAGTACAGATGTCAGAGAAAGGTCAAATAGCTTTTTTTATTTTTAGCAAACAATGCAATGTGCTCAACCTCATTCCATCCTGAGCCTCTCCCAACTGCAAACAAACATTGAGGGGAGAGGTGAGTCAGGAAGGGACAAAGAACAGAGTGAGGCTGAGGAATCAGGTCATCAACAGAATGCCAGGAATGTCATTGGTGAATAGCTATGTCACATAATATTCAGTAATATTTCTTAAAAGCTGAAAACATTTCATGACAATTTATAGGCTGTATCAAAATATTCCTGGCATCAGAATGACTTAATCAAAACATGTGCCATTTGATCCCACAGTAACAATATGAAGTAAACAAATCCTGCTGTCTCTGTTTCAGAGAAGAGGAAATTAAGGAAATTTACCCTTTTTTTCAGCTTGGATTTTAAATTGTTAATGCAGTATACTGGGATAATAATGCTATGTTATCACTGCCAAGAAACAACTATTTGTTTTGAGGTAGCTGTTAGATTAAAATACTCTTTATATTCTTAAAGGAAGTATTCGAGTGACTTCCAAACTTAAAAACCTCCAGAATGATGGAAATCTGTTCATTAGCTTGTTTGTTTGTTTGTTTGTAGATACTTGAATGACTAACTTGCTCCTTGAATAGCAGGGGTACAGAAATCAAAGGCCCGATTGTGCTGAATCCTTCTCTTTGGTCATTATTCAGACTGGTTCCCAGCATGCTGCAGTCTAAAGGAAAGGGTCCAAGCTCTGTTTAAAAATCAGAGACTAAAGAGCTTACTCAGCACCCTACTCACATTAGTGTTGCTTGTATTCATCGTTTGAAAGTCTTTTGATAGCTCCTTTTATGCAATAATCTTAGGGTTCTGGGAATATTCTCAGAATATAGTAAGTACCTCCCTGACCTAGTTATGATATAAAATGCTTTACATAACTATTCTGTCTCTTTAAGCCCCCTCAACATCCTGATCCTTTAGCATAAATGAATCCAGAATTTTATAAGGTGCAGCTTTTTTTCTCTTTCTTTTTTCTTTTTGTAGTGGTGGTAGTGAGGAGGGAGTTTCCTCTTGGTGGGAAAGGGGAAATTTTACATTGAAACTGGCCCCTGCTGCCCACCTACACAGACCTGATGGGGACATTCACTCTTAGAACAGGCAACGATTTTTTTAGTTCTGTTTTAGCATCTAGGACAACGAGAGTGTGTTGCAGCAATCTGACTATTTGAAAGAATGTTCTGAATTTCCCAATTCAAAACACTGCATAGAGCCGAGACACAAATGGGAACACCAAGGGACTCTTGATATGTCAACCCAAATCACAAGAGGCAGGGCTTTTCTAAGGATATAAGAATTCTAGGATATAAGAATCCTTTTGGGTACAGGTGGAATGGAAAGAAGGGATTGTGGAGCAGATTCCCAGAATAATCCCACAGATCCCATCAACCGAGGTTATCTGGCTCTCCTTGACAGGTGCACCGGCAGAGAAGTCATTTGGTCCTTGAGGTAACGTTTACTTGGGGGGTTACTACAATGATGTCCAAGCTTATGGCAATCCAGGTGACCCTGAGCACAGAAGCACCATCAGGACTGCGGCACAGAAAATACGCTAGCCAGTCTGTCGCTCCTCCCCCTTCCATTCTCGGGAATCGGAGTAGCGCTGGAGCTGCTGACGCCATCCCTTCCCGCCTCTGTCTCGCAGGGAGCATGCGCCTCCTCCCTCACTTCCTCTCAAGGAGAGAGCGAGAGTAAGGCTACGCCCTAGGGGATCCGTAGCCGGCTCCGCGTCACAGCAACTTCAGCACCCAAGGGGCGGACAGCGCTCTCCTCCGCCTGAAGACCTGCCTCCCCAGCGCCCTGAGCCTTTCTAATCGCGTTACTCCCGAACCTCGGGGAGCTCCCCCAGCACCCGAGTCCCCGCCACTCTCCCTCTCTGCACCCGCCCTCTTAGCCCTTCCTGTGTTTACTCCTCCTTTTCATTCATAACAAAAGCTACATCTCCGGGAGCCAGGCGCCAGGCTGTTTCTGAAGCCAAGCGTGGAAGAATGGGGTTCCTTTGGACCGGCACTTGGATTCTGGTGTTGATGCTCCACAGCAGCCCAATTCAAGCTTTCCCCAAACCGGGAGGCAGCCAAGGTACGTGAACACTTTCTTGCCCACCTCTCTTTTATTTCGCCACGAAAAGTAAAGCTTGGCATAATACGTGAACTGTAAATCCCTTGCCTCGTTTTCTGATCTGATCGTATTCATGCATATTGACAGAGAAACCATTCGAATTTAGAGACAGAACACAGGTTCCTCTCCCCACTCACTTTTTAAATGATAGAGCAGTAACATGGGTTGTTTTGAAATACCTTATTTTGAAAATGGGGGGAGGCAGCTTTTCTGCCTAATAAAGTGGCTTGGCTTTTTTTCTAGTTGTTTTACAACCTTTGTCAGATATTCTATTTATAGTATGTGCACGCTATGATAAAAGAGCTTTTAATGTGCCAATAATGCCAGCCCTAATTATGCTCTGTCAAGTTGAAAACAGCTGGTAAGCCAAGTGTTAGAACTGTATGTTAGATTCCTGGTCAGATAAAGAGTGTAATGCTATTAGCTCAGGAAATACACCAGGATAATGAGCAAGGGAACATAATGATCATTATTGTGTCATCTTGATTATCTTTGTTAATACACATTTTCATTTCACAGTCATTCAAAAATATTTCTCCTAATATTTGCTTTTCTTTGTTGAAGATTTTGTGTAATGAGACATATCATGTCTTTTCAATGCACACTTAAATTTATATTTGTGTGTATTTATTCCAGACAAACCCCTACATAATAGGGAATTAAGTGCAGAAAGACCTTTGAATGAACAGGTAGGTCAAATGTAAAATTATAAATGCTATTACATTTTACTTTAGTTCTTATTATTTAATGTAATTATGTTGTGACATTTTAGCCACTTTGAATTCACAAACTTCAGAAGCTTAATAATAAATTTATAGAAATTAGAATGGGAAGTACAGTTATGGTAATTTCTATTACCCAAATTTGGTAATTCCTGACAGTTACATACATAGGATTCTGATCATACACAGAGCTGACTCTGTAATAACCCAGTAAGCTCAATATCACATCCACTCAATTATAAGATTGCCTAATTTATTAGAGATTTGTCTTTCACCAATATTATAGGAGAAGAACAAACAAAACAGAAAGTGATTCAAATACAGAGAACAAATTGGTAGTGCCATAGGGGAGGGGATAGGGTGCAGGGGATGGGCAAAATAGGTGAAGAGGATAAAGAGACACAAAATTCCAATTATAAAATAAATAAGTCAGCGGATGAGAAGTGCAGCATAAGGAATATAGTCAGTAATATTGTAATATCTTTGGTGACAGATGGCTAAAAAAATTATAGAACAGAATTAATATTTATAGACCATCTGCCTTTTTAAAATCTCATTTAATCCTTATGACAATGCTTAGAGATAGAAATTATTATCTACACTTACAGACAAGAAAACTAAACCGTAGAGACTAAATCATTAGCCGTCATATTTGGTAAATGGTAGAGCAATGATTTAAAACCAAGTCTATCACCTGTTTGTTTCACAGATTGCTGAAGCAGAAGCAGACAAGATTAAAAAAATGTACCCTCCAGGTAAAAATAAGTTATATGAATATTAATTGAAATAATGAAGGGTATGAGAATCTTAACTAAAATGGATGTGTTGGGGCTTGGGGGCTTTTTTCCAGAAAATAAGTCAGGTGAAAGCAATTATTCCTTTGTTGATAACTTGAACCTGCTAAAGGCAATAACAGAAAAGGAAAAATTTGAGAAAGACAGACAATCCATAAGGTCTCCATATGATAATAAGTTGAATGTGGAAGATGTTGATTCAACTAAAAATCGAAAACTGAATGATGATTATGATTCTACTAAGAGTGGACCGGATCATAAATTTCAAGGTAAATGAGGAAAAAGAACTTTTGCTTCCTATTGCCTCTGTCTTTCCCATTATGGGTAAAAAAAGAGTCTTGTATTTTAAAAATATCTCTTATACACTTAGAGTCCTGTATTTAGTCATGGCCAAAATTGAGATAAGCCCAAATTTATGGGTAATGAGTGAGGCCCTTGCTCCACCACAGCCCAATTTTATTTTCTCTCTAAAGTTTCTTTACTGCTACTTTGAAAAAAATTTAAATCTACTATCTATATTTTGTGTCATTCATTTTAACATACCAATTTAACTATTAGTACAAACAAAATGTCATACTTCTCAAATAATTAAATAAAAAAAAAGAAACAGCACCCCATCCAATGTGAAATATCCATTACCTTCCTTTTTGGCGTTCTCTTCCTAGCCATATCCTTTCTCTCTAGGCCGTTCTAACTTTTCCATGGCTTCAATTACCATCTAGGTCTGGTATCTCATATCACTAGCCCAGACTTCTCTGAACTAAGAACATATATATCTGTCTACCTATTTAACATCTTCCCTTGGAAGTCTCAGGAGGCCCTCATATTTAGCCTGTCCAAGATTAAACTCGTAATCTCTGTCCACTTCACAGCCTATCCTTGTTGGAATGCTCTTTCTCCAGGAAAAGCACGACGACCTATCTCATATGTCAAGACAAATCTAGGAATCAAACTATTCCTCTTTTTCCTCACCTCTCAAATTCTAATCCACCAATCTTGTAAATGTTATCTCCTGTGTCTCTCAATTCTTTTTTCTCTATTCCCAGTTACCACCATCCTTGTCCAAGCTCCAATCATGTCTCAATGACCTATAGCAATATCTTTTAATGCATCTTCCAGCATCTACTCTGTCCCCTCTCCAACTCATAGTAGTCAGAGTGGTCTTTTCAACAGGAAAACATGAACATGTCCCTCTTTTGCATAAAGCCCGTTAGTAGATTCCTATCTCTCCTGAGATGAAAAACAAATTCCTTAATGTGGCTTCCATAGTCCTGCATGGACTAGTTCCTGTCTACTTTCATCCAGCATACATGATCTGATAGAAACCTTGTTCCTTTTCCTTCGTGGCATTTAATGCTGTTTGCAATTTTACATTCCTAAGTGTGACTGCTTATGATTTATGTCTTTCTCTTCAGCTAAACTGAAAACCTGACTAGAACAGAAACATTATAGCCTCAGTGTCTGAATGCTCATGAATTCATTGCGTGAATGAACAAATGAGCAAATAAAAGAGTATATGAGGGAACCAGTGACCTATTATACCAAGGCATTAAGGAAGAGAGCATGTTTTCCATTCTGAGGACCAGTGTTTAGGAGTTACTATGGGTCTTATATGTCCCTACTCTGTTCCATGGCCACAGAGAATTATTTTGATTTTCTCTGCCAGAAAACAACTACCAATTAAATTTGACTTTCATCAGCTCTCATAGCCTGAGGAGAGCTCAGAAGTGTGTTGTGCATGTATGGGGTGGGGGTTTATATTTTGAAACATTTCATATTTCATACTAGGGAAATTTTTTTTCCTGAATTCTATTTTTAACCTAAAATATTTATCCTAGAAATAAATAGACACTGGGCATAGCTGCATACAAAACAGATTCAACCACTTTGAATTGATCATTTGATTCAATAAAAAATATATATAGCTCTAAAGTTTGTCTGACTGAATTTTTTGGGTCAGATTAGTTGTACATGCAGGCAGAGCCACAGATCTGTTTGTGACCTAACCACTAAGTGGAGTAACTTATTTTTAAATTGTTCAACATTTGATTACAATCCCAAATGGGTTCCAAACTACAAAGTACTAGCCTGGGGGCTCTGGGTTACCCTAGGAGTCATTTGAAGTCCACTTCAGATTACAGAGGAGAGTCTTAGAATACAAGTGAATTCCTGGTCTCCTTTTATACTTGGAATTCCTGAAATAAGGGGGTTTGAGACCGTGAAGGTGACTAGAACCTCAGAGGCATGCAGACTTACATCCCAGAAGAGAGAATGTGGGGCCCTAACTGCTTCAGGGTATTTTCACACCTTCAGGAAACCTCCAAATGGGCCTGTGGTATAGGGCCCATCAATTCTCCTTTGCAGTGTTTTCTACAGTATATGTGATTCAGGATTTTTTCCAAGTTTCTTTTATGAAGTAGTGCTTTGGGGCTTCTGTGTGCATTCACCAAACAAATAGTCATTGAGCAATTACTGTGTTTCCAACTATGAACTAGATAATAAGTCTGGGCAGTTAGGGACCATGCCTAAACTGTTCATTCTCTTTCCATTCTGGCCCATATTAAGACTTCAATAAAAATACATTGAACAAATGAATGCCAGTGCCACATTAGATGCTAAGGATTCACAACATAACTGGGAAGGTAACAACTTGGAAAATGGCCCTTTCACATCCATTTAGAATGTTGTAGCTGCTTTTAAAAAGTTATAATTGTTGAACTCATGTGTGGCTTCCCTCTGAGGGTGAAATACCCCTTCAAAAGCAGTGAAGTTATTCTGCCCATTTCGGAGGAGCCATGAAATCAATGGAAGGCGAGGAACAAGCCCGAGGGCCCAGCCATTAACCCTATCTAACAAAGCTCGCAGGGAGGAAGCATAAGTTCCTGGCCCGGGAGAATATAGCAGCTCAGCAAAGGAAAGAGGCCATTTCTTCAGAATGTTTCTAATGTTTTCTCTGTTGTGAAGTAAATGAACTGACAGTCATTTCAGTTATTTTCCAGCTCTTGCAGGCAACCAATATTCTTCCTTTTACAGATCCTGAGGGCTAAGTGGGGAGAGAAATAAATTCTTCCCCTCAGCATAGACCCAGGCAGTTTCTGCTCCACATATTCCCAAGAGTTTCTCTTGCAACCCACAAATGGGAAAATCAGACCCAGTTGATAGTGAGTCTCAGCTCCTAAGAATATGGATGATGAACCCATTCAGTCAGCCAGGAGGGGAGCTGTCTTCATGTTTCTTTTTCTTAGGGTTTCTCCACTTATTAGTCACCCTGGGACACAGGGCTTAAAGCGTTGACAGCTCCTGACTGGCCGACAGCTCAGCAATCATATACCATCAGGGAACTTGGAGTCCTCCGTATCTAACCACGCTACTCATTTTCCTAAGCTTTCCAAACAAGATTTCTGCCTGAGGCTGCATATATCTCCATCTCCACAGAATCTAGAAGGAAGTCCGTAAGAGAAATTCCTTGTTTGAACCCCCAAAACCCATGGAAGAAAATGAGAGAATCAAAATAGAAATATTAGGTTCTTCTTTCTTTGAGTGAATGTGACCAGAATTATTTGGGCAGAGATTCAATTTCTATTTTCTCTAGAAGACAATGACTTGAAATATTTCAGGTACAAATCTGCTGCATATAATAATATTAGCTTTCATATAATATTGTACATTATGCTTTCGCACAGTACTTTGCAATTTAAAAGGTATGTTTGCATTCTTATTTCATCTGATATGACAGCAATCCCATAAAACAGATAATCCTATTATCTTTCTTTACAATATAGTCCGAGGATATATGAATAACAGGTGGTATTTCTGGGGCTAAAATTCTCATCTTTCCAATCTGCCTAGAGATGACAGAGAGTTAAATGCCTTGTAAACTTGTACACGTTGATATATTGCTCGATGTGGTTCAGGGTAGAAAAGACCAATTGATTGTTGGGATCCTCCACGGATGTGGAGCAGAGCTCCCTTGCCACCTACCCTACTGTATCCTTTTCCCTCAGGATGGGCCCTTGCTCTAGTCTGGAGTGGTACTGCCAGATATACTCCCAAGAAAGCCAAGGATACATATTTGTAAACTTCTCTGCATAGATTTACATAGATTTACATGTTGCTTTGTTACAAATCTGTTGCACCCTCAGCCCAGGAATTTCCCAGCAAAGGGAATGCATGTGTGAATATCACCAGGCTACTTGTGTGAAAATGGAATATAAAATGACATAATATGTAGAAGGGTGCTTTGAATGAGATGGCATACTATATCAACACAGCATAATATAAAAATTAAAAGTAGAACACTGTATTATTAGAATAAAAAATGGAGAGCCATTTCATATTGTCTTAAGATCTTTCTTCCTCTTAATATCTACGAAGCTTTCAGAATTTCCATTACCATCCTAGGTTCTTAACTTGAAGTCAAATTTTATTTCAAACCCAGAGTCTATATAAACCAAGCAGCACCATAAAAGTATTCCAAACATAATACAAGATACAAAAGCAAGGTATAGATTATAAATATGAAGTACTCTGTGATCACTGTGACATGAAGCTGTCATTGTTCTGTCTAGATGATCCAGATGGCCTTCATCAACTAGACGGAACTCCTTTAACTGCTGAAGACATCGTCCAGAAAATTGCTACCAGGATTTATGAGGAAAATGACAGAGGAGTGTTTGATAAGATTGTTTCTAAACTGCTGAATCTTGGCCTGGTAAGTCATGTATGGGAATAAACCTAATTTTTAGTACAGTTTAGAATATGCTAAAAAACCAAGCCACCTGATTCAAGTAAGCCAAATGTTTATAATGCATCTACATTTATATCAGGTTTGGGGGGTGAGTAAGACACCATTCTTTGCCTCTATGAACTTACCATTTATCAGAACTAGACAAGGACACGTGTGCCCATAATGCAAGCTGCAAAAGAACCGTAAGAGCAGTTCAGCATGTGCCAGAGAATATGTTGGGGGAGCGTTGTGTATTTCCTCGGTCCTTGTCCCCGCCGCGACAAAGAATTGAAGGGCAGACACACAGTAGTGAAGCAGAGTAAAAGCTTTATTTGAAGTTACTTAGAGAGAGAAGTGCAGCAGGCGACCTCAGCGAGGAGAGGCGCCCCGAAAGGTTGGAGAGAGTGTTTAAGATTAAAAGGTTACATACTTAGAAAGTGTGGGCCACCTCTGAGAGAGGAGCGCCCCCTGAAAGGTTGAAAAGAGTTTAAAGTTAAAAGGTTATGCAGTTGGGAAGTGCGGGTGACCTCAGAGAGAGGAGCGTTGCCGAAAGGTTGGGGGTTCCCCCTTTTAAGGAATGTGACTAAGGGCTGGAGGTGAAGACTTGTTAACTTACAATTAACTTAACGCAAGGAAGTTCCTGCTCTGATTTCCCCCTGGGATACCGTCGTCTTGGTCCGGGAGCAGATCAAACAGGCTGCTTGCCCAGCCCCCAAGGTGGGCTGAGTTATTGTCTGTTTGCTAAAGAGTAAGTTAAGAATCTTACATTTTTAACTTCCTGGGTATTTAAAATACAGTCTTTAAGATGGAATCCTTCCTGCCTTTCACTGTGTTGTTTACGGCTGGGCCTGCTTGCTAAATTAGTTGCCTAGGTTACAAACTACTTAATTAGCCCTGGAAGGAGAAAAAAACATCATATAGGTAAAGGTAAAAGTAAGCTGGGCCTGCATGATTACCACAATAAAGACTGGGGCTATGCTGAGTTACCTTCCCTTTTCTGGGAAATGTTCAAACATTCCAGGCCAAGTTGCTCTTGGCTTTTTGAGCTTTAACTGATTAATTTTGGGTCTTTCAACTGGACTTCTCTGGCCTTTTTCTCTTTCCACCCCGCTCATATCTATTTTCCTGCCTAACAGATGGACTTTTTTAGCTGGGCTTTAAAAAAAAAAAGCTTCAGGGAAAGAGGTGTTTAAAGTTAAAGGATGGTTAGGATTTAACCAGCCAAAGTAAAAGACATGTGATGTGAGACGGAAATGTGAGCAAAGTCTTGCAGTGTTTGGAAAACAGTAACCAATCCAACTTAACTCTTCCTCGGCTTGGGTCAGTTCTGGGCAGTCACGTAATGGCCAGCAACTAGTAGAGGTATCAACAAGGGCTCTCCAGAGAGAGGGACCAGAAGATTCTCTCATCTTCTAAAAATGTGTGTTCAACTACAGAGTTTCGTCTAGAATTTTTTTAATCACAAAAATGGGAGTAACAGTTATATATGTCTTAACTCTTCATAACAGATCACCGAAAGCCAGGCACACACACTGGAAGATGAAGTAGCAGAGGTTTTACAAAAATTGATCTCCAAGGAAGCCAACAATTACGAGGAGGAACCCAGTAAACCCACAAGCAAGACTGAAAGTCAGGCTGGAAAAATACCAGAGAAAGTGGTATGTATATGTGAACATTTATGCATATGTTATGGATGTGTGTATATGCACATGCACGGATGTGTGTCTACTTATATTTATATACAGTTAATACAATCTGTATATAAGGAATACCTTATTTGGTGCCAAAGAACATTTGGGGTATGTGACCTTGTTAGTTCACCTAAAATATATATTTGTGAAATACCAATAAGTTAAAAGCTATAAGTGAACTTTACTTTGAAAATAACTCAAAGATAAGATTATATTATATTGCAAAGTAAAGGTTACATCTTGTACCCCACAGTAAATTAACACATAATGTTATGTGAAATGGTTATTTTACATAACAACTATTTGCATAATCCCAGTGTACTGGAACCAAATATTTCACAGCTCTTTTGGTATCGAGCTTCTGTTCATAAAGATCACTGCCTGCCCCCAAAGCCCCCCAAAAAAGAAACTCGGGTTGATTTAATCCTCTGTCACACCAGCTTTGTATTCCCCAGAGCCAGCTGCCTGGTGCTGGCCGTCTGGTCCACCCTGGGCTCTTCCCCCCGATGCCTGCTGTCCGGTCCACCCTGGGCTCTTCCCCCGATGCCGGCCGTCTGGTCCACCCTGGGCTCTTCCCCCGATGCCGGCCGTCCGGTCTACGCTGTGCTTTTCCCCTGGTGCTGGCCGTCTGTTCCACCCTGTGCTCTCCCTCCTGCTCATTGGTTCAGAGGCCTGTCATCCTTTACTCGGACTAGTCGTTCAGTTTTCCTTCCCCTCGCTGGACACTATGCCTCTTCATCTTTTCTTTGGCCTCAGCCAAGCTTCTGAAATCTTTTTCCGCCTCTTTGAATTCCCTTTAACACTCTAATGGAGCTGACCATAGGAGGATATAAGAGAATATCAGACTCCTCACCGCTCTGATTTTCTCCACCGGAGCACACAGACCCCATGCGTCCCCATCCCCTCCAACATCCTATCCCAAATACAAGGAAAAAGAGTATGTAGGCTTACGGACCTGTTTCAGAGGAAGCTAGAAAACAGAAATTGGGTCTGGATTTTTTTTTTTACTAGGTGGCCTAAAAGCTCTCCTTTTCTCTCCCTACTTCCAATCCCCACCAGCTTTGATCTTTTAAAACAGCTTTTAAAGATCCACCCACTCTAAAAAAAACTTACTAGATTTATCAAAGAACGCATGACTTTCACTCCCGCTTACCAGTCTGAACTGAAACCGACACACGTAGCTATTTTTATGACCTTTCACTGCCATTATGTATTCTTTATTTGCCCCTCTGTAAAATGGCCAAATGCCTGACCTGCTCACTCATATTATCTAAATACATCCATGCAAATGAAATATTAGTTCAATAAACATTTATTAAGGTACCAGCCATGAACCAGGCACTGGGGATACAATGCTTATTTGAAAAGACATAATCCCTTCTCTCATGAAGCTTCAGGTCTAATGGAAGATGTAGATGGTCTTCAAACAGTCATATATTTTAATTACACCTGCATTTAGTGCTCTGAGAAAAGAAGCGTGGTTGTATGAGACCTCACAGAAAAGGAACCTGCCCTGGACTGAGGCTGAGGGAAAGATTCCCTCAGGAAGTGCCTTGAGCCAAAAGCTGCAAGCGGGATAGGAGTTACCTTGTGAGCGTGCCGGCAGCAAGCAGAGAAGAATGTGTGGACTGCCCGTGTACCGAAACAAGGACCGGTGGCGGGTACGCAGGGAGAGCAATGAGAAACGAGAATGGGGAGGTGGACTAGGCAGGGACTTAGGAGCCATACTGGACCCTGACCTTTATAAGAGCAATAGAAAAACACTCAAGGATTTTAAGCAAAGGCATTATATGATACTTTTAAAAAGGTAACTTTGGCTACAACATGGGAAATGCAGTTGGGGAATAGATTGGAAGTAGGAGGTAAACTCTTTATGGCTGAATAATACTCCATCGTGTGTGTGTGTAAGCATATGTATGTATGTCATATTTTCTTTTTCATTCATCCATTGATAGATACCTAGGTTGTTTCCTTGTCTTGGCTATTATAAGTAATACTGCAATGAGTGTGAGGGTGCATAATCTTTCAGAGTTAATGTTCTCTGTCTCAGTCCTGGAATTCGTTTTTGCTTCGATGACACTTGGTTCTTTGTAGTGGGTAACAGTACTTAGAAATCAAGATCTGGGCCCTAGATGTATTCATTGCTACTTATGTGATTGCTTATAAGCAATGGACAGCACTAGAACAGAACACACACACACACACACACACACACATACATGTCCATTCTTCTACCTTTATGTTTATATGTATATAAAAAAAATAAACAGGTAAGAGATAAAGGCAGCCTGGACTAGAGTGTGGTGGTAGAGAAAGAAATGTACAAATTTGGGAGCAATTTTGAAAGCCCAACAAGGCTGCTGATAGATCAGATGGACGAAAGGAAGAGGAAGAGGCAAGAAAGAAAGGCTCTTAAATTTCTGGGTCATCCACCAAATAGACAGTGGATCATTAACTAAGATGAGGAATATTGAACACATGTCGTGTCTAGGAGAAAGAATCTAGTGCCCCCTTCCAGAGAGCCCCTAAAATGTCACTAAGCAGTCCCCAGAGTGTGACTGTTGTGCTGGTATTAGATATTCTGACTATGACCTCAAAGCTCCCGCCCTTGATTAAGGCAGTTTTACAAGGACAGTCGTGAGAACCGATGGAGGGGAAGTTGGCCAGTGCTCGAACCCAGAAATTCCCTGGGTTCTCTCCTGAGCAAGAACCAGGGCCTTCTGGCAAAGCACCTGCCTGTGAGTTCCAATGACTTTCCCATGTGGCTAGATGCCCACATGCCTAGAAAAGAGCGTGATTCTGCAGAAGCTTGCAAAGGAAGAGGTATTCTTATACTTCACATTCAAGGGCACCACACAGGAAAGAATCAAGTTGGAGTGTCATTAATGCTAACAAAATGTTCATTTTTTACTGGTCCCCCATCCCCACCCCGCCCAAATGAAGATGCCAGTGGCAGCACTTCAAACTGGTTTTCCTAATGGACAAAACGATGAAACAGTATCTAACACCTTAACGTTGACGAATGGCTTAGAACGGAGAACTAAAACCTACAGTGATGAGAATTTTGAGGAACTCCAATACTTCCCAAACTTCTATGCGCTACTGAAAAGTATCGATTCAGGTAAACACTGTGTTTTCTCACCATGTGGAACAGAAACGAGAATTCCAGGAAATGTGGGGGTGGGGTTTTTTCTTCCTGTTTTCAGTTTCCCAAGGCAATCCTCAATGACATATATTGTGACCTCGGGGGAAAGTGTTGACGATTTTTTTCAAAAGAAATATACTAGTCATGGAAATATTTAGGAAAGAATACTCCGGAAAGGTGGGGTTTCTGGATAATTTAATCTTCTTGTTAACAGAGGATTCATTTGTTTGTTCAACCAACAGTTACTGAACCTGTGCTGTGTTTAGGGCGTTGGAGTGAGTCCTTTGAAGATGTGGTGAGGAATCAGTGTCCCTTCCTGACCCAGTCCAGCCTCAACTCTTACTGCAAATCTTTCCTATTTAAAAAAATTTCATTTTCCTCTCTTAGTGGGAAGTGTGGAACATAATTTATCATTTTTTAAATGATTCAGAACTTTGCTTTCTAGACATTTTCAGCTTCAGTCCTCAAATGAGTTAAAGTGAACAATTATTGGACCACAGAGCAGGTCAGGAACTCAAAGCAATCAGGAACATAGGGATTTTTTTTTTTTAAACCAAGTCCTTAATATGTCTTGCTCTTTTCTTTTATATGTGCACCAAAATAAGTTACCTGAAGATTTCAGTTCGTGTTTATTTTTAGTTGATCTACAAGGATGATAGTAATAGGCAAATTTTCTGTTGTTGTCCAGACGGATGTCCTGCACTGCCTTATGACTTTTCCTCTCCCTGTTCAAAGATTCAGCCCTGGATTGAACGTGTATAATAAAGATTTCAGTAATTGTAGCATATTACTCCAAGAAGTGACCTTAGAGTGAGCTTGCATTTCTGGAGGACATCCTTTGTCCTTCACATGCAGACATTGGCCAGATGGCAGTGTCCCTCTGCTGGTGTCCTCAGGGCTTGTACATCTTGAGGCCCATTCTGAGCCATCTATCCCCACTGGTTGGCAGATGCCCAGATCAGAACCTCTGTCATCCTGGCGAGTCACTTCTTGTCAGTGAAAAGCATGACCACGATACTGCACACCTATATGGATGTGACCTAGAGCTGAAGTCATTTACCAGCCCTTGTCCAGGGTCTCTCCTCCACCTCTTCTCTCCCAACCTTGTGACTTTCATGGTATTTTAAAGATTTCACTCTATGGAATGTTGCTTTTTTCTTTCAATTTCCTTTTCACTGCATTCCTCATTCACTTTGTTTTTATAGAAGTTTAGTTTAAATACTAACACAGAGGTGTTTGATAGTACCCATCTTTCTCTCCCAAGATCTGAACCAGTTGAGAAATAATGAAGCAGGTAGAAAACCCAACTCTGTCTGATGTTGATAAAGACCAGGTTGCAGAACGTAGCTTAGTGTGAGAGCCAACAATGGACTTGCTCACGCCCCACGCCTCAGTCAAGCTCTGGGAGCAGCCAAGCCTGGTAGAGTTTGAGCTGCAGAGCAGGCACTTCTCTCGGGTCCCTGCCTTCCACTGCTCAGGAGAACGGAAAGAAGAGACTCCAAAACTCCATTAGGGAAGAAGTGTAGACTAATGGCTATTGCCTACCAACCTCATCTGTGGGGAAGATAAAACAAAAATAAGGAGAAAGCATAGGAATATTTACAGACAGTCCTTCATGGCAGCTGGAAGAATAGGCGAAGTGAACTCTTCTACATCCCAGTTTTTCTCTTCTTCAAAAATGGAAATAGTTTTTTTTTTCTGATTTTAGAATTGATACATACACTGAACTACTGTGGAATCATTGGTTGTCTGGTTCCATCAAGATGCAGAAAAGTATGTCAAACATGGAGTTCCCAAGAAACGGTTAACGGTGCTTATGTATAGGGAGAAGGAGTTTGGCAGGGGCAGGGGTGGAGGGTGGCTAGAGAATATTACTTTCACCTATTATTTATTTCTGTACTGTTGGAATAATTTTCCTATAGGCATGTATTCTTTCAAATGAAATAAAGTTTGGAAAGCAATATACACTACTATTAGAAAAATCCATCTTACATTTAAAAAATAAAGATACATGTGTTTCTTATTTTCAAATACTAAGTATGACGAATGAAAACTGTTCATTCTTGACTTCGAAAACAGAAAGCCTGAGTAAAGAAAATGTAATGGGTCGCCAATCTTCTAACTTGCTCTTTGGGTCCATATTTTCTTGGATTGCAAACTCTCTTTTATCATCTACTCTCTTAATAAAACATTTTAAAGTAAACCTTCTTGATTCTTGAAAAGAATAATAAAGTAAACCTTCCCGGAGGAGTTATAATTGCCCATCTGAAAACGTTTGGCACACTTGTATAGGGTTCTATATTCCCTATCAAGTCTTAGGCTTTTTGTAAATTAAACGTATGTGACAAACGAATAAATGCAGAAATATTTCAGTAAGATGCTGTACATCATAAATTGACGTTGAAAGAGGAAGCTACACTCTGTTTTTAAAAAATTATCATTTTGTCCTTTGATATAGAAAAAGAGGCAAAAGAAAAAGAAACACTGATTACTATCATGAAAACGCTCATTGACTTTGTGAAGATGATGGTAAAATACGGCACAATATCTCCAGAAGAAGGTGTTTCCTACCTTGGTGAGAATCCTGTTTGTGTTGTTTTTATTGTGGTGGTTTTCCTTGTGCAAAGTGAATTAGAGATTTGGCGATAATTACCTCCCTAATTTGATATCTTATGCCAAAACAGCCTAAATCATTTGGGTAACCAGAGCTGCCCAGCTTGATAATGCATGCAAATAAAATTAACCGGGTGTTCAACTCTTTATACATTCAGCTGGAGTACAGACTTTTCACATTTACTCTATTTTGTCTTATTAACATTTTCTAATAATCTCCATGGAGCTAATTTTATTGAAGCTTGACCTTTTTTCAATTGTGTTTGGATAGTAGGGACTAAAGGAGTCTTGGCTTTCACCAGTGAGGTCTGTGTGGCAAGAATGAAAAGAGCACTGGACAGGCATCAGGAATTATGCCTCCTGGTCCCAGCTCAGCCACAGACCAGCTCAGTCAGGCCCGGGAAGGCATTCACCTTGCTGGGCCTGAGTTTCTGCATTTGTATAATAAAGGGCTTTGTATCTGCAATGGGACAGTAAACTACTGCCCAGGTAAATCTGGCCCACCTCCTATTTTTGTACAGCATACAAGCTGAGAATGGCTTTTACATTCTGAAATGGCTGAAAAAAATCAAAAGAACAGTATTTCACAGCACAAGGAAAACATATAAAACTCACATTTCAGAATCAATAAATGAAGTTTTATTGGAACACAGGCACGCTCATTTGTTTTTGTGCTGTCTGTGGCTGATTTTCTGCCACAATGGCAGAGCTAAGTAGTTGCAACAGAGACCATATGGCGGCCACAAAGCCAAAAATATTTACTATTGCCGTTTACAGAAAAAGTTTGCAGATTCTTGAGTCCTCGAGCTTTATAGATAAGCTTGGATGTTTTTGATTCTGCATGTAGGTTGATTTAAAACAGAAAAAAAGCCTTTGGTTTTCTTGCTTCATTTAGTTGTTAACAAATACCATTCATCCCTGATATCCTTTGGGTAAGGTGACCTCTTGGCCCTTTACTCTGATCTCCGATAGGAGGAGAATTAAACAGAAAAGAACAATTTCTTGGGACAGAGTAATACAGAATAATTACTCTGTACAAACTCAATTTTTTTCTACTTGAAAATAGTTTTACTGTTTCTTCTTTATAAAAGAGCCTAGTTTTAAAAAAACAGTGCTAAAACATGTTCAAAAGAAGTAAAAATTACTCATAATACAAGCACCCAGGTAATATTTTGGTTTATATCTCTCCAGATATTTTTCTCTGTGGGTGTGTGCATGCACACATACATACTTACACCATTTCTTTCTTTCATCTTATTTAGCAAAAAACGGGCTCTTGTTACATGCTTTGTGGCCTACTTTACTCACTTAACAGTAGATCAGAGACTTAGTTACAAATCAAGCATTGTTTTACACCAATATCTTGTGATTCAGAAATTCCACACTTAAGACATTTATCCTAAAGGGGAAATAAATTGGAGATGCCACAAGGCTTATGTGCAAGGTAGGTATTTCCTCTACTATTTATAGTTGTGTTGTCCAACATGGTAGCCACTAACCACACGTTGATATTTAAATAAAAGTAACATTAAACAAAATTTAAAATCTAGTTTCTTAATTACACTGGGCACATTTCAAGTGCCCAACTGACACATGTAGCAGATGGCTATCATACTGAACAACATAGAAATAATTGTTTCCGTCATTACAGAAAGTTCCATTGGACAGCATTGGTTTATAGGAACAAAACAATGGAAACAACTTCAAATACTCCATAAAAGGGGAATATCTAAAATTAATGGTTTATTTTTATGATAGATTATTTACATTTTATTTTTAAATGTTTGTGTTTTAATCATTATATATCTTATTACTTATACAATATAAACATTGTTTACAAAGACTGATAACAGGGAGAAATGCTCATGATATATTGTTGGACACTTAAAGCCACTTAGAATATGACCTCAAGACTGGTGTTTGAAAATGGATATATGTGTAGAAAGTTGGGAGGCAATATACCAAAACATCTGGACATAATATATGTTAGCTTTTTTCTTTATGATTTTCTGTCTTCTTCACTTTCTCACACATAATGAGAAGTTATATGCATATACGTATAGTTTTTACAATTGGAAAATGAGTCATGTTTTAAAGAATTTTTCTGTATAAGCACATTGGCACCGACTTCTACCAGGGTGGAGGTCCAACCTCAGGTCCCAAAGGTTCAGAAACAGCTCGGGTAGAATAGAGAGTATTGATTAGCTTGCTGTCTTCCCTTCTCAGCAAGTGACAAGGAATGACTGGCTATCTATCTCTGTTCTGGTCCCAACAGTGTTTGGTGACTACAAAGGTTGCCAGTTCTAGTCGCTATGCCAAAGAGAAAACAGAACACATCATATAATAGAATATATGGAATTTCTTCTCAAAAGAGGGATGGAGTAGGGTGGAAGGAGGAGTTTTCCTTTGGGAGAAATAATACAAAGCAATAATGGAATTTTTATAGACGAATTGCAAAGAAATGCTTGTTTGCAAATAGCAAAACAAGCCTGCCTTGTTAGTGAGATGGATACGTGGCTGATGGAATAACTGAATACAAAGAATGTGAATTCTGATATATCATCTGCCTTAAGGGGTCACAGTGGAGGTTCCTGTTTTGTAACGCTTTCATGATGCCACTCCAAAGAGCAGAATTCGGACAAAAACAAGAATCAGATTTCAGCTGAATATGAGTAGGGAAATTCTCACCCTTAAGACCACCTAACACTAGAATTGGCTGCCTCATGAATTAGTAAGGACCCTCAATAATGGAAATTCAACTGTTGATTTAAGTGAAAAGGGGATTTGTTGCCTTATGTAACTAAAAAGTCCAAGGGTGAGGTAGTCTGGCATCAGGTTTGCAAAATTCACCAAGAGTGTGAGGAATCTATCCCTCCCCATCTCTCAGCTCTGACTTTCCATATGTTGGTTCATTCCAGACAAGCTGTTCCTTTATGGGAACAAGATGGCTGGCACAGCCCCAATCTCATCCTCTCAGTACAGCAATCCTAGCAGGAGGAGCCTCTTTCTCCCAGTGGTCCTACTCACATTGAATCTCATTGGTCTGGCTTGAGTCATGTGCTCCTCCTTGAACCAATCACTGTAGCCCAAAGGGTAGAAGACCTTGAGGAGGTGGGCGTGGGTTATTCAGTCTCCAGTCGAGCAGAATGTGCTGAGAGTGGAAGAGGTCTGGGTTCTCCAAAGTAAAATCAAGGTGTAGTTTCCAGAAGGTGTTGAGGAGGCCAAGACCACAGGTCCGCATTAGAGGCCCCAACTTTGGCCATGTTCTAGCAGTGGTCCCAGAGATATAGAAGAGCTTTTTCAGCTAACTGAGTAGGAGACTGAACTTGAGGATCTCAAATAGTATGCCTTTCCATGCCAAGTGTCTATAATTTTTAGAAATAAAATTCACATCAAAGCATCTTATTAGCAGTGTTAATGCTGTGGAATTGCTTTGTGATACTTTTGGTAAGATTTAAACATTTTTAGTAAAAGTTTGGTATCTTTCAGGAAATAAAATTATATTTCTTCCCCTCCTTCTTCCAGAAAACTTGGATGAAACAATTGCCCTTCAGACTAAGAACAAGCTAGAAAAAAATGTTACTGACAATAAAAGCAAGCTTTTCCCAGGTATGATTTATTTAACTCTTTTTCTCTCTTTTAGCACAATAACCCTTGCAAATGGTAAATAATGACCAATAAACACTGATAAAAGAATGAAAGCTTTCAAATCAGAATTAACGATTCTGATAGGATTAAGTGGCTATAATCTTGGCTATTTCGTGGCTAGTCTCAGCACCAAAATCTGGTCTCAAGAAGCACTGAAAGAAATATAGACCTTTACTGAAGATGCTTAGGAAGTGACTGATGGGGAAAGGAGAGGACTCCATCACAAAACTGAGCAATCCTTCCTAAAATTCGCCTCTAGGTCTCTTTTCCTCTCCCCAGTATCACCATTTTTCCAGACCACTGCCGCTAGTCATCTGTCTACACTCTGCTGCCGTGTCCACTTGCTCTCCCCTCCCAGCTCCGCCTTTCTCCTCTGGGAGAGTGTGTGCCCCTGTGTCGTACGATTTACCCCTTTCTCTCGGTTTCTTCCCTTCTCCATCCCCGCCCATCACCCTGCTTAGCATGGTGGCCACCATGGAGCCGAGCTGTACAAAGCCTTCACGGGGGGGGCGGGGGGAGCAAAAGAGAAAAGAGCTCAAGTTCTTATACTTATTTTGTGTTCCTACACAAAAGTTATGTACCTATATTTGATGGCATAATACATAACCCTTTAAAATTACGTTTGCAAGTAGTTTTTAATAATGTGGCAACATCCTTTCGTAAGAACATTACTGACAAAAGCAAGGAACAAAATTGTACAAGTATGAAAAAAAGTGCATCAAAATATACAGAGAGACCACAGCTCCAGCAGTGGGTATTTTGCATAATGAGAGAATAACTGATCTCTTTATTCTTCCTATAGTAATAACCCTTTTTTTGGAAAAAAAAAACAAGCTATTGTTAGACTGCTCGAGGTTCCCTATTTTATTGACAATAGGGATACATTACAATTGTTTTCAAGGGTTTACCTACTTTAAAGTTGATGATTTTTTAATTCAATATAGGATTTCTAGAAAGAAATATAGTTATTTTTAAGTGAGAAGTGAGCAATGGTTACCCCTTCTTGACAGCAAGGGTCCAGTTCTCATCTTTGCATTGGGGTGACCAGGGCTAAGGACACTTGAAGAAGAATGCAGAAGGAAAGCAGGACTGCCATCCCCCTAAATTCTTAGGTGCTACTCTGAGCAATAAACATACAACATCAAGGAGAGGTTGGGCAACTATAAGAGTTACTTTAATTTGGAATGAAGACTCAAGTTTACTTTGAATCCTGTCATCTCCCCCTTGATTGCCTACTTGGGTCAAAGTAAGGAAAAGAATCCACACTCTCATGACACAGTGTGGCAGAAGGAAAAGAACACTAAAGTAGAATCTGGAAAGGTGAGGATTGGCCCAGCTCTTCTGCTAATTCAGTGGGTGACCTTGGGCACATCTTTCCCCTTTCTTGGCTTCAGTTTCCTCTTCTGTGAAATGGTGGAAGGGAGTTGACAGCGTAATCAATAAGAAGCTCCTCAGCTCAAAAAAATGATCTGACGTCAAACTGTGCCTTTTCAATAGAGTTTGTTTCTACATTAGGAATTAGTTAATAGATAAGAAGAGTTGTAATAACAGTGCACAATCTGATTACAGCGCCATCTGAGAAGAGTCATGAAGAAACAGATAGTACCAAGGAAGAAGCAGCTAAGATGGAAAAGGAATATGGAACCTTGAAGGATTCCACAAAAGATGATAACCCAGGAGGAAGGACAGATGGGCCAAAAGGTATGTGATTGACAGCTCTAGGTTGGCAATGAAGCTGGGGAGGCAGAAACTTTCACTACATCCGGAAGGGTGATCCAAAAGGCAAGCCCCACCAAACATGAGAAATTAGTACCGTCTGTATAGGAAAGATTCAGCATGTGGTATCTTTTATTTGAATAGCAATCATTTTTCATGTCTGAGTCTCCTAGAATGGCAAATTAGTTTCATTTTTTGATGGTCTTTAGTGACCAATGGGCTTTTGTGCCTAGGGAGGAACACTGTAACCATTTGGCATTGTTCAGTGTCCAATTTATGATCTTATGAATTAAGCAGTATTTCTTTAAACATAATAAACACTCTGTAAATACTCACATAGTACTTATTCACCAAAGTCATCAAAATTTGTGGATTTAACAAAGCAAATTTCCTTAATCATTCACTGTGATTGCACTGAGACAAATACTTTTAAGGACTTGATTAAGAATTGTAAATCAACTATGTCAAATTTCTGTAAATAACCTAAATACCTTAAAAAGCCAAAAAAAAAAAAAGCACATATTACGCTAGCCCAGTAATTACAAAACTTATGTTTTTATCCTTATGACATGTTCCTGGGGTCCAATTTTTACTCTGCCTTAGTAAATATATGTGAAGTAAGTACATAAAACTTACTTCTTCCTAGGATTTTAGCAATTTTACCATACCCTTAAAGAAAAAGACCATGGGAGGTTGCAAGTTCTAGGTTGTTATTGAATTCAGGTCACGATGTGGGATCTGGTTGCCCAGTCCTATGGTTCAAACCCTTTTTATCACAAAGTGTGCTAGTTACATCACAGAAATTTTACATCTCTCTCAGATAGATATATTCTTTTTCTGAAACTCACTGTCTTTACGAGAAGTCGTGAACAGATGGCTTAAACCTACCTCGTTTTTCTGTCATTGTGGTATATTGACCTCTTTGGTGTAACTGGAACCTTACAGTCTCATTAGCAGAGTCATCTAGAGATTTCCTTCTCTGGAAGCTGAGAGAGTAGGTCACTGCTCTCTCCTGGGTGAGGTGAGGGAGTGTGACATATGCTAATTTATCACATGAAGACGCACCATTGGGCTCTCCTCTTGTTGTTTATTATGTACAGTCATTAGCGGCAATTAACTGATGGGCTTTGCTTATTCCTTGATGTAATATGAGACCACAAAAGCCAATCATGTTCATGGTATAGCTCTTAATCTTCAACGGACTGCTTGACCCATTTACAGGTTCCCAATCTGTCCTGCTATAGATAGATACAGGTTCACATTCATACCTGATAATGAACCCATGCTTAAGAGTGTCTGTGTATTAAGTAGAAACAAACTAGCTATGTGTTTAATGCCTTGTAACTCAGTAACAGCAAAAAAATTCCAAACTGTTTCCCTTTTATATTACAACTACCTTTGTTAACACTTAATATTAACTTTTTCCATTTCTGTAAGTTGTTCCAGTTGATGATGGTGCTGCTGGTGATTTTTTGCTTAAATTGGCATAGCCCCCCTAGATTTCTCCTTTGCCTTTTTGGCACTGAACCCAGTGGTTTTTAAAGCAACTTTGCTCTCTGGCAAGAGCAGGGTATTCTAGACCCACTCCTAATGTTCCTGTCACAAGACTTGAAATCAGTTCCCCTTCAAAGAATTCTGTTCCTTTTTTGTAGAAAATACAGAGCCCTGAACCTGGGTTACACGGGTTCAAATGAGTGGTGACGTTGGCCGGAGATACTGCTTCTGTTTTAGTTATTGGGAATCTTTTCAGACAGAGCTGAAAAGAAACTTTTTCTTAATATGTCAAGTTCATGTTGATTTTTCATATTTTATAAGGTCTTATATTATGTACTCGTTTTCTCTAGCATAGATTTCATCAACCATCACAGTTTTCTCCTACACTGACATAGCTGACATACCAACTCAACCGTTTGGTAGTGGCCTCCATTGAGAAAGGCTATGATGTTGCATCTGGGCTCAAGAGGAGATTAATGACGTTTGTCGTGGTCATGGGAAGGGGGAATTGGTGATATACGTGTCACGTCTGCTGACCCTGTAAAGCAGTCACACTGCCTTGGTACTTCCAGTCAACTGTAGGTACACTTTGGATGAGCAGTAAACTTTAATATCTGTTTTAAATGGTGGTAAAATACATACACAGAATATAAAATTATCATCTTACCCATTTTTAAGTGTACATTTCAATGGCATTAAGCACATGCGTATTATTGTCCTACTGTCACCGCCATCAATTTCCAGAACTCTTTTCATTTTGCAAAACTGAAACTCAGTACTTGTTAAATAATGACTCTCCATTCCCCCTCCCTCTTCAGCCCCTGGCAGCCACCGTCTTACTTTTCTTTATGACTTTGACGCTCTAGGTACCTCATATAGTTGGAATTCTACAGTATTTGTCTTCTGTGACTGGCTTATTCCATTCAGCATAATGTTCTCAAGGTTCATCCAAGTTGTAGCATGGGTCAGAATGTCCTCCCTTTTTAAGGCTGAATGATACTCCATTGTATGTATACACCACATTTTGTTTATCTATCCATTTGTCTATGGACTCTTGGGTTGCTTCCACCTTTTGGCTATTGTGAATAATGCTACTCTAAACCTGGGTTTATAAGTATTTCCTCCAGACCCTGCATTCATTTTTTCTTGGGGGGATTATTCTCAGAAGTGGCATTGCTGGATCATGTGGTGATTTTATTTTTAATTTTTTGAGGACCACCATACCATTCTCCACAGTGACTGCACCATTTTACATAACCACCAAGACTGGGTAGGGTTCCAATTTCCCTGCATCCTCATCAATGCTTTTCATTCCCTGTGTTTTTTTATGGTTGCCAACCTAATGGATGTGAGGTGAAAGATGAGTGGTAAGCTTCTGAAAGGAAGTTAACTAGGAAGAGTGGTCCTGTGGCCTGAGAGAGAACACCAGGAATTGGGCAGCACAAAGCACTACTGCTCACCCTGACAGAAACCCAGTACGCCCCACTCATCTCCTCTAGTAGCAACCCATGTGTAATGATTGTAATTCCCCCGAGCACAGCGAGCCATTGGCTAGGGTCTTTGACCTGCTGGGGCAGCATGCTCATTGCTTAGGACAACATGCTCTATTGCTGTACAAATAGCCCTAGGAATAGACGCTGACAGGTTTCTTTGCTTGTTTCTGGAAAATATTAGCTAAATGAGGAATATGAAGGAGTTGATTGTCAGTAGCCCACAATTAGCTATTTAGGATGT
This sequence comes from Phataginus tricuspis, assembly GCA_029783875.1. Classification (NCBI taxonomy): domain Eukaryota; kingdom Metazoa; phylum Chordata; class Mammalia; order Pholidota; family Manidae; genus Phataginus; species Phataginus tricuspis. The sequence goes on along the minus strand of JAQQAC010003584.1, from coordinate 6,754,599 downwards.
GAGTGTTTGGAGACTAAAGATTAGGTTAGATTTCTTTTAATTTGCATCAGATAATAATGTGGTGAGAGGAGAGTGAAACTCCATCCATTTAGTGTTATTCTTTGTAATGGCTCTCCCGGAACATCAGGAAGAGGGTAGGGATTTGGGGCTAAAATGAGTTCCCCCCTTCCATTATTTAGAGCCATGCTACACCTGAACCCCATTACTCTGAAATAAAGAACACTGATTCAAGTACAGTTTATAAAACACTAACCTAAGCTTAAGCCAAGAACCAACATTTCTTGAAAAAAAATGTAATTTATTCCCAAAGCACATATGCCATATACCTTTGTATTCACATTTGGTTTACATGCGCTTTTTTTGAAGTCTGTTTGCTTCTCTGTCATTAAACCCACTGAGAAAACACATATTGTCTCTGCACAGAAAAATGAAACCATCCATGTGAGTGAAGGCAGGGTTTACTGGGTTTCCTGAGACATTTTTTCGGCAATAAATATTTATTCTGACGGCATGCCTGGCACCATGCTCAGGAAGTAGAACTACGGTAGGAATATAAGAACTGATGACTGCCTCTGAGGATTACAACAAGCTTTGAAATGACCTGAGAATAATTCTTAACCCATATGGAGGCAGGTATAACACAAGCCACGTACATAGGCACATACGTCCCTTATTGATGAGTCAGGAGTGTGTGGAATAGGCTCCCTTTCTTTTCTCTCTGAAAGTGGAGAGTGAATTGGAGGACATTTCAGAGCAAAGGGTGAGGTAATGGCCCAGTCAAAACCATTTAAGGAAATAATTATAAGAAGGACACATTGGCAGGAATATCTATAAGGAGTCTTACAGTCTTGCAACATGAGGTGATGGCCCCATTAACCACAGCAAATATTAACCATGCCAAGTATGTGCTGGATCCTATGAGAAATTGGAATAATAATAACGATAAATAATACTCTACATTTATATCACTCTGCAATTTACAAAGCATGTTTACATGCATCTCATTTCAGGCTTAATGTACAAAAATCCGATTAAATTACCAATGATGAAAAATGACACATTCACCTTTGAATATAGTTTAGTTAGCTTATTTAAACTTTTGTTTTCTATGGGGACTCACATTAAGAATCACATTTTAAAATACTGATTTCTAATTGGTGCAGTTATTTGAATAATTCAATTATTCCTAAATTTAGTGATATACCAATGAAATTGAATTTATTCTAATTTCAACATTTCAACCTTATCTATAAAATTGCTTCATTTTTCAACTAAATTGCTCTTTGGAGTACCAAGTGCTTTAACTTTATTCCATGATGTAAGTGTGGTTCTTTTTGCCAATTTGATGTTTAGTCATTCACTTCTGCTCTATGAGTCACTGAAACCTTTTTAAAAATCATCCAAGGGATGAGATAAGCATTGTGATACCCATAAACTCATTCCAGTGCTATCGTATGTCAAGCTTATGTCCAGATAATGGAATTAGGTTTTAAAAAGTGATCTCTAAGATACGTTTCACCTAAATGTCCTATCATTCCCATATCTTCTTTATAGAAGCCAGAAAAAATACCTATTTCATTAATAAATTGACTAGCTCATGTAGATGCTCTTACTTTTAAAGGAACATTAGAGGAGAAAATTCATGCCTTCATTCAAGCCCAAGGACATTGTTAGAAATATCCAAAAATAGTCCAGCCTTCTCCCCTGTGAGTTAACAGCGTGCCAGAAGCTAAGAGCAGGCATGGGAGACCTACCATCAACACAGGCTTTCCAAGGACAGCAAAAGAGAATTTATACCCGTATGGTGAAACCATGAATCTTCTCTGTGGAATTTACCCCTTAATTTACAAATAAGTAAACCAAGGCTTAGATGATGATGTAACTCACCTATCTTGCCAATGGGTTTCAGCCCCAGGCAAGTTTGCTATGGATTCAATGTGACCAAAGAAATTGACAGCAAAACTGTTCCTGGGGTGAAAGGGTTATACCCAACTTTATTTCCAGGTGGCAGGTCAGTCACTAAAATCCTGTTCACTCAGAGCGAGTCTGTATGCAGCAAGCTGGTCTCTGCCTCTGGGCTCCTCTGTCTGCACAGTCATCCCACACAGCCATCCTCTGGACCTCTGTCCTTGGCACTGCCACCGCTCCAGCCTCTGCTCTACTCTCCTACAGCCTTGCAGCCATACCACCTTATTGCACCCAGAGCACTGGGCAGAGCTCTTTATATAGAGTCAACGGTCATGTATTGCCCACAGGTGTACAGTGAGCTAATCAACCAGGGCCAGGTGAGAATCCCGGCCACAGGAACTCTCATTTTACCCACATCACCCAAGATCTCTTCACCAAAGAGTGGTAGAGCTGGGTCTTGAGCTCATGTCCCTTGACTCCTATCCAGTTCTCATCCCAACATTTCATGCTGCATCTTTTGGGAATAAAAAATGTCATCATTGTGCAGAAATTCTTGAACTGGATGGCTCTGGATTTCATGCTGGCATCCATGATACCAGCATCAGTTGCTTTGTTTCATTCATTTCAAAACTGTAATCATGGAATCTTTATATAAAACTTTAAGCATTGTATCAAACTTAATTTATACAGAACACTCTTTGAAAAGATCTAATATCTTTAGTATGTCCAGTATTCAATAAGTTTACTCTATTGATTTCTACAGTTGTGTTTTGTTTTTTTTTTAATGGGGGCAGAGCAGGCTAGCATATCAGAGTCAGGACAAATTCATATATAAAGAAGGATATTTGTCTGGCAGTGCTGAAATCCAGAATAGCCAGAAAAGCAGGGCTATGCCTTGACTGTGGCCCTTTTCCCATCTGCCTTAGCATATGTTTTAAGGCTTGTGCCTTATTACCTCAGCTATGAGCAATTTTTTTCCAAAGGAAGCTGAAATAAATTTGAAAAAAGCGATCCAGCTTTCCAAAGTAGACTCTCATGGGCTTTCAGTGCACACTGTCTAAATAAAAGATTTGCTTTTCAGCTCCCGAGAAAAGAAAATGTAAATAGGAACCAGCTGCTTCTGTCCATGAGCAGATGAACACCTGATCTTACCCCCCTCGTTATTAGTGCTCCAGTCAATGAGTGGAGGTCTCTTACTGGTTGCAGTTGTTTCCAAACTTTGCCCCATGTTGGAATCAACTCAGGATCCTAAAAAAAATAAAGATGTTTGGGCCTTACCTCGAGATATTCTGATTTAATTAACACGAGGAGTGACCTGGGCTTTGGATTTTTGAAAGCTCCCCTAAGGGATTCCAATGCATAGCCAAGTTTGAAAACCACTGCCTTCTTGACCAGTTTGGTAACAATGAGAGGCATTAAATTAGTCTAAGAAGTGAATTTTACTCAGCTGTACCCATTAGAGGCTCGGGATTCATTTTGTTTCATGTCTTGCCAATGGGCTTCAGCCCTGGACAAGTTCACTATGGATTCAGTGAGACCTAAAAAGTGACAATGGAACGTTCTTGGGGTGAAAGGTTTATACCCAACTTTAGTCCCACGGTGGGAGGTCAAGCACTAGAATCCCGTCCACCTCAGAGCGGTCTGCGTGCAGCAAGCCGGTCTCTGCCTCTGGGCCTCTGCTGCCCCCACAGCCATCTCAGTCTCTGTCTGCGGCGCTACCACCACCCCAGCCTCTGCTCTTCTGTACCGGCGCAGCCCAGATCACTGGGCGGAGCTCTTGAGTCAGTAACCATGTATATACTGCCCACACGCGTGTAGTGAGCAAGCTGACCAGGGCCAGGCGAGAATCCTGGCCACAGGAACCTTCACTTTCTCCACAGTTCAAGACCAGACTCCGAGCCCTACTCAGCTGTGACCCATTGGGCATATCTCTGAGCCTCAGTTCTCTCATGAGTAAAATGGAAATAATGCTTATTTCATAGAGCTCTCTGCAGATTAAATGACAAATGCTTATTGTATGTATAGCACATTTGTAGGTATGTTAAATTAATATAACTACCATTTAAATTCAGAATTCATTAAATTTCAAGTCTTTCAAGTAGTCCTTTGTGTGTGTGAAAGGAAGAAATCTATTTGTACTTTTAAAAAAAAATGTCCCTCATTCCAATTCCATGCTCACTGAGCAGTCTTCTAATTACAGTTTGGCTTCTGTATAAAAGAGGCCTTCAACCATTCACTCATTCAACAAATACTTACTGAGGGCCCACTATGTGTCAGGCTTTCTTCTAGGCATGAGAGTACATCAACAAACAAGAAATATTTCTCAAGGAGGAAGACAAGCAAACTTAAATAAGTCATATGGTAGAAAATAATAAGTGCTATAGATAAAAATAAAGCAGAAAAGGTGGATGAGGGTGATTGGGGGGGTTCTGTTTTAAATTGGAGAAACTATCCTAATATAAGTAATAATCCACAAGGTAGTTTTTTAATGGATTGCAGGCTGGTTTTCTTGAAGCTGCAGTAAACTCATTCTGTTATGGGGTGGTAATGTCAATATAGTGAATAAAATTACTTTTCATGCATTTCATACTTTTTAAAATTCAACACCATTTTTTTAGGTAATTGGTTCTAAGCAAAAAGTAACCCAAGATGCTACTGAACCTCCTATTTCAAATTGCCTTAAGTTGGGTTTCTTTCGGAGTAGACTCTGAGAGAAAGATGTAAGGTCAAGTTTAATTGGGAGGCGACTCCAGGAAGTGGGGGGGATAGGTACATGAGATGGGGTAAGATAATAACCCAATGGAAGTTATGTTAATGAACAGGCTTCAGCTGTGGGCAGCTGGGACTCAGCCCCACCAAGGACCCCTGGGAGACCGTATGTTCCTGTGGAGTAAGGAAGCTGGGCTATTTTCCTACCAATTTTATGCATCTTGGGTTGAGGGTACCTCTATCAGCATATCTGGAATAAGTGCAGTGTCTTGCTTGAGGGTTTCAATGGAGCGTTCTTGGGGTAAAAGGGTTTATACTCAGCTACTTCCTCACAGCGGTAGGTCAAGCACTAGAATCACATCTGCAGCCAGAAGTGTGCAGGTCCACAGTCCACCTCTGTCTCTGCTTCTCCCCAGAGCACTGAGCGGAGCTCTTTATATATAGTGGCTCAGTCAACAATAGCTCATTGCCTACAGGTGTGCAAGCAGTAGCCTAGCAGCAGGTCAATTACAACATCAAATAGTTTAGGGTCAGGTGAGGATCCTGGCCACCCGAACTTCCATTTTCCCCGTAGGATGGATGAGGGTGGGGAATCAACTATGGTAAAAGAATCATTTTTTTACTCTAATTCAAAGTTTTTAATGTAATATTTAAACAGAGACTAAGCTCTCATTTTCCTTTTCTCAAATAATCTCTCCATATTTTGATATGATATCATAGATAAGATTGTGGGAAGAATGCTTAAAATTAATTTAAACAAGATTATTTTTACAGAGTCTCAAAAGTTTCAGAAGCCCTAATTACCTAATGCACTAATGATGAATTATTATCTGTTCATTAAAGCAAGCCCTGTGAGACCCACTCATTTGATCTATATTCTTTAAAAATAATGAAATTGCATTCTTTAGAAATAGTCTATACTAAGATTTCTTTCCTTGGGCAAAATGCATTATCTGACTGAATTACTCTGAAATAAATAACAGTTGGTACGTCACCAAATCCAGTTGACAGCAAGCAGGCAACAATGGAGCTCCCTGTATTCACTGTGCTGTGATGTTGTAATCAGCCGGGGGACATTGGTCTCTCATTGCTCTAAGGTTCCTAAAAACAAAGCACTGAAATCAAGACTTTTTCTACACAGGTGATTGAAATGCATAGGGGCTGAAAATTGTGGATCTCTTCTCTTGCCCACTCACCTCCTTTTTGCACAAGAACTTCTCTTTGCTTCTTTGGGGACCTGATAACATGTAGCGCCAGGGCTGAGGCAAGAGTGGGCTTACAAGGCCAGGAAGAAAGATGCTCAGGAAGTCAGTTAGATCAAAGCAATAGTGGTAATTGGAACATCAGCATATTTTAAAGCAGGGTTATTGTTAATGGACTGTAATCAGAGGTACTGTGGAGAAAGTGAAGGTTCCTATGGCCAGGATTCTTGCCTGGCCCTGGTCGGCTTGCTCACTACAGATGTGTGGGCAATACGTTATTCTTGACTCTTTATAAAGAGCTCTGCCCCGTGCTCTGGGCGACACGGCTGCAGGAAAGCAGAGGCTGCAGTGGTGGAAGCACTGAGGACAGAGACTCAGATGGCTGTGGGGGCAGAAGGGCCCAGAGGCAGAGACCAGCTTGCTGCATGCAGACTCGCTCTGAGTGGACAGGATTCTAGTGATTGACTTGCCACCATGGGAATAAACTTGGGTATAAACCCTTTCACTCCAAGAATGTTCCATTATCTTTTTTCAGCCTCATTAAATCCATAGTGAACTTGTCTGGGGCTGAAACCCATTGGCAAGACACACCCAGACTCAAGCCTAGCTCTACTGCTTACTAGCCATGTGATCTTAAACATACTACTTTCTCTCTCTGCCTCAGTTTCTTTATCTGTAAAATGGGGGTGAAATAGGACTGCCTCAGAAGGTCATTGTGAAGAGTAAAGGAAATGATGCATTTTGGAGTGCAAGCACAGCCCCTGGCACACAGCAAGCACACAGGATGGGTAGTAAACCAAGAGGGCACAAAGGTGGCTCAGAGCAGGTGGTCACCACACTGAGCCATGACAGCCATTGCTTCTGCAGAGCCCATGGATTTTTGAAAGCCTCTTTTCCTAGGCCATCCAATACTCTGCAGACCACCCGGCCTCCTGGTGCAGACACTGTGCACGAGTGACCTCACTTGGTTACTAGGATGGTTGATTTCCTTGAGACAGAACAGGGCTGCCTCAGTGTCCCTGTGTGCAGAGAGGTCTTACCTTTCAGATAGTGCAGGTAGCAGAAACTTGGCAAGACTAGAGTTCAAATTCCATCTCCATTATTTCCTGTGTGGCCTCAGCCAAGTCAGTTAGCCTCTCTGGACCTTAGTTTCCTTGTCTTTAAGCTGATGGTAATGCCCACTTGGAGACAGCAATACACGTAGAGCATCACAGAGCCAGTGCTTTACCGATGGCCTGGTATTCTCTCTCCACACTGGAGGCCCACTGGAGAATGTTTATACCCAGGGGAGTTTTACCAGGATGGGTTCTCAGGTTCACATCCAAACCTTGACATGAGGCCTGGGTCACTTCCTCGTCTCTGCTTCTACACATTCCTCACCAGATTGGGCAGAAGACTTGTGGCTTCACAAAACCACCCATTTGAACCTACATGACAATATTATTTGATGTTGGAGTCTTTTTAAGTAGCTGCCGCTCTGATTCAGTTCTTGACCTGATAATGCTCCTCAGTTTGGAAGAATCATCCCTAGCCAGAAATGACACAGTCTAAAACTCACAGGGACCCGCCTATACAGTGAACTGATCGAAATTCTTTTCTGCCAGGACATCAAGCTGTACTTATTTGTGTGTGGGGAGGGTGGCTCCTTGACACTTTCGAGCCTGGTCCTATCTCCTGGAACCTTAGGCCACCCACTCTCCTTGCTATCTCCCTGCCACCACACACATATATGCACCCTACCTCGTTAGGGGCTCTACTCCACAAGTCCTCACTAAATCCAGTTACGGTTTTAAACCAGAGGGTGGGCTTTCAAAAAGATGCAGTAGTATTCTAGAGTGCTTGATACAAGTTCTCTTGCCTTTTCCAGGGAAAACAGAAGCCTATTTGGAAGCCATCAGAAAAAATATAGCATGGTTGAAGAAACACAACAAAAAAGGAAATAAAGAAGGTAAGGATTTAGGGTGGTTGTAAATTGCAGATTTCAGCCATTTGTCAGGGGTCCTTGTTAAATGAAGACCCTCAAACCGGGCTAAAGTTTCTGCACAGATCCAAAAAAAAAAAGACTCTAGGTACCTCTCAGATGCATAAGGGAACAGAACCTCCATTTCTCTTATTTTTCAATCAGCCTCTCAAGCAAAGGCCTTTTCTTTTACATTTTTATTATGAAAATGTCAAACAAAAGTAGAGAAAATACAGTGAATCCCCCTGTATCCACCACCCACCTTCAATAATCATCAACATTTTGCCCTTTTCTTGGAGTATTTAAAAAAAAGTATTGTCCAAGCACGTATTGAATGCACCCTGCAGTCCCAAAAGCATTTACTTAAAACACAGAACCAAACTCTGTTCTGCTCTGAGTGAGAGTCACGAAAGACGGTAAGATGCAGCCTCCCCCGTACCCCGTGCCCCGGGGCCACCCGAGGAGCTCCAGCATCAAAGCCAGCCGGCCCTGCTCGGCGCTCTCACAGGCACGGCGGTGGAGCTCCAGCATCGGTAAAGCCAGCCGGCCCTGCTCGGCGCTCTCACAGGCACGGCGGTGGAGCTCCAGCATCGGTAAAGC
>JAQQAC010003584.1:6653783-6746210 GCA_029783875.1 Phataginus tricuspis | reverse complement strand
TCGGCGCTCTCACAGGCACGGCGGTGGAGCTCCAGCATCGGTAAAGCTAGCCGGCCCTGTGTCTTGCCAATGGGTTTCAGCCCCGGGCAAGTTTGCTATGGATTCAGTGTGACCAAAGAAATTGACAGCAAATGTTCTTTGGGGTGAAAGGGTTTATTACCTGGCTTGTTCTCCCCGCGGGAGGTCGAGCACTAGCGTCTCTACCTCTGCCCAGAGCACTGGGCCGAGCTCTCTAAATAGCGCAATAATAGCTTACTGCCTAAAGGTGTGGAAGCGGTAGCCTAGCAACAGGCCAATTACATCCTCAGGTGGTTTAAGTTCAGTGAGGATCCTGGCCATAGAAACCCCAACTTCCCACACCCTGCTCGGTGCTATCACAGACAGGTATGGTGGTGCCGAGGAGAAGAGAGGAGGGGGCATGTTTTCCTTTGGGAACAGAGACCATGGCGAGAAAGGACCCCAGGAAAGCCTTTGTGGAAAGGCAAGTGAGGAGAGATGGAGGCAGAGGGAACACTAGGTGCTAAGACATAAAGGGACTAACTAGAGGGACAAATTCTGGGAACTGGAGCCATTCAGTGTCCCAGGGGCACTGTGTGTCTGTGGGGAGGACCTGCACATAGGGCCCGGGAGGTGGGCAGTGGCCAGGCCAGGCAGCAGCTTGTGCACCCTGCAAAGGCGGTTAGTTTAGTCACAGGAGCCTAAGTCGAGGCTCAGTTAGGTTAGGAACTGAGAAATCTACCTGGCAGCAGTGTGGTTACAGATTCAGAAAATAAGATCACAGAAGATTCAAGGGAAGGATCTGGAGCAGAAATGATGGGGCTCAAACCAAGGCAAGTCAGAGGAAATAAAGAAGAAAGGAGAAATTCGAGAGAAAATCATGGAGAGGAGCCTAATATGAGTCCTAGGTGCCTGGCCAGAGCACTGCAAAGGGATGCTTTTAAAATGACATAAGCAGTGCTTTTCAAACTTTGAAGTGCCTTCAAATCACCTGTGGAGCCCCTAAATGTCCTGACGCCAGGTCACACCTAAGTATCACTGTCTTGCCAATGGGTTTCAGCCCCGGACAAGTTCACTATGGCTTTAGTGAGACCAAAGAAATAACAGTGGGATGTTCTTGGGGTGAAAGGGTTTATACCTAGCTTTATTCTCACAGTGGCAGGTCAGTCACTAGAATCCCGTCCACTCAGAGCGAGTCTGCATGCGGCAAGCTGGTCTCTGCCCGCACAGCTGTCTCAGACTCTGTCCTCGCACTGCCACCACTCCAGCCTCTGCTCTCCCGCAGCCTTGCAGCCGTGCCACCATGTCTCCCAGAGCACTGGGCGGAGCTCTTTTGGCGCATGTGTATAGCGAGCTAGCCAGCCAGGGCCAGGTGAGAATCCTGGCCAGAGGAACCTTCACTTTATCCACAATCACTAAATCCAAAACTCGAGGGGCAGGACACAGGCATCCGTTTTTTTTTAACACCCTCACCATTTCGCTGTACAGCCAAGTTTGAGAATTGCAGGGATTGAGCACGGTGGGAAGAAGAGGTATTTTCAGCCCCCCTTTAACCATGATCTTCTCTGTTGAGTGAGAAGGAAAGAACTGCCAGGTCTTCATACTTTATGTTCAAATGATAGGAATTCCCAGGCTGTCAGTTCTATTAAAATTCACATGAACTGTATTTCATCAAATCTGTCACTGATTGATTGAAAAATGCACCATTTCACTTACTACTAAAGAAGAAAAATTATAATGTGCTATCAGTGACTGCGAAGACTTTAAAATTTAAACACAAGTTTATCTTAGAATCAGTGTAATGCAGTAGGTACTAAAATACATTCCGAAACCAATGTAAATTGTGTAGTCTACCAATTTGGAGTATTTCTTTCACTAATTAACATATGTATCAGACCCCTGGTCAGAACCAGCAACAGCTTGCAATTCAATCTTCCACTTCCAGAAATGGCCAACCTAGTGAAGCACAGAACTGTGGTGCTTGCCTGTGGAGGGCATCTTGCCAGTGGGTTTCAGCTCAGGCAAATTCACTCTTGATCTGGGGAGACCAAAATATGACAACGGAACATTCTTGGGGTAAAAGGGTTTATACCAGCTTTAGTCTCCTGCTGATAGGCCGAGCGCTAGACTCACATCTGCATCCAGCAGTCCGCAGGTCTGTAATCCTCCTACGTCTCTGCCTCCGCCTGGAACACGGGGCAGAGCTCGTTATATAGTGACTCAGTCAGTAATAGCTCATTGCCTACGGGTGTGGAAACAGTAGCCTAGCAGCAGGCCAGTTACATCATCAAGGAGTTTAGGGTCAGGTGAGGGTCCTGAGGACAGTGTTGAGCCTGTTGCTCCCTTCTGCCTCCAGGAAGTAAGGGGGACACACAGTCACCCTCCCGAAGGCAGAAGCAGAGAGCTCTTCCTCCACTGCCTTCTCATGTACTCTGCTGAACTTGGGTCGCCTGGCAAGCCTGTGAGAATCTAGGTCCTAAGACCAGTGCAGTGGCTGCTGCTGGGTAGGCAGGAGGTCTTGCTATTAGTTCTGACCTTCCTCTGCTGGTGCCCTTTGTCTGGCAGGGGCCAGGGTAACCTGACTGTCTTTCCCACACCCAGGAAAGGGAGGTCCGTGTGATGTGGTAGTGAGGATGATGGTAAAATCTTACAAAACCTTAATAAAGAAGCCTGTTTTTCTTAAAAGGTGAGTCATAGCCCTTATATTTTTTGAGCCTAACAACTTTAAAATCTTTTACAAGGTTATCAAGGCGGCTATGGACTTGTGTGCTCTAAAGCCAGCTGATGGCCTTTCCTCTGCTTTTCCCACCATGCACAGTGGTAGCTATGTCATAAAGATAATTTTCCATGTCAAAACAGCAAAACAATTTCCTGTTTGTCCATTCAAATCACCTGGACCTCATCACGTCCATCCTTGGGAATCTGCCTTTTGTCCCACCAAAGGTGTTGAGCCTGCCGCTGATTCTGAGGAGCCTGTACTGACTTGAACCATGACAACCAAGAGGCAGCTCTTGGTGCCCTCTGAGTCAGTCTGGAATCAGCCTATCAGGCGCACACGCAATGTATGTTCAGCTTGATTCTCTGTTTTCTGCCTGAGAAAGGGAGAGAACAAAACAACACAAGACCCCAGCCCTTACTGAATGTCTGTCTGCAGCACTTAGCTGCTTCACATTCACTCCTTCAAGGCCGTAGAGTGGTCAAAGCAGGAACTACAGACAGACCTGGGTTCAGAACCTGCCTCCACCACGAGCCGGGCAAGTGGCTTACCTCCTCTGTCCTGTCTCTTCCTCTCTGAACTGGGGATCCTCATGCTGGCCTAGTGGGCTTTGTGAGGAGCAGTTAAGATCCTGGTTGTAAAGTGCTCGATGCTGAGAATTCTGTCTTTGATTCTCATGCCTCATGAAGAGCAAATGCCCTCTTCAGTGACAGGAAGATAGGCTCTAAGCCTCAGCTCGCCGTGGTATGATAACACCTGGTGCTTGTCGCGAGGCCTTTGTGCTTACTTTTCCCTTCCTGCAGGGCCTTCAGGATGCCCAAGTGACCCAGATCCCAGTTCCATTCAGACTAGCTAAATGTGGCCGTGGCATGCTCTGTTTGCGCCGCACTCTTTCCTTTCTCTTCCCTTTACAAACTGAAAGAAGGCGGGGCCCTACTCCAAGGGGCTGCCAATGGCCAAGACAAATGACACCGTCCTCAGGGAACTTGGCCTCGGACAGTCTGGAGGGTGGGAGACACACATGTCCAGCTATGAGGGATGTGTGCCATAAATTTTAGTGTCGCCATAGGATGTATTGTGTGCAGCCATTTAAAGTGGTGTTACTAAAGAATATTAATGCTCACAGTATAAAGTTAAGTGAAGGGAACTATACACACACACACACTCTGTGTTGAGATAGATGTATTGAAAAGCTAAAAAAGAAAATGCCAACTGTGGTTATTTATGATTCATAGAAACCAGGTGACTTAAATTTCATTTTCATGTTTCTGTATTTTCCATTGTTTAAAACAATAAGCATATAAAGAATCAAGGGAAGATGTGGGTTTTTTTTTAAGCTTTCAGAAAGATGACACAGGCAGCCTACTTACTCAGAGATCTCTTTATTTTTAGTGGATGGTTTGATGGTTTACATAGAATTTTTGTTTAAGTAGGTCAGAGGAACTATAAGGAGGTTACAGTTTGGTTTTGCGCCATGCATAGAATTCAAACACTGTGAAAATCAAGGTAATTCTTAATTTGGAGGAAAAAAAGGTGGTTTGTCAGATCAACAGAAACTCAGTGTAACCAGTAAGGTCAGAAAGTCAAAACGCCTGCTTCTGATGGTAACTTTTACTACCCATGTGACCTTGAACAAGGTACTTAAGCTTTAGGGTCTTGTTACCCCAAATGTGAGTCCTGGACCAGCGGCATCACTAGCTCCGGGAAACTTGTTTAAAGCACACGATCTGGGGCCCCACCTCAGACCTACTGAATACAAATCTGCCGCATCCCAGGGGCCCCAGGTGATGGGCGTAAGGTTTGCAAAGCCCTGGCCTGTGAGCCAGTGCGCTCATGGTCAGATGAGGGAGACACTTCCCACCGCAACACCTCACAGCTGTGACGATGATGAGCAAATACGCTCATACATGTAAATATGACTTTAAACTGAAAAATACTGCACGAATGCCGAGACCACAAATGTCTTCCATTGTGAAAGACTGCGTGAGTTGTACAAAATGCTTCTTAGCTAACGGTAATCACTGTAATGGGATTGCTCTTTCTTGATCTCTGCTTGTGATACTCTAATGATATTTTCCAGATTATGACCTTTCAAAGATGAGGGACTTCATCAACCAACAAGCTGATGCTTACATGGAGAAAGGCATCCTTGATAAAGAAGAAGCCAATGCCATCAAGCGTATTTACAGCAGCCTGTAAAAACGGCAGGCCATCCAGGCATCCTTAGACTGTTTCAGAAAAACGTAATATAGCTTAAAGTAAAACACTTCTAATTCTGTGATTAAAGTTATTTTGACCCAAGGATTACTAGGAAGTGCTGAATTTACAGTAGTTAACCTTTTAGAAGTGGTTAAAACATAGCTTTCTTGCCAGAAAACTTTCTGAAAAGTAAAGTTGTGTGTAAGCTGAGATTTTGTATATAGAATCCTTATTTCCTGATAGATTTACATTTTATAATCAGAGATACGTTGCTCTGAAAAAGTCTGTAATGGACTGAACTTAAAACTGAACTTTTTTCCCACTGTAGCAGACACATAAGCACCCCCTGAAGAATTAGGGGGCTCTTTTCAAGGCATGCTGGGTACCGAAGCACCTCAAAGAACATGTCTGTTACACGGTGTCATTTCCACTACCAGTTCCCTTTTGGGAACTGAAATAAATTCACATTTCCTCAAAGCCTCTATAGCTTAAAGCATAACTCTCTGCTTTTTTTATCTGCTCCTGCTGGCTGTTATCAGGCCTGATAGCACAAAAAGGAACATAAGAAATAGACATAGGATTCGCTGGATTTATTAACAATTTCCCCCCACTCTTAATGTTTTCTATTAGTGAGTTTTCAGACATCGAGCTTGTTTATTAAGAGGGATATCTATGTACTCTCCAAGGAGAAAAATGAAGTCATAAGCATTACATAAAGTGAGGAAAAAATTCATGCCATATGTGAGCTATCTAAACTGAAATTGATCCAAACCAAGGTTTCTCAGCAGAGAGCGAGAGGCCAGTTAGTGGGGTAGAAACAGAGAAGAGTCATTTCCTTCTCTGAGAAGCAGAGCTCGTAGATGAGCTTCCCTGGAGGAAAAAAATTAATGCACTTTGGTCTCTTCGCATTCCTTCTCCTCAACCCCCATCACTCACACAGCCCTGAAGGCAACACACAGGGGCCCACGGTCCTCCGATGATGTTAATGGGCAATGTTGCCAAACTAAAGAATGCTTTGAAAATATTATTCAGTATAAATTAATTACATAAATGTTTTTATATATTTCAGTTGAAAATCATAAAGATAATATAATGCTTTGTGTATTCGCTGTACGACTTCAAACAGCCTTCTGTCCTGAATGCCCCTACTTGGTATTCACTTTTTGGAAAGAACGGGAACTTCCAGGGAAATTTTAAGAGACTACTGTTCAAGGGTAGGAGACCACTGCTGCTCTTCCCCATCCTCCCTAGAGTTGCAAAAATCAGCAATAGCCAAAGCCTGTCACACACAAAACTAACCTCAATGCGTTCTAGAGAAGCCAGCACTCACTGCTGAGCTGGGAGAGGGAACTAAAAAGGCCTCTGCCTGAACAACACGAGCTGAAGCACATTGGCTTTAATGGTGTCTTTGATAACATGACTACTTCACCCACGTCCTATAGTCCAGACAGGCTCCTTCTGTGCCAGAGACAGAAAACTGACTGATACATTTTATCCATTCACTTTTTTATAATTTATCTAGGTCTCTGTGTAGTATTTTTTAAAGTAGGAAATTTACTTAGGGAGTTTATTGGAGCTTTCTGAGACACTAACATTAATTAGCTCCTACTGATAACCAAGACAAAAGGGAGATCTTCAGTCCCATTTGATAAATGAGGAGACTGGTTCACAGAAAGCACCCGGGCCCAGGATAGTATGGCCAAGAAGTGGTAATGTTGGGAGGGACTAGACCCCAGTCTCTTGTCTCAGACCTCTCCTCCCAGTGACTCTCTGTGCAAGGCAGGGACTCAAGTGCTCTAGTGCAGGACAGTTTAACTGCAGCCATAATAAACTCAAAAATTTTAACATTTTGAAGAGGGGAGAGACATTTTAGCTAGAAATTGCTAAGAGATACCTTAGACAAAAGTAAAATACTCAGAAAAATGATTTTGAGATTGTGGTCTTAATTTCAAATCTCAGTTTACGTTTTAAGTTTTGGGTAGTGTTCTTGGATTTATGTCTTTTCGAAAGCTCTCAAATTTCAAATAATCTCAAATTATTTTATGTTAAACAGCACGATGACTACATTTTTTAAACGTTCCTAGGCTGCCATGGAGGCCCTGGCCATTTCTAACATACACAACTGTTCCCTTTATTTTTTTCTTTTAGTTTTCTCCTTTTCCAACTAACTCCCCACAGTTCAGGTACTAGTGGCTACAAACACGCAAGAAAAATGCAACAGAACAGCAAAGGATGGTCATGAGATCACCCATGGCCAAGAGGGCAGGAAATAAAGGAAATAAAAACAGATGTTATTATCATGAGGAAAACTGAGAAAGAACAAAAGGGATTATGGATGTTATGAACAAGAAATTCAAGACAAGGGCAGACAGCTACTGTCTCCCATTCCTGCGCCAGCTGGTCGGCCTCAAGGCTTGGATCTGTGCAGTTTCTGGTTCTGCAAGCTCTGCTGCACTAACACCTAACGGCATGGAAGACCTGGAGGAGAAAGATGGGAAAGAGAAAGCCAGGGGAGATCAGAAGAGAAACACAGGTCCTTTTTGCCCCACAGAAAGCACACTCCTTTGGGGACTGGGGAGGGATAAAATATGGGGAATTTTTCAGGAAGCTGAAAGATTTATTTAACCTGGTACTTGAACAGAAATTGAAGCCAACAAAATTTATTTGCAAAGATTATATTGCTTAAGGTTTACTGCTGTAAACTGTACATATAATAAAAGTAAGACAAATAATGTGAATAAAAACCTAACCCTCCATTTGAATGAGCTCAGTCACTAGAAAACACTATAAAGTGACTCATCAATGAAATCTAAACTAGGATTCACCAGTATGTCAGCATGGTATTTCTTATATCTTCCTCTGACTGTATTTCTTGTTTTTACCCTATCTGAAACACATCAGGGCAAGTACTATAAAAGCACAAAGGTTACTAGCAACCATAATTGCTTTGCTTTTAGACTATTGAAGCTTTGCTTTCAAAATTCCAATAAAACCATTAAAATGGAGGAGAATCTGTCACTATTTCAAAAATATAATTTAAAAATCAATTTCACTGAAGAAAAATTGAAGACTCAAATATGAAAACATAGTTTATTTTCTCATTCAGACTTTTGTATTTTTACAAAATAGCAGACAAAATTTGGTTTTTTATATTAATACAGAATACGTAATACATATTGAAACATATATATATATATATATATATATATATATAGCACTTAAGTATAAACACATAGCAAAATCAGCATCACTTAAACAGCAACCATGTTGTTCACGCAGTTAGGATTTCTCAGGCGCTAAACATTGTTTTTAGCTTGAATACGTATATAGTCTTTGATGCTTTATGTCAACTAGTATTTACAAAAGCTAGTCTAAAAACTACCACCACCTATAAAAGTAATGAGTCTTAGGATACAATTTTGCTATCATGCCATGATAAAGACTTAAAATGATGAGAGCCAAAGGGAACTAATCACTTCCTGCCACTGCAGGAGGCAGACCTACTTAATCATGACTTAAAGAGGTGCACTGTGAGGATACGAAAAGGATGCTTTGGAATCCTCAATTGTTGGTTTCTTTATGCTCCAACCATCTCTTAATCCAGGCTAGATTATGCCCCCAATCATCTAACTGTGATAGAGGGAAGTTGCATAGAGACTTTCTTCATCTCTGAAAAAAAGGAATTCAGCATAAATCAGTGTTTAAAAACTATATCCACAAAACTAACACATACACTTACTACACCACTTAATATCTGCTTGCCAAAGGAAGGCAAAAGTATATCAACTTACAATTCAAACAACACCTTGAAAGTTGTATGAAATGTAAGTACTCATTAAACTGTATCTTATTGTCTACATTATTGGTGTCTCAGCTACTGAAATTAAGAGTAGTACATGTTATATATTTATATTTTTATATTATGCTTACAGTATATTATAATTATAAAATGATTATATTCGTGTTTATATTTGTTTGTATTTTCAATATTCCATCTCTTTCTGAAAAAGGTTTGAGGCATCAAACAGCATACATACATTAAGATGAATAAAATAGAAATAAAAAATCAGGTTTAAGGAAAAGGATACAATATACTAACCATAAGAAATATTATATAACATTGTATATCAACTATATTTATATTTTAAAAAAGAAATATTGTAGTTGTTGAACTGAACATTAATTTTAGTAGCAATCTTCATGATGGGCAGGGCAGAAAAGGAAACACCATAGGTTGTGCCATTTGTAGAATCATAAAGGACAAAAGCAACCAGTTCCGTAGGAGAGAGAAAGGTTTGCCCTAACACCAAATTAAAGAACAAAGAAAAAAGCTCACATGAGAAACACCAGGTAACGAGTCATGGACAATGTGTTTGACAAATCTGATAAGATTCAGTATTCCACAGATGATCTCTAAGGCATGGCCTCTCTGAAGGGGTCAACTCGATGTCTGCGCTTGCCCGCTGTCCAGAATTGCTAGCTGGACAGTCACGCAACCGAAGCAAAGGAGCAAATGTTTTATGATAAATAACAGAGACTTAAAAAAAAAGAGGCATTGAAATAGATAAAGCCCTGTGTAGAATGTTTAGACTTCATATATAAAAACAGGGTTTTCTAGAATTAAAACACAGCTTTTTATTAAAGCAAAAAGAAAGAAAGATTTGGCCAAGGAAGGGTATCTTACAAGTTATTTAGCCTCTGACATTTTACCAGCACATTTTTACCTGCTTTCTTCTTTTAGTTTCTTGGCTGCCTGTGTTGATAACTTGATCTGCAGGTCTAGTCTCTGCAGGAAGTCTTTGGCTGACACTTCCTCAGGCTGCACAGGCTGCACGGTGGCCTCGGGAGGACTGGGAGGAGAGAGGTCTTCCTTAGCGGCTACGGGCTCCTCTTCATGAGGAAAACTGCCATCGACAGTTTCACTTCCTGGAGCATCCACTGAGTTAAGTCCATTAAACAACAACGCCTTCTCTGATATAACTGGGATGTTCAAAGTTTTCTTCAGAAATATACAATCATTGGTAAACAGTTTATTTGCCCTTTTAATCTGCTCCATCTAAAATATAAAAAAGGGAATACAGAGTTACATATAAACAAACCCAGAAGATTTGTTCTACTAAACTAAAAATGTTCATGAGCAAAATGTGTGCAATGCTTTCTCTGAATCTGAGTTTCTTAATTTGAGTTTATTCATCTCCCCAATACCTCCAGTTATTTCAAGAAATGTCAGGAAATTCTGTTTCTCAATTTAAAAACAACTTTTCGTCTTCTTGCACTATATTATTTACCCCAAAAGGCAGCTTTTACCAAGCAACCTTAAATCCCTGAAGTTAAAAAATGCAGCATTTTTAGCATTTAATAAATTCCATTCTTATTTTAACATTTATGTTATCTGATTTATTTATTTATTTATTTACTAGTGCTGTTACATACAGAGAGCTTCCAGTGCCTCTAGAATTGTATTTGGTAAATATAATGGATACAGTACATAGTACAGAGATGAGTACAATGAGAATTTGGAAGAATGGTGTGGACTGAGTCATGAAGAAAGGCTGCAAAGAGATGGCAGGGTTCTGATTTTGATCCTTTTGACTTTAGATGGTCCTTGGAGAATGGGTAGAAGGGGAACAGGTAAGGAAAGGAGATGAGGAGGACTTTACATACAAAATCTCATTCTTTCTACCCTACTAAGTAGATATTTTGAAGATCCACTTTACAAATAAAAGAAACAAAACTCATAGAGATTACATACCATGGAATCATCATACAACTGGCAGATGAAGAAGCTAGAGTTTAGTACAGGTTTCTATAAGCTCACACTCTTTCAGAGCCTGTGGTTGCCTCTCCCAAACCACAGATATGGGGAGGGGAGGTGGAGGGAAAGAGGGAATGGAATTTATATGCGTTATCTCATGTACCCTTCATGACAGTGCTGCAATCTCGATACAATCATCTCCTTTTTACAATGAACAAATAGAAATTCAAGAGAGTTAAGTGGCACGCCTAAATCCCCAGTGCTGGTAAGTCCAGACAGGACTCAACCTGCTGGTTCTGAGCACCGTGGAGAAGTGCTTAGTCTAATGTTCATGACACCGTACTACAATGCAGACGCAGACGTCACCGCCCAACTAACTGGGGAACTTGCTCCGTGGAAGGCTCTTTCCATGCATTGTTCCACCGATTTTCACAACCCGTTGGGGTGTGTAACTGAGACAGTTTGGTGCGATAGCCAAGCACACAGGCTTGGGAATCTGACAGCGTGGTTTCAAATCCCAGCTCCACCCACACGAACTATTTGAACAGGAGCTTGTTACTTCTCTCACTGAGTCTGTTTCCTCATGTGTAAAACAAGTATCATCTACCCTTCACAGGGTTTGTCAGAAGGATTAAATGAGAGTTTATACACATATTTGCATAGAGGAAAAAAGAAAGAAAAGAAAGGCAGGCAGACAGAAAGAAAGGAGAGAGGAAGGGAGGGAGAAAAAGAAAGGAAGGAAGGAAGGAAAGAAGGGAGAAGAAAAAGAAATAGGGGAGATATAAGAGATATATAAATATACATGAAAGAGAGAGAGAGGGAAGTAGTGAGGGAGGGAGGGAGGGAGATATTATTTAGCAGAGCACCTGGCAGTAGATGGTACTTACTACTCTCTTTTCTAATGAAGAAATTAAGATGCACAAGAAATGATTGATTTGACCAAGTGCACACGGCTCTTTAAACGCATGAGCTGCAATTTCTGTCCGACACACACCAGGATAAAAGTTCATGACTAACGGGACCAAATTATGGGGATCTTTTAATGCCAAACTGACTACGAGTGATAAAAATTAGATTTCTACTTCAAAGAGCCTGAAAAAACAATAGTCCAATACTAAATGGGTCTTGCTCCTCCTGCTTTCCTGCTATAAGCCGTATCCCCACAAATAGCACGTTTAAAGCTTTCTTTTCTCTCTTGTAAAGATACTACATTAAAGTATCTTTTGTGTAGGGTGGGATGGTCTTTGTGTTCTGTTTTCTAGTTAAAGGAGAGAAGGCAAGGGTGAGAAAGAACATGAATGGACAGGTGCATTTCAGAGACAAACTTAAACTTGAAAAATCCTCAGTAGCTCTGGTCCTGCTCAGGCTTAGATTTGAAAGATGTAAATAACTTGAATACTTCCTTCATAGCAGGTTCAGGTACGTTCTAAGCTGCCTTTAGTGACCCCTGTTTTTACCACCTAGAATCTACCTCCTCCATCTGCCCTAGTGTGTGGGCTCCCCCCGAGCCCTCCCCAGGCCCCTGCCCTTTGGAACATCACAGTGCTCTGTCTTTCATGATCCGTCACAGTCCCATCCTGGAACATTGCAGAGATGCAAGGAGACTTTTGCTGGATCTGGGAGGGGAAAGGTCCTCTATTTTTTTCTGCTAGGAAGAGATGGGCCCGGAGTTGCGGCAACCATCCTGCCACATGATGGAACCTGACAAACAAGGCCACCTCGGAGAAGAGCAATAAAACTTCTGAATTGAAGCCTGAAGCTGGAATACTCTAGTTTTCAGTTCCATGAGCCAATAAATGCTATTTTTGGTGTGTGTGTGTGTGTGTGTGTGTGTGTGTGTGTGTGTGTGTGTGTGTGTGTGTGTGTGTTTTGTTTTTTGCTTAAGGCGATCTGAGTTAGGTTTTCGGTCGCTTGTAAATAAAAGAACCCTCACTGATACAGTGCCCTGTGACGTGCCTCGTGGCAGGGGGCTACAACTGCTAACAGTCATTGTGTTCTGGGAATAATGATGGAGGACAGAAACAGATGGGAACCCCAGGATCTGATTGCTGAGACAGGGCGGGGAACATCAAACAGAAACTATGAATTTCTTCAGGATAACAACCGTTATTCCTATAGCTTCCCTGGGTCTCACAAAGATCTAGTGCTCACTGAGTGCTTGGGAGGGAGGGAGCGATGGGTGGACAGATGGGTGGGTGGATGAATACAGGTCAGAGGAACAGGTATAAAGGGTGAACCCGGAGAAGTAACCAGAAAGGGGCAGTAAGTTATCTGTTGTTGGTTATTCTCCCTCTAAGCGCACCCTCACCTCCCAATGCACTCCCCACTCTTCTTGAGCCTGCTCTGAACTCCAGGAGGCTGGCCTCCTGAGTGCCACGCTACCCAAAGCCTCCTGCCCAAAGGAAGGCACCAGCAAAATGACACGGTTAACCCGCGGCTGCACTCCTTTACTGCGGAGCCCCTGCCAGGCGTCCCAGTCTGAGGCTACGGGTCTCGTGGGTGTCAGGTACGTCACACCCTCCACTAGCCGTGCAGACTGAGGGACAATGTCTCCCTGCTGTTGCTAGTGTCCAGTGCCTCACCATCCCTTGAGGGTTCCTGTAACCCTGCTCATGCTTCGGAAAATGTCCCTGCATTAAGCTCTCTGCCCACACTCTCTGTTTCCCACCAGGACCTGACCACCATATCTATCGTTCAAAGCAACCCACAGCATCACTGTCAGTCAACGACAGGGAGCACAGGAAAGGGGCCTGGGCCAAAGGCTGGGTGTAGGCAGGGAGTCCGCAGGGAGGAAAGGGCAGGGCTCACTGATGACCAACAGAACTGCAGCTCTAGTCTGTGAGCTCCTTCAGGTCAGGGGCTGTGCCCACCATCTCCGGCTCAGTGTTGTCAGCCTGCATTCAAGGTGCACTTTGACTGTTATGGTCTAGACTCTAAGATGATACACAGGACGCCAGCATTAAGGACATCAGGGATATCCAGCCATAGTTAGAATCAAGGTGGAGCCAATGTAAGGGCGGGCAGATCTGAGTCTGAAGGTGAAAGCAGGTAAATGAACTTAAAGTTGTAGTTAGAAACAGGCTCTGGGGCCACACTTTCTGGGTTCAAATCCTGACTTTGCCACTTTCTAATCTTCTCTATGTCTGTTTTCTTTTCTGTAAAGTAAGAGTAATACTAGTATCTTGCACACAATATAATCATTATGAGGATTAAATGCATTAATTCATGTGACGCATTTAAAACAATTCATGGCACACAGGAAGCACTAAAAAATGTTAGCAACTATTACCATTAAATTTGGTTAAAGTGAGAAAGCAATGGGTAAGAGCAGATCCTAACATAAGTTCAGCAAATGAGAAGGAAGGAGGTAGGAATTTCTCCCAATAAAATATTTCTCCCACAAAGAATGGATTTACAAAGAATATGTCGTATAAACAAGACCTGCTGGATATATGCTGTCACTGCCCTGAGGTGTCAGCTTTAAGGGTGTTTTTTTCAAAAAGGTAATCAATTTCATCTTAACATGGTCTCCTTTACAAGCCACGGCTTGAACCAACTACACAGGCCCCACACTCTGTTACCTATAGTAAAGTTAAGGAATGAAACTGGCCACGCAGAGAGCCACACACCGCGTTCCTGCCCAGAGAGCAGGGGGCAATGCCCCAGAGCAGGAGAAAATGGTGTGGCTTAAGTGTAGGGGCCATGAGCAAGCTCCCGTCACTCGGGGCCTTGGATGCCACGGTAAGGGGCATGGACTTTATTTTAAATGTGATGAGAAGCTATTGGAGGGTGAAGGAAGGGAGTGACATGACCTGATTACAGTCAAAGATCGTGTGGGCAGCGTTGTGGGAAACGGATTGATAAGAAAGAGGCATTAATGGAAACGGGAAGCCCAGTTACAGAGGAAACCACAGGAGCACAGACAAGAGACTGCAGATAATCCTGAACAGTGAAATGGTGTTTTAGGAATGTTTTATACACTCATCTGAACATAGATGGGTCTAATGTTCTGGAAATTTCACCTCACATAAAGCGAAGAAAACTCACGATCCTGTCCAAGGAAGAGCCGGAGAATTGTGTAGCTTTCCCACCTGCCCTCTGCCCAACATTTCCCAATATCCAACTAAAATTTCTTTTAATTTATATTTTGCCAAGGACAAAAGTAGCCCGGATGTTATTGTGCAAAAATTTGTAATTCCTCTGAACTGTCTGTCTCCAAGGTTTAGAACTAGACTCCGTGTGTTGAAAGATATTGTTGAAAAGTTAAAACTTTTCAATATGAGGAAGCGGTCTCTAAAGGTTGGTGTTTTTCCATGAATGAATGGGCATCATGATAAAATAAAGGAGCCTTCATTGTATCTCATGCAGTGCACATACTTGTCAGGGGTACTACAGAAATAATTTAAATCCTGAAGCTCTGGAACTATCCCAACCCTGAAACTCCACCATTACCAAATGGAAATGATTATGTTAAGGATAACTGTCCAGTGTGTTCACATTCTAGCATGCTTAACTGCAAGTGCAATAAAAGGCCATCAAGTTCCAATGTTAAAAAAAACACAGAATAAAAATAGATGCCTCAAGTTTTGGATATGACAAGGATTTGATTTTTGACAGCCCTGAAAATTGCTGTTGCGATTTTTCTTTCACAGTCACAGTCTTAGGCGGTACTGCAAAAACATAAAGCAAAGGGCAGTAAAATGGAGGTCTTAGAGGACTCTGTGACCCACCCTCCACAATCTATCATCTTTCCTCTATGTTACTGCTAGAGTTGTCCTTCTAAAACTAGATCAGATCATGCCAGACCTTGGACGGATGGTAGAGAAGGGATTACCTCTGGGGAAAACCATGTTGCCTTCAATATAAAACCCAACTGCTGGAGCTTTTTTTTTAAATCCAATGTATTTAAACTAAAAAACAAACAAACCAGCTCACCCATTTCTCCCACCCTTCTGTTCAACATTTCCTAATGTCCAATTAATGCTGAGAATAGAAACTGTGACCTTTCCAAAGTGACGACTCTGCTTCTTGGGGGCAGATGTGTAGTGGGAAGGTACAGTAATCAAAAGCTTCGTTTCAAAAGTCTCTCCCGATCAGGACTGAATAGCACGACTCAGTGAAATTTACTGTCTGGTCACTAAGAAACAGATTACAAATAGTTAAAAGTTAACAGGTTGGCCACAAGGTCAATCATGGGGAAATTAGGTAGAGCAAATTGCAACCAGTAACTTAAAAACAACTTATTTAAAATGACTCCCCTGTAAAAACATCTTGTAAAGGTGAATTCACTTTGGAAAGAACTCACAAAACTTCCCCCACAAACGTATTTCAACAGCAGCTGCAGGGCATGGCTAAGAACTCTCTGGAGGCTACTCTGGTCAGTTTCACCAGGTTACCTGTCTAACTGTGAACGTAACATCTTCTTCTTCCTCCATTCCTTAAAAAAGACAAACTTCCAAAAACGGCTCAAGATACATAATAACTAACATTTACAGAATATTTTCATCCACACACACAACTCTCATTTGATGATCATTATCATTTTACAGAAAACATTTAATTAAACATTAAAGGATTCTCCCATGATCATTGTCTACTAAGTGCCGGATTTGACGTCCCACTGTTTAGTTCCAGGTGTTAGTGGGAATCAGACTCCTCCATTGCCATGTGCTAATGGGGAAAAGGATTTATTTCTTCTCTAGGCTATTTCAGAAGACTATATGAGATTCCATTAGTATGAAATGTCCAGAAAAGACAAAGCTATAGATTAGAGAGTAGAGTCCTAGTTGCCTAGGGCTGGAAAAGGGAACAGGGAATGGGCAGTGGCACAGGGATCTTTTCAGGGTGATGTAACTCTTCTAAAATTGTATTGTGGTAGTGGTTGCACAACTCTGTAAATTTACTAACAAGTCCTGAATTCTACACTTATGGGTGAATTTTGTCATATGTAAATTATACCTTAATAAAGCTGTTTTAAAAAAAGGATACAGGAGAATCTTATTAAGACCCCAAATTACTAAAGGCTACTTTACCATACCTTTCCACTACAGGTGGCACTATTTATGTATGGCTCTCTTCCACCAGCAAGGGTCAACATTTCTGCCAGTAGCAGGTGCTGAAGTTATAAACATGACAGATTTACATGCATTTATGCTTCTAACTCACAAGACTTGTTCTCCCTAAAATGACAATCATTTCACCTTTTCTCAGCAAGGTGACTTCTGTTAGGGGAAGTGTTAAGCAGCAATTAGGCTCAGAAGCTCACTGGAAGACAAAGAGAAGACCCTAGGAATAAAACTGGTCAGGAAGTGCTGGAGATAATGTAGCCTCTGGAGAGTGGAGAGGACAGCAAGTTGCCAAGGGAAGCAGAGAGAGGAAGAAAAAGTTTATGCAAATAATAGGTACCCTCACTGCCTTCTACCCACCTTCAGTTTCTATGCTGTTCTCTGGATGTTTTTCCAGGGTCTCTGAACAAAGAGTTCACAGTGGCTGCCTGGAACTGTTTGCTACAGAAGCGTACATCCAACTGAGAGGAGCTAGGATCACCACAAAAGCCATAGCCATAAATCTGCAATTCTGGGTTAGGAAAGCGGCCTTAATGTCTTGGTGGAGATAAGCCCAGCCAGGGAAATCCAGCCCAAGCAAGTTCATGTCTGAGATCTCAACTGTATTTAACAGTTTCTCAACTCAGCCCAAATAGTTTCAATTTCTCAGACCCACTTCCTCAATTGCCTCTAACTCTGGTAGAGATGCTCAAATCTAAAACTGTATTTAATTCAGTGTGAAGACCCGCTGCTGGTGGAAGAGGAGGGAACCAGCACCAAGAACCAGCAGTCTTCTTGCTGTAGGTTGAAGATGTAGCCTCACATCAAACTTTGCAATTCAAGTCAAGCAGGCTGCACCCTCTCACTCAACCCCCAACCTGGGCCCCATCTTTCAGGGTCTGCTCAAATCCAGGACCCCATGATTTCATACCCGTCAAGCTTTCCTGTGGCTTAAGTCCACACAAATGTGGAGTACCCACCATGTGCCAGACTCAGACTAGACACAGACTATAGCAACGAATCAGACAAGCAGCCTGGCTTCTCAAGCAGCTACAGGCATTGAAAACACAGCTGATTAAACTCACCAAGAATAAAAAGAGGACAGTATATATTATCTTGCAGCATCAAAACCTAGTATAACCCCAAACAAACCAGGCTCAATAATAAGTAGGTAAAAAAAAAATTCATGTCAGTTATCAAGATCTCTGAGTGACTTTAAAACAGATGGTGGGAAGGGTCATTAAGATATTTTCTAAGTCACTAGCAGAAGAACTGGGATCCATCAGGTAGTCAAACCTGGCCAGGTTCTTGACTGTCCACATTTTCTTTTTTATTAAGTTATTATTGATATACACTCTTATGAAGGTTTCACATAAAAAAACAATGTGGTTACTAAATTTGCCCATATTATCGTGTCCCCACCCATATCCCATTGCAGTCACTGTCCATCAGTGTAGTAAGATGCCACAGATTCACTGTCTTCTCTGTGCTACACTGTCTTCCCCATGGAATGTCCACATTTTTCTTTCCTATAGAGGAGCCTTCTGAATCCCTGGGCCTATCTCCTAGGAATAGATATTCAAACAAAATAGTGAACAAATAAGCAGAAAATTTGTAGCATATCAACAAATCATCTAGAATCCAACCACTTACCATTACCCTCTCTACTACTTTGTTTCAAGCTACTATCTTCCCACCTGTATGACTGCAAACTCCATCCTATCTGTCCTTGCTCCTTGGCACTCCCTGCTACAGCCTATTCTCTAAGCAGCAGCCAGAGTGATCCTTTTAATGCATAAATCAGATCTATGTCACTGTTCTGCTCAAACTCCTGTAAGGTTTCCCAACTCACTCAGAGAAAAAACCATTCTTAACAATGGCCATTAAGGCCCTAAGTGATCTGGTTCAAACACAGCCCATTGCATTCTAAGCACCAGCCTTGCTATTCCCAGAACTTGCCAATATGCTCCCACCTCAGGGACTTTGCACTACTCACTGGTCCCTCCCCCTGGAATGTCCTTCACAGATCTCAGCATGGCTCCCTCCCTCGCCTCCTCCTCAGTGAGGTATTCCATGGCCCTACCATTTTAAATTACAGCCCTTCCGCCAGCCATATGTCCTTTCCCTGCTTAATTTTCTTTCATTTCGCTCATCAGTACTTGACATACAACATATTTTGTTTGTTTACCTACTGTCTCCACTGACTAAAATAAAAGCTCCATGAGGGCATGGATTTTTATTTAGTTACTATCCAAAAAGATAGAAGCTGCAAACAAAGAAAAAGAAAAAGCAGATGGAATGATAAATGCTGTTGGGAAAATAAGGCAGGGCAGGGAGAGGGGCGTGTGCGGAGGAAGGCTGCAATTTGACAGAGTAGCCTGGAAGGCCTCAGGGAGGAGACATTTAAGCAAAGACTTGAAGGCAGTGAGGAAGCAAGTCATGCAATCTGCAGAGCCCAGTGAAAAGTGAAAATATAGGGTCCTTGTTCACAAATTATTAAACATTCAAGAAGGTGACGGCAGAGCATTAAACGAAGTGCAGGGCTCTGCCAAAGCACGGGGCTCTGGGTGGCTGCACAGGTCACACACCCACGAATACTGTAATTTTGATACTGTATTTGGGCCCTGCATGCAGCTATCAGGGAAAGAATGTTCCATACAGATGAAACAGCCAGTGCAAAAACCCCAAGAAAGGACAGTGCTTTGGGGAAAAGCAAAGAAGTCATGCTTGTAAAACATGAAGATTTTTTTCATGTTTTTTCATGCTCCTTTTCTGGATAGTCTGATCCAATAGGTTCAAAGTCAGCTAGTCTGTTCCAAGGCATTCTCCTGTCAAATTTGTGGAACACATCTATTCACACGCCTTGGGATGTACTCTGCTACAAGCAGTTGAGCACCACTTCAATAACCGGTTTCCAATTTGTTCCTTGGTAATCCAGGGTTGGCAGTTGGGTCTCCATGTTCACCCCTCATCAGAGTCTCTGTTCTGGAAACCTCCAGTGCCTAAAATACTACTGGTTCTTACCAGTCCCCCCAACCAAGAGATTGAGTCCTGCCTGGACTCCCAGCTGGGGAGCTGGGGAGCTGCCAGCAGCAGACAGGCTTTCCTGAGAGTTCCCGCTCCTCTAAGTAGGACTGCAGAACTTTGCTCTGCTTTTGCCAGACATGGGATGCTAAAGTCAAATGTTTGCCAGGACCGACTTCATTTCCAGGTACACTGCTTTGGGTCTCTAAATCTCCAGTATATCATCACTTACTCCTTTAAACAGTAACTTAAATATGTTGATGATCCTGGCAGTATTAAAAACTCAATTCACACAACTTCTTTCTGTTCAATCAGGGAAAAAAAAAATCTCTATTTACAATGAGTAATCCAATTAATATTTGGAGATACTAATTAATGCAGGAATATTACTTCACTGTTACAGTATTATCACTTCCACTGGTTCTATATAGCTAGTGGAAGAGTCTCTAAAATTTTCATCAACTCTAGTTCAAGGCCCAAAGTAAATGATATATATGTAATAAACCACTGGTTTTCAACAAAGAATGAGTTTCTTCCCAGGGAGCATTTGGCAATAACTGGATGGTGGTGGGAAGGGTAATAATACTGATATCTTGAAGGCAGAGGTCAGAGATACTGCTAAACATCTTAGAATGTATGGGACAACGCCCCCGACAAAACGAATTATTCAGTCCTATAGTTGAAAAACCCTGTAATAGACTACTTATAGCTATAGAGTAGAGTTCACAATTCATTTTGCAGTTCACCCTTGAACAACACAAGTCTGTACTGCATGGGTCCACTTACACAAGGATTTTTTCAATAAACATATCAGAGAATTTTTTGGAGATTTGTGACACTTTGAAAAAACTTGCAGGCAAAAAGTAGTCTAGGCATACCAAAAAAATTAAGAAAAAGGTCTGTCCAAATTGTATTATGAATATGAATACAGTACTCTATGCCATAAACATTTTTAAATGATCCATTCATTAGTGCACAGGCTAGGCTACATGAAGGAATAGTATCAATTACATAGGCTATCATAAAGCAATCATATTGCTGCTTCTTCATTATCAATGCATGAATCATTACACCTGTAAATTAATAGGAATTTCTTTTTCACACTGTATTTTCATTTTTTATATCTACTTGTTAGTAATACAGATATCTACAGTGTTTTGTACCATACAAGACAATAGTGATGTAGGTACTGGCAGACACACGATGCATCTTGTAAACAGTATAAACCTACAGTATCAATAAACACCGTGCAGTACTGTAAATGTATTTTCTCTTATGATTTTCTTAACATTTTCTTTTCTCTACCTCACTTTATTGTAAAAATACAGTATATAATATATATAATATACAAAATGTGTGTTAATCAACTGTTTATGTTATAGTGAGGCCTCTGGTCAACAGTAGGCTGTTAGTAGGTAAATTTTCAGGGGGTCAAAAGTTATATGCAGATTTTCAGCTGCACTAGGGTTTGGCACCCCTAACCCTGCATTGTTCAAGAATCAACTGTACTTGAGTTTACAATCTTAAAATCAAGTCTTTATAAACGTCATAAAAAATCTGATCTACACTTCAACAGAAAGGGATAGATAAGGTTAAGAGTAACAGGATGTTTATTAGTGAAAACAGGGATTAGGAAGCATTTGATCAAAGGTAGAGAACTGCAGTGAGCAGGTGTTTAGGAGCTCTAAGGAACTCAAATGAAACCTTGGAGGGCAGTGGGTTGCAGGGAGACTGCTGGGGTAGGGAGTGGGAAATAACACTTCCCTGGATATCATGGATTCCTAGGTACAGTCACCTTAGCCTAGCACATAAAATGCATAAAAAATGGATAGAAAACAGGTTCCTTCTTCAGTAACCAAGATGCTAGGAGAACTCTTGGTAACACTAGGATAACAGTTAAGAGTGGAAATCAGAAGTAATATTTTGAGAAAGCAAATGGTTTATCACTTAGCTAAATCAAGCTGGTCTCAATGGATAAACATACTTGGAAAATAATTTTGCCTCTCATCTACAAGAAGGAGATTAATTATACTTATCTCTAAAGCTTATTAGGAAAACCAAACTGAGTGAGAACAAGATGGAACAGGACAAATGCAATGCCTGGCACACAGCAATCACTCAGCAGAAGGTAGCTACTGATATTTCCCAACTCTGCTTTCCTCTGGCTCTGACCCAAACCAGGCCCCTTCAATGCACAGAAGAACGGTATTTCTCTGTCCACATTTAGAAACTCCCAAAAGGGCAGATGTACTGACATCATCCATGGCGTGATGTCAGTACATACCTGCCCAGCAAGACCCCTGCTCTCAAAATGTTTCAATGACAGAAGAACCTGCTAAGTAAACATCAGGTCAAATGTGCAAAATAGATTACTCAGTCTCTACCATTTGAGTAAGGGCCAGAAAGAGTTTCACTTTAAGAGAAAGATACAGATAAGATCACCTTTCTTCTAAGCTTCTTCAGGAGGGAACCCTGAAAACTTATACAGAACTCAAATGTAAAAAGGCCATCACATAGCTCAGAATTAATTATTAGAAATGTTAGTGAAACAATATGTTCCCTCAGGTTTCCATGTTCTTCCCAGAGGGGTAATGCAATATGCCCAAGGCACACAGACTTATAAATGTATAATAAACACAGCTTTCCAGTTCAGCTAAACGACAGTTTGGGGCTGCTGAGCGACGGGTGTCACATTCAGTTGCCAGTGAGCCCCGGGATGTACTTTCACTTCTAAATAAAGACTAATCGATAGAACCAGAACCATCCCGAGGGAACAACTGCTCCCTTCCTGACTCATCACAGCTCTTGTTTGCACAGAAAATAAAACTCTCTGCCCGGGTCCACACCTCAGTTCGGCTTTGAGTAGCCAGCAGTACGATAGGGGCTGAAAATCGGGGGAACGTGGCTCCGGGTGGTGCCAAAGCCCCGGCCCTCTCTGGCCTTCCGCACCCGACAGATCTGGCCCCAGTTCCGGGCGGGCGCCGGGAGCCCCATGCGCCCACCCGGGGAGGGGGCTGAGCGGCCGCCCCCCAGCCACGGGCCCGGCTGGCTGCGTCCGCGACCCCCGCGCGCCGCTCACCGAGACGCCGTACTTGAGCGCGATGCCCTGCAGCGTGTCGCCGGCGCGGACCCGGTGCTGCACGCGGCGCTCGGCGACGCCGGCGCCCAGCGGCGCCCGCACGCTGGCCGTGCTGCCGTACGAGCGGGTCTTGGTGCGGGCCAGGCCCAGCGACAGCTCGGCCTCCTCGGCCTCGGAACCGGAGCGCGAGCGCGGCGGCGGCGAGGGGGCCGAGGGCCGCGGCGCGCGGGGGCCGCCTTCCCGCCGGGCCAGGGCGGACGAGGGATCCGCCATGGGTCCTGCGGAGGCCGCCGGGTGGCGGAGCTCGCCCAGGGGGCGGCGCCTCGGCCGCCTCTTCCTCCTCCTCCTCCTGCTCCCGGGGGCTGCGGGCGGCGGGGCGGCGGGGGCGGCGGGGGCGGCGGGCGGGAGGCCGCGGCGGGAAACTGCGCGCCGGGCATGGCGCGCGCGCCCTCCTCCGCCGGCCGCGGGAGGAAGAGGGAGCTGCCGCCCCGCCCTGCCCGCCGGGCCCGGGCAGGCCCCCGGAGCCGGGGGCCGGGGCGCGCTCAAGCCCGCGGCGGGGCGTTAGAGGGGGCCCGTCCCTGCCGTCCTGGGCCCAGGTGCCCCCCACCCCCACCGGCGACCCTGATGACCTCAAGGTCACGTCGCAGACGACGGTAAGACCATGAAACACAGAAGGCCCATCTCAGCCACCTGGAGGGGCCGGGCCTTTCAGCATTACCCCGGGAGGGGTAGAGTTTCTAAGGCCTCGTGGGTGGGGTGACCGCAAACTAACCCTCCAGAGGTTGGGATCCACCCTTCACCGCCCACCAGTGCCAGCTTTAGTCCTGGGCTGCCTGAACGTCGGACTAGCTACAGTCCATTATCACTACTTAGATTTATCCTCTGCCCGCATCTTTTTTTCTTGTTTCCTCTAACATCCTGAAATCATAACTCCCCAAAGTATTATCATTAAATCCACCAATGACCTCTTATCTCTGTTTTTCATCCGAATACCCTCTCCTCCACATTCTGGATTCTGAGAGTATTCTGAAGAGCGGGTGCGCCATTCACTAGAATCTAATGCCCGGGTTTCTGTTGCCCTTGGGACAGCTTTCCAAGAGGAGGTACTCGACAGGCAAGTCAGGAGTCTGGAAGTTTGATTCACTGGCTGAAGTTGTGATATGTTGCTGTGCTGGACAGAGGCAAAGGAACTAGAGGTCTGGAGACCCTACAAAGGACACGAGAGGAGCAAGTGGTCCCTGTATCAAGCTCCCGCTCAAAAATTCTTCAATGGCTCTCTGTTGACAGCACCATTAACTCACACTGGCACGCAAGCTATTATTTCCATTTTTATTATCCACAGTTTGGATATATACCCCTATACCCCATCTAAAGCCCACCCTATACACTTCCATATCCTGCCAAACAGAGCCACTTGCACTTGTCCCGCACTCCTACCTTCATGCCTCCATATGCTCTGTCCTCCACCTGTTACACCACTCTTCCAATGCTCTGTCTACATTGAAAAAAATTTAAGGCCCATTCCAAATGATGGATCATCCAAGAAATGTTTCCTGATTCTTCCCCTGTGTCTCCCTGACCCAGCTGCCAATTATTATTTCTCCATTGAAACCCAAGGTAGTTGGTACCTCTTTAGCATTTAAGTTGTGTTTTACTTTATGCACGTGTCTTATCTCTGCTACACATGCTCCACGGAGGTGTAACTGTTCTTACTCACATTTTAGCACCAGCAGTGCCTAACTCAGGGCCTCAAATAAAGCATCAAAACTAGTTGAATTGAGGTGTACTAAAAATATCCTGAAAGCTAAATTGGGTTATTTAGCAAAAGTCTGCCATACACAAACTCTTGGTATGCCCATCCCAGGAGCTATAGGAGAGACAGAATGCCAGAGTTTCAATAATAGCATCAAGTAATACTTCAAGAAAAAAGAAATTGCCCTCAAAGTCTTTACAACCCAGTAGTGAGAGAGCATATAACATGTCTTCCGCTAAAGAAAAGTTTACTGAAAAACTGGAAGTTTTTATCTGAAGATTAATGAACTGGGTCATCTGAGGTATTATTAGCTATTCTTTGAAAAGGGTTCAATGATCAATTTATTGGGGAAACACTGCAGGCTATATTTCCCATGTAGAAATTCACAATGCACATTAGAATATGGAAGACTCTAGAAGTCTTGCAGTAAAGTAAGCTGTTGGATTTTGCTTGGCACCGTATTTCCCAAACTCATTTGACCATGCAACCCCTTTTGTCTCAGAATTCCTAGAGCTTGGGAAATTCTACAGTTTGCTGTATTAAAGGGGGGGAAAGACAAGCTTAAATAAGGAACCAGGAAGATGAAAAGTCAAAGATTACCAAAAGACAGAATAGTAGGTACCTAAAGTAAGGAGCAGAAAATGAGCCAAGTAGGGAAAAGGTTAGGTGATGGTCACTTAATCACTTAACAAAATGGACAGGGCCTCTGTGAAAATGCAATAAATAAATTTACTACCAAAAATGTATACAGATTTGAAGGCCATCCCGCTTCGCTCTTATTAGGGCGAATCTCTAAACTGTCCTTTGTTATTTTCATTTTCTCCATAAGAAATCCTGTGTCTTAAAACACCTCCAAACAGTTGTAGAATGCTCTGAAATAAATCCTAAACAATTCTCAGAATTTTCTCCATGATTTCTTTTTGTGATCTTCCCTTGAGTTTCCTGTAGATCTCAGAAATTAATCATCTTGAATGAAAACTTAGGTATTTGATAGTTAGGGTTATTTGTGAGTTGTTTTTCCCTAGATGTCTGGTTTACTTCCAAATATCTAGTTTTCTTCTGAATTTTATATCTGTTGCTCCCTAGTCCACATAATAAAAATTAACATATGCATTTTGTGGCTCAGAGAGAATTTTTTGTATATTTATTTTTCATTCTTCAACTGGAACTTCAGTAGAGGCATACCCTGTTTTATTGTGCTTCACAGATACTACATTTTGACAGATTGAAGGTTTTTGGCAACCTTGTGTTGAGCAAGTGTGTTGATGCCATTTTCCAACAGCATTTGCTCACTTTGTATCTCTGTGTCACATTTTGGTAATTCTCACAATATTTCAAACTTTTTTAGTATTACTATATTTGTTATGATGATCTGTGATCAGTGCTTACAACTCACTGAAAGCTCAGGTTAACATTTTTTAGCAGTATTTTGTAATTAAGATATGTACTTTTTTTTAGACATATTGCTATTGCACACTTAATAGTATAATGTATACAACGTTATAATGTAAGCATAACTTTTATATGCACTGGGAAACCAAAAAGTTCATTTGCTTTGCTTTACTGCAACATTCACTTGATTGCAGTGGTCTGGGACTTGCCCGCAGTATCTCTGAGGTATGCCTGTATTGGTTTTATGTGTACATACCTACAACACAGAGCAAACCTTAATTTTGTTCTGGAAGCCCTAGTCAATGCAGTAAGAAAAAGAGAGAGAAAGAGAAACGAAGATTGAAGAGAAATAAACTGTTGTTTACCGATAATAGACAATACTAAAATGTTTGCAGGCAACACAGATAATGTCTACAGTGGAACTGTTCAAACTTCAAAAGTAATAAGACACAAGATCAATATGCACATATCAACTGCATCAATCAAAAAATATAATTGTGGAACAGATGACTTTCTAAATACCAAAAAAAAAATTTTTAATAAACTTAATGAAAGATAAGCATGTTTTATATGGAAAATTACAAAACTCTATTAAAGGACAGAAAAGATATTTTAAAAAGCAGAAATACACTACATTTATGGATGGGAAGATGCAAACTAATGAAAATATCATTTCCTTCCTAACTTAATATATATATAAACCCATTGAAATTCCAACCAAAATCTCTATAGAATTCTTCAAAGGACATGACAGCCTTATCTTAAGCTTCATATGAAAAATAAAGGACGAGAAGAGCCAAGACATTCCTAAAGAAGAATTAAGAAGGGGCCATACCTTCACAGCCATGAAGACTTAAATACAGGGATGAGAACTAAACCACTGCAGTAGTGATGCTGGGATTGACACATGTAACAGAGGCAGCAAAGGAAGCCCAGAGACAGACTGTAAAGATCAGAGAAGTTAATCTACGACACTGAATGCTGCTGGCCCAGTTACCTGCGAGAGGGAAAAATGAAGTTATATCTCTGCCTTTTACCATAGACCAAAATCAATTATAGATTGATTAAAGAAAGAATTGGGAATGGCAAAGTTTAACACTTATAGAGCAATATCTTTACCACCTTGGGATAGCAAAATATTTCTTAGGCAAGATATCAAAAACCACAAACTAAAAAGAAAAAAGATTGATAAATTCTATACATCATGTGCCTCCGAGTTACAATAGCCAAGATATGGAAGCAGCCTAAGTTTCCATCAATAGATGAATGGATAAAGAAAATGTAGTACATATACACAATGGAATATTATTCAGCCATAAGAAGAAAACAAATCCTACCATTTGCAAAAACATGGGTGGAACTAGAGAGTATTATGCTCAGTGAAGTAAGCCAGGTGGAGAAAGACAAATACCAAATGACTTCACTCATTTGTGGAGTATAAAAACAAAACGAAACAAAACTGAGGGAACAAAACAGCAGCAGACTCACAGACTCCAAGAAGGAGCTAGTGGTTACCAAAGGGGAAGGGTTGGGGAAGGTGGGTAGAGCGGGAGAAGGGGATTAAGAGGCACTATAATTCCCAATCAAAATATAGGTAGGTCACAGGGAAGGCAGTGTAGCATGGAGAAGACAAGTAATGACTGTAGAAAAATTTACTACACTGATGGACAGTGACTGCAATAGAGGGGGTGAGGACTTAATAATATGGGTGAATGTTGAAACCACAGTGTTACATGAAACCATCATAAGATTGTATATCAATGATACTTTAGTAAAAAAACAACAAAAACAAACCTATGTGCCTCAAAAGGCACCTTAAAAATTTGAATAGATAAGATGTAAAATGGGAAAATATGTTTGAATACATATAACTGACAAAGTATTATAATCTAGAATATGTTAAAATGACTACAAGCTATTAAAAGACAAACACCCACTAGAAATACAGTCAAAAGATATGAATAGGCAATTTACATATGACAAAACTCTAATGGTGAATAAACCTAGGGAAAGATGCTCAAAATTACAAATCTGAATTTAAAACTACAATTTCACAGGCATACAATTAGCAAAAATAAAAAACTGGACAATTCTAAGTACTGGTGAGATTGTTAAATAACAGGAATTCTCCAACAGTATTGGTGGTAATATAACATGGTACAACCACTTTGAAGAGCTATGTGACAATATTTAGTAAAGTTGAAGAAGTACGTATCTGGAGTTTTGGTTTTGGAGAACTGGAAGTCTAAACTAACATGAAGTCCTCTTACTACAAGTATTTACAATTTATATTAATTTTTTAAATGAAATTCATAATGGAGCTGGCAATTTTTAAAAAGGGTTAGCCTTCTTTATTAAAACAAGAGGGACTTGAAAGCTAGAACCATGAACAACTTCCCTAAACTAATATATAAAGACATGGAAAGTCTGAATAGTTCTATAAACATTAAAGAAATTGAATCAGTACCAGAGTGAAATATCTTGCTAACAAAAAAATGTCAGTATCAGAAGATCTTGTTGGAAGATTCTATCAGCCTTTCAGGGACCACATCAATCCAGTCGTATGTCAACTCTTTCTGAGAACAGAAGTAGCAGGAGCAATCCCCAGCTCAGTTAACAGTGAAACCATACACCCAATCCCATATATATTATGGTATAATGATGACCAAAGCCAACTGAGGAAGGCATCACGCTCATGAACATGGATATGAGAACCTTAAAATATTATTAAGCTAAGTCTAGCAGTGCATACAAAAGATATTCCATCAGTGGTCAATGGATACAAATAATGCACCCAGAACCAGAATCACAAATATATGAGAACTTTGTCTATGACAAAGGTGGCATTGTAGATCTCTGGGGATGGTCTATGAAATACATGACGTCAGGATGATTGGTTATCCATATAGGAGGATCTCTACCTCCTGCCACACACAAAATTTCATTCCAGACGGATTATAGACTTAAATGTGAAGATGAAGCTTTTAAACTTTTAGAAGAGTATGTAGAAAAATGCCTTTAGGATCTCAGGATAAGAAAGGACTTATTTATTTAGTAAGACAAAAAAAAGCATTACTCATAAAAGAGAAGATTGATAATTGTGACAATATTAAAATAAAGAATTTCTGACAAAAAATATCTTAAAGAAAAATTAAATTGGAAACCAAGAGGAGACACAGGTATCCCAAGAACCAAAAATATTTGAATAAAATGTTTGAATTTTCTCTCATACCCAACTTGAGCTATTTTTTATATGAAAATCAGGAACCAACCAGATTCTGAAAACTAGATTTTCGTCATTATTTGAACTCTGGCTATCTGAATTCAGAAACTGCATAGTTTTCTTTGTAACATATATAACAACCAAAGACTAATATCCAGAGTATTTAAAGAACGAATTCCTACATAATGATAAGAAAAAGGCAAATAATCCAATGACAAATAACCCAAATTATTAATTGGATTATTAAAAAAATCCTAGTGGTGGATAAACATATGAAAAGATACTCAACCTCATTAATAATCAGAAAAATTCACAGTAAGACCACAAAGAGTAACTATTTCTCACTCACCAGATTGGCAAACGTTAAGTTTGACAAGACCAATTATGGCAAAGACCGGAATTCAGTGCACTGCTGAGAGGAGTAAAAATTAGCATAATAACTTTGAAAAGCCCTCTGCCATTATCTTGTAAAACTATATATGTGCATTCTCTACAAATCAGAAATTCCAATACTAGAAACTGTATAGGCCCTGCTGAAAATCTTGTACCTATATACCAGGAAACATGTGTGAGAATGTCCATTGCAGCATCATTCAGAATAAGAAAAAACTGGAAATAATCAATTATGCATCAACAGCATAATAAGTAAATTATGTTATACTTATATAATTGTATATTTTAGAAGTCTTATTGAGAAATAATTCACATACCATACAACTCATCTATTTTAAAGTGTACAATTCACTAGTGTTTTGCATATTCATACCACATTATTTTTTTAATTGTGTAAAAAATATATAGAACATTAAATTAACCACTTTAACCACTTTAAAGTATGCACTTTAGTGACATTAGTTACATTCACAATGTTGTACAACCAGCATCACTGTTTCTAAAACTTTTCATTACTCCAAACAGAAACTGTAACCACTAAGAAATAACTCCCTATTCCTGCCTCACTTGCAATTTATTTATTGAAGAAATGAGTTATTTGTTATATGGTTTCCCACATTCTGTATTTTGCTGACTACACTAGTGTGATATCATATAACGTGATCACTATTATAAAGCGATTCATTTTTAGATGCTATAAATATGACTTAATTCCTACTTCATCAACATATTTGCCACTCCTAGAGCCTTTACTGGGCACCATATCCTTTGGCACATGTTTGACTCAAGTTATTTAATTTGAGTTACAATCCCATGTGATAAGTATTCTCTCCAGTCTAGAGATGAAGAAAGTAAGGCTTGGAGAGGTTAAAGAAACTTGGGCACAGTTAAGTAGGCAGTAAATATCTGGGTTCAAACCCAGGTCTGTCTGATGTTAAAGTGCATACTTCCATCTGCTACATGATAATATCCCCATCCTTTGCCTGTGGCTCGTGGTTGTTGTTTACTTTTATCAATGAGAAGTAGTCCTTCAGTCCAACCAGAGAGCCTGCTTTCATATTTCATCTGTAACACTTAGGATGCTTTCAGCTTCAAGTAACAGAAAACTCCATTTCAAAAAGGCTCAACAATAATGATATTTATCACCTCATATAACCAGAAATCCCTTGGTAGGGCAGCACCAGCGGTGATTGATTTCCTGGCTCAACAACCACATCACCAGGTCTTCTATCTCTCCATGCTGCCATCACTGGTGTGTTGGCTTTGTCCTAAGGCTGGATCCTGATGGCTCTAAGATGGCTCTTCCAGTTTCAGGCAACACAGGCAGATTCAACAACATCCTGAACTGGTGGCATATTTCCCTGTATGTCTGTTTAAGAGCAAGTAAATGTTTCCCAGACGACCTTCAGCAGACCGCTCTTCAGGTCACATTGGCCAGAACTAGGTCACATGCCCACCCCTCATCTCTCACTGGCCAGTCAAGATGATCCTATTCCTTTGTCCATAATAGGTGTAGAAGTGTACCTCTAAGAGGTAATAGGGACACCTTCCCTAATGGGTGAACACCTGTACAGTCTTCCATAAGGAATAAAGAAGAGGGTGGAATAGATGTTGAGTAAGCAGGCAACAGCATCCGCTACAAGTTCCTAATGAGGTATGCTACATATTCCATTGCAAATAATGAAAATACTTCATTAAAACTGCCACATAGAATTTTTTACCTTCTACCAAGTGACATTTACTGTTGATGTATCAGCTTCTTCATCTGCACGAAGAGACTAGACCAGGTGATCAGTAAGGTCCCTTCCGGCTCTGGGAGTTCGGTTTCTATTTTTCATTTTCATTTTCCCAAAAGCAAGCTGAAAAGTTAAATCTACAAGATATATGGTCCAGAAATGATGATGGGTTTCAAATAATAAGTTATAGGCATGGCCAATCTCCTTTCTCCCTTAGAAAATTTTAGACATAGACATTAGATTCAAAGAACTAAACAGACTAGAGATGATAATATCTTTCCATTAAGTTTTAACATTAAGAATAGAAAAGTTAAGTGTTCTACCCTCCTCACTCATCCATTAACACCTACCAGCTTCTAGCCCTCACAGTAAGACAGAGACTGATTAGAAGTTCATTTTCACAACTCACTTTCTTTAGTTTGTGTAACATCCTCCTGGAGTTTATGCATGGCTCTGGGACTTATGGATAACTCTTATACCTCTGCTTCTGTCAACTATGACTTTGACTTAAGAAATCATTTCTATGCCTACTTCCTTTCACAGTCTTTGCCTGAAGTAATGCCCATTTCATCACACGCACCTTTTTCCAAACCAAAGGGAAAGATAGTACACTACAGAGTATCTTTGCTACATAAAACCTTTGCTATTCTTTCTTCCAATTTGAATAAAATTACTTTATTATTTTCAGCATATGCCTCCCATCAGCTTTCTCTGAGAAAACTGCTGGCCTGATCTTCAAGCAGTACTGTTCTTATTTAACAGAAGGCTGTCTTGCAATAAATGCACAAAATAAAAAAGCCAACAACATCACGTGTGTAACACAGGACATTTGGAATAACAAATGTACAGGAAACTTGGGAATGTAATTTAAGCTGGTTTAGTCACACCTCTATTTCAGTTAACTCTTTCCAGCTCAGATTCCTCATTCTGGTGAGAAGGCCCAGAGTGTAGTCCATTAGCACAGTTGATAGTGGAAACCACACTGGTCTCTCAGTCGGCAGCTCCTGTGTGCGCACTGCTCATCGTGCTAATACCAGGAGCCTTCGCTAATTATTTTCTGATTCAGATCACCTTCTGGGGAAGGTATGGCCCTGTTTCAAAATGTGACAAAGGAAAGACAGAGCTAAGAGTGCCTCTTTGGCAAAGGCCTAGAGTGCCCAGGGTGGAAGGAGAGAAGATAGGCTTCATGATCAGCTGGACAACCTTACGTAAGTGGTATCACTTCTCTGTGCCTCTTAGAACTAACTGGAGAAAAATCCTCATTCTTCAGCTCAAAGGTTGTTGCAAAAATCAAGTGAGAATGTAAATAGGAAAGTATTTTCACAAATGCAAAGTGGTGTTATTTTCAAATGTGAAATTGAGCACATTTTTTTGGAGGGGGGCCACATGATTACTGCACAGATCATCCCCGATTATGATGCTGTTTCACCTCCATTCACCCTTTACCTACTGCAGACAGAGATTACACTAGCAATGCTGCATTCACTCCTTTGGTTGATTTTCCTTCCACCAAGTTTCTAAGATGCATATCTCACCGTAATGTGAAATACTGCATAGAAGCTACTTACAAAACTCAACCTACCCTAAACTGTCCATACAAGTGCAATAAGCAAGGGTTATATTAGATGTAAGCAGCAAGGGTTCAAAAAGAAGACAGACCACGTCTAATTAGAAAAAGCTTCCAGAAAGTAAACCCAATATGACACGTATTTTAGTAATTTAGGTCTTTGTCCTATGTCACCAACTCACTTCCATGCTTCAGAGACAAAACAGTATTTTCTCTCCTTCTAGCTCCCAAGAACCTGGCAGAGAGGACATCTTAGTACACGGTAAGGGATGAAGTGAACTGGCTAACTGGCTGTCAGTAACAAGCCCTTGTGGCTTTTAACATTTATTTATCCATTACAACGAAGCCTGGCTATCTTTAGTTTAGCATCATATGTAGGAATTTGCCGGCAGGAAGTGTACCCAGACGCCCCTGTGAATACCAAGGGAGGAACCTTTATTGAGGATGTGCTAAGTGCCAGACACAAGTGCTTTCACATATGCACCTAATACTCATTTAGCCCTCGCAACATGTCTTCAAGCTTTAAGCCTATTTTACAGATGAGGATGCTGAGACTCGGATAGGCTGAGCTGTCTAATCTCGCAACTACTGAAGCCACTGCGTGTGCGTGGCCTCTTGAAAGTCTCACCGCAAAACTTTAGATCAGCCTCACTAAATCCCACCTTGCTACTGCCGTCCCTGCGGGCATCTATTCTAGCTACTCCTCCTTGCGCCCCCAGGCCCGCGGAAAGCCAGTAAAAACTAAGTCTTAACAAGGCTTCCACGTAAAGATGCTCACTCACCCTACTGCTCCTCACAAGCTTGAAAAGCCTTTGCCACCCCCAATTCTTAGCCTCGAGCTTCTCCAGAGAACCTGCACAGCTTTTTCCCCAGGCTGAGGTCCTCCTCTCCTGCAGAGCGGTTACAGGGTCAGGACGGAGATTCCGGAAAAGGACACCCGCAGGGGAGGCGGCGGGGGCCGAGGTGGGGGGATGCCAGGGCGGCGGCCACCGGGCAGGGGTCCCGCCTCCGCGCGGCCCGGAACTACGCTTCCCAGCCTGCCCCGCAGCAGCCGCGCACCCCGGCGCCGCGCCCGGCCGGAGCCGCCTGTTGATCGCCGCGCTCGCCCCGGCCACGGCGCCGCCCCTGCTCGGCAGACCCCGCTACCTCGGGGCTGACAGATCGCCGACCCGCACCGCCGGCTCCGGGATGGGCACACAGACGGGTGAGCGCGCCGGGGTGGGTGGGGGCGGCCCGGGCGGGGCGCTGTCCGCAGTCCGCAGTCCACTGCCCGCAGCGCGGGGACGGCTGCGCCCTCCCTGCGGGATGGAGGATGCTCCGCGGCGTCGGGGGGCCGGGCGGGCTCGTGGAGCCCGGGCCGCCTCTTGCCTCCCGGGCCGGGCGGGCTGCCCGGCGCGGCGCGGGCGGGAGGCGCCTGCCCGGTGTGGGTCCCGCGCCCCGCACTGCGGCTCCGCAGCCTCGGCAGCCCGCCGGGCCGCTGCAGTGAGGGCGCGGTCTCCTGTCCTCGAGAT
The DNA here is from genome assembly GCA_029783875.1 of Phataginus tricuspis. Classification (NCBI taxonomy): domain Eukaryota; kingdom Metazoa; phylum Chordata; class Mammalia; order Pholidota; family Manidae; genus Phataginus; species Phataginus tricuspis. The sequence continues at coordinate 6,711,821 of JAQQAC010003584.1, read as the reverse complement.
GGGCTGGGTTTTTCCACGCTGGGCTTTGTTCCCCACTTTCTCCTCTCCTGCGACCGTTTGGCACGCTCCTGGAGCCTAATGCCTCTCCCTGCATGGCTACAGGAGGCGGCGGGGAAGCGTGGACACCAGCTGGAGTCTTTTTCCAAGATCTCTGGAGCTGTCACCCGCAGGGCGTTTCAGCGTCCGAGAAAGCATTCGGAGGGAGGCCTGATGAAGGTCCTCCAGACCCTTATTTTTTTCCTGATTAAAGTAATGGTAGCATATGCTCCCTTGAGTCTTCCTAATTTTTCCATGGTGGCCTGCAGATATGCAGACTGATTTTTAAATAATAATAATAAAAGGCTCCTAATGGGAATTTTTACTTAAAATATTCATAGGTGGGAAGGTGATGCAGGCAATACGCAAATAAGCAATGAAGGAGGCGGTGAATGCTACGGCTTAATCTTGCTTATTACACATCTGTATCACGACGCACTTGGGAAGGGAATAGAAAACATCGGAGGAGGTATTTTAAAAACAGGTTCCTGTCCTAGTTCCACCATTAAAGAGCTGAGGGACTGTGGGCAAGTTCCTTCACCTCTCTGAGCCTCTTTCTTCACGTAAAATGGGGCATTTGGGCAAAATGATTTCTAAACCTCTGTTCTTCCCAGAGTCTCTTAGCAGGGAGCTGAAGAGATGTGGGTGCTTCTGCTCCACACCATTACAAAATGCCTGATTGTGACGGAACAAGTGGCACTACCCTAGTGGAGGTGGAAGTGAAGTGATGAGATCAACAGGGAAAGGCAGAAGCAAATGCACCTCAGAGCTGGGCCAGAGTGGGCAGATGTGGTCAGCAAGAAGTAACCAGACAGCATACCATACACTGGGGAAAGAGGATGGATAGTGACGGGCAGTGTTTGAATAGTACATACACGATGGGAAGAATGGGAGAACCAGAAAGCCAGCGCTCTACAGACCTGAACATAATGGATTCAGGCCAAGACTCATCCATGGGTGTAAAACCTTTGAGGGAAAGATTGTTGGAGAACAGGATTTTCACATTATTTCCAAATATCTCACTACAGATTACTTAGGGAAATGGTGTCCTTACAATGGAGAGATGAGGAGTTCATTGCCTTAGCCTAGTGACTAAGCTTACCAGCACCTATTAGGAGCCTCCTGTTGGGGTGCAATAAGGTGATAACTGCATCTATGTCGTGTTACTGCCAAAAAATTGGGGGTTGGGGGTGAGGGGAGGGAGTATTGTAGATTAAAATATTCAGATGATGTAACAGCCGGCCAATTGGGAAATGTGAACTTTGGATCCTAGATCAGAAATAAATAGCTATAAAAGATGATTTGGAGACAGTTGGGCAAATTTGAATATGGACTGCATATTAGATAATATTATGAGATTACTTTTCAATTAGGTGCAGTAGTGGTACTGTGGTTATGTGGGACACTGTCCTTATTCTTTCAAGGTGTGACTATTAGAGGCAAAGTGTCATGACATCTGCAGCTTTCTGCTAGCTCAGGAAAAGGGAAGTATAAGGGTAAGCCCAGGGAGGTAGCAAAATGATGACACTGGGTGAGTCAAAGAGAATGGTATACAGGTGTTGATTGTACTATTCTTTTACCTTTTCTGTAGATTTAAACTTTTAAATAGAAAAATTGGGGGAGATGAATATAACAAATAAATAAATAAGGAGAAAGGGTTGTAAAGGACCATGGGGTTAGTGATAGACAGGTGCAGTGAATCTGTGACTTCAGGTTCCCAAGATTTAAATCCTATTGGGGGTGTGAGTAGGGTCAGGAGAAGTTCCCTTTTTGGTTCATCTTGGCTACGGTCAATCATTTATTCTTTAGGCACTGCATCCATTGACTCCATCATTAAGGTATTAATAATTTCCAAACCGTAGAAATTCTAGCCCTCCCCAGGAACTATCCTGGAAGTGCTGTCCTTTTCCTCTCTGTATTCAAGATCCTGTCTATGTAGAAGTAAGTTTCAGGTGGTAGTTCTTTTGAGTTAGGAGAGTTTTGAGGAAAGAACAGATCCAGCTTTTTGACAGAAGTTGCAGGGTTTCTTCCCATTCCCTTTATTTGCAAAACACATGCAACCAAATGTTTTCCTTACAGATTATCAATGGTTCAAAGAGACATGTGCAAGTTCAATAGGAAGCATGTGCAGAAGAGACTCCCTGTTACCAGGACAAGAAAACAGAATCAACTCTTAAGACATAACACTTAATCTTAAACCTTTCACTGCAAGGATATTTTTGCTATACCTGGAACATATACATATTTCCATTTTTATGTTTTGCCCTCCTGTTTTGGCATCAAGGCTACCCCATCTCTTTCGTGTGTGTTGCCAGCATTTCTGGATTCCCCTAGTGACAGCTGGGTAGGGTGGGGAGTTGCAGGTCAGCCTTAGGTTCATGGGTTACAGGAAGTCACAAAACAGGGCACAAGGCTAGCCATGCCAAGCGTGGATATGAGGAGTAAGGAGCAAAGCTGAGGTACCAGCTCTAAGAAAGAACCAGGAGGCCTCTCATCAGAGCAATTGGAAGGCTCTTGAATCTGGTGAACTGGACTGTTCTTCAGCAAGTATGTGCAGGGACAGCCACTTTTGTTGTTTATAACTGACAACCATTCTGACTGAGCAGTGCTGAATATTTTGCATATCATGTTGGTAAACAGTCATCAGTCAAGGTGCACATAGTATCGGTAAGTCATAACAAAGCATTGATCAAAACCAAGCTAGGATACAGATGCCAGAGAAAGGGACAAGATAAATGGGTCAAAGACTGCACAAGCAGGCAGAAGCCGAAAGGGCACGAGAATCAAAACACAGAAAGCAGGGAACCCATTGTGCCAATCAGGAAGGGAGAAGCCCATAACTTCTCAAAGGTCAGGTGACCAAACATGGCTAGAACCCATAGACAGTTAAAAAATAAAAAGATACACATGCCCAAATGGAAGGCAAGGATATAGACAGAAGTTAAGAAACAGGAACTCCTCAGAAAACAGAGAATAGGGCCAGACAAAGGGATAAGGGCACAGCAGGAAGTAGGACCTGCCAAGAGAATTAGAAAGCAGGTGTCAGTCTAGGCACACAGTAAGACTTCCATGCTAAAAGGGTTCTGCCCCAGCCAGGAAGCTTCTGGACTACATCCTGCCCAGGTAGATAGCTTTCTCATACTTTGGCCAGCCTACACGTGGCAGCTTGCTACCCCTAGTGACACTGACCCAGAGTTTAATGCCTTTCCATATGCAACAGATCCTGACAAGGTACAATGAATGCCCCAAACAGAAGATTATCCCCAGACCAAGGACAAAAGAGGAATAGCTTTGACTGCATGTGCTAGGCACTGCACCTGGTCCACACATTGTCACATTTAGCATCATCTCCACTTTCTGAGATAATACTGTTCTTTGCCTGTTTTGAAGAGGTTGCCGCTTGCACACAGATCTGTAACTGTCAGACCCAGGGCTGGCTGATGCCACGGCCCATCCTTTTACTTCTGTGCTCTTCTGAACCTGGCAGGAGGTGATCACCAGTCGGCACACTGTTTTCAAAGGAGACCGTTTTTAAGCACAGTTGAAGCTCTGGCAACTTAGTAAGATTGGGAAGTTAAGAACTAATAGTCTCAGATATAAATTTCATTCTGGTAAGATCTATTCCTCATTCCATTTTCAGTTTGTTCCTTCCAATTGCCTTGTCATATTTCTGCCTGAAATTCCTCCTTCTCTATCCTTCATTTCCTGCAAGTGTTTCCCAGAATATGGCAGAAACCATTTGGTTGTTTAAAAAAAGAAACAAACTTGACTGGGCCATCTTCAAATAGCTAGATTCCAAAACACAGGCTATGTGTTTTGTACCCATCTTTGTGTTTGCCAGCAGCTAGAAAGGAGTTAAATATCCTGTCTTGGAGGATGTACTGATATGCTGATTTTCTTCTAATTTACTAGTTTTAGAAAATGTAGATTTGGGTTTCATGCAAATTGGTTCACTGATTATTTAAAACTCATTATGAAATATGAAATACTGTAGATATAAAATACAGAATGATAACTTCACACTTACCAACTACCCCCACTTGGGAATAAGTCATCACCAGTATAGTTGAAGCCTGAGTCCCTCTTCTCCAATCAGATCCCCCTCTGCTCCCAGTGTGGTGGCTGACCTTTCTGTGAGCAGTCCTGTGTAGCTTTCCTAGAGATGCATGTACTCCAAAGCAATTTATGGCACTGTTTTGCCTATATAAGAAAGCGTTCCACTAGGTTTTTCAGTGAATTTTTTTTGTTTGCTCTTTCGTAAAAATTAGTTTTGGGTTTAGTTGGGTTTCATAAATAGGGCTGCTTGTTTTGGCTTTGGTTCTAAGTCCTTGTGTGTAGGCAAGGCCAAAGGCTGGGCACTTTGGGCTGTATCTGATGCTCCTCTTATACCAGAGTTACACACATAAGGTAGTGGAAAGAGAAGCAAAGAAAGCCACGCTCTGTGTTTTCCCTCCCAGGGCTTGTGGGTTTGGTAACAGGATGAGTTATCAAACTTGTTATCCTGCCTTCAGCTCAAGTCCTTACTGCTCTTTTCCATTTTCCTAATGTGCTCAGTGAACATGGCCACCCTGACTCCTGGAAGCCCGCTCGGGCCCTGCTTCATCCCGGTGTGTGCCTTAGTACCCAGCTGCATGCTGAGTGCTGGTGGTGGGACGGACACTCTGCCGCAGGTGAGGCTGTGGCTGTGCTTTGCAAACTCACCACCGAAGCATTGCTAACAGAGAACAAATGTGAACCTTTGCAGGCCCAGAATGGGGCTAAAGCGGGGCAGCCACGAGCCAGAAATCTGCAGTATGATTTAAAGGCTGTGTGAATGCTGTGTTCTCCCCCACAGTGTATCTGTATTTGTTATTAAAAAGCAATGACTAGCCTTCCTACAAATCTTCAACTCAAAGTTGTGTTCCAGGAAGATGCACTATTGTTCTTCCCTCTGGCTTTGAGACCTAGTGGTACATTGGCACAAGGTATACAATTTTTTTAATGGGTACTGTTACACAGTATTAAATTTATCTGTAACTACGTAACTAACGTCTCTTGCCTTCCTAAAGTGTAAGCTCAGTTGGGGCACAAGATATCATGTTTTGTCCACTGCTGTTGTCCCAGCAGAATCTGGAAAAGGCTGGCTTTCAACAGATATTTGTTGAATGAATATACAAACCCAAGTTTGAGAAGCCCAGGAATGAAAGAATTATGATATCATCCTTGCCCTCTGGGAATTTGTGATGTAGCTAGAGAGAGAGCCATGTATGTAACATACATGACAAGACAAGTTAACGAGAGGGCAAGGGATGAACACCAAGTCAGTGACATAGACAATGTGAATTTAAGGAAAGGAACAACTTCTGCAGGCTTAGGTGGCCTCAGAAAGTTCCATGACAGAGAGTGGAGGCAGGGGACTTAGTGGGGTGAGCTCTGGAGCAGTGGATCACGTCACCTCTCTGAGCTCATTTCCTTCATTTGACTTTTGTTATGCAATATTTTTGATGCCTACTGTGGCTCAAGACCTGCACTGGAAGCCAGGATTATAAGTGCCTAAAACTGATACAGTCCCCACCCTCACAGAGATTAGCAAGGAAGACAGAGATAAAACAAACAAGGTAATAAAGGCAAGGAGAGCTGTGTCCAGCAGTGTTCAGCTGTGCCATGGGGGTGGAAAGTGACACCTTGTCAGGTGTCTGAAAAAGGCCTCTCTGAGGAATTGAAGCTTACGTTGAGACTGGACGTGGAGTAGGAGAGCGGTCAGCCATGGCGGGGAGAGGGCTCTGGGCAGACAGAACAACATAAGGCATGATCCAGGACTTGGAAGTGGTCCAGGATGCTACAGCCAGGAGGAGATGGGGAGTGCAGTCCAGGAGAAGGTGGCTGAGGATGACAGAAGCCAAACTGTGAATTACAACCTCATCCCCAAGGCAATGGAAAGCCCCTGGAGAATTTTAAGTAACTAGAGCAGAATTATGTTAAAAACATCACTCTGGCCATTTGTATGGCAGGGTGAGTAGGGCTGGATGTGGCCATGCAGACAGTGAAGTAGGTGTATTCTAACACGTTTAGGTAAAGACAGGTTGCGGTGATTGGTGGGTAGGGAAGAGACAAGGAAGAGAAGGTGTCAAGGACGACTCCCTTGGTTCTTGGCCAGCTTCCTGAAATAGGAAATTCTAGAAGAGAAGCTGGAGAGAAAAATGAGAATGCTTCTAACAACTGAGGTGCTTGAGGCAACCAGATAGAGAGGTCAGTTTGGAAATTCAAAATATATGGGTCTAGCCCTCAGGAACAGAGTCTGAGATAAGGATTGGGGGGGTCTTCAGGATATGGAATACTTTGGAGGCAGTGAGTTCCTCAGAGAGAACTGTAATGTGAGAAAAGAAGTTATAAGACAAGACCACAAGGTATGCCAGTATTTAAGGTGCAGGAAGAGGAATTGCCAAAAGAGACCAAGAAGGGGTGATCAGAAAGGTAGGGGGAAAAACCATTGGTGTTGCTCTTTAAGACCTCACTTAGTCCTGACATTATGTGGTCCTACAGAGCTGGGATCTGAGCCGGATCTCAAAAGCAGAACACATGAATAGGCAATAAGATTAGAGAAGGGCTTCCAAATAACATTACTCTAACAGCCAAGGCCCCAACAAGAAACAGGGGACACACTCAAACTAAGTGATTTGAGGAAATTTTAATAGAAGGCTATTTACAAAGATGTAGGGAGAGTTTTGGGAATCCAACAAGGCAGAAATCTGGCCCTACCCACAGCAGGGACCCCTTACCTCTCCCAGGCCTGAAGCCGGCTGAAGGAGAGGGCAGTCTGAGAGGACATGTGGCCTCCGGACCAGCCTCCCTCTCTTCCTGCCCTCCAGTTTCCTACTGGGGCCTCTTCTTGGTCAAATAGGGGCCAGAAAGCAAGGGAGCCCATTGATGCAGTGTAAATACATCACCCCGGGGTACAGAGCAGGGTGGGAGGGGAAGGGGCAAACAGAAGAGATCAGAACAGTTATTTTAGGAAATGGAAGTGTATGGGTAAGAGACGGTATTTGTTTCCTCTTGCTGCTGACAAAAATTCAGTGGCTTAAAACAACGCAAATTTATTATGCTGCAGTTTGAGAGGTTAAAACCCAAAACGGATTTCACTGGGCTAATATCAAGGTGCCAGTAGGTCTGATTCTTTTGTGAAGCCTGTAGGAAAGAATCCAATTCCTTGCCTTTTCCAGCTTCTGGAGGCCACCCGCATTTCTTGGCTCTCAGCCCCTTCCTCCATCTTCAAAGCCAGCAACTACGTTACTCTGACCCCCTGCTTTTTTCACCACATCTTCTCCAACTCTTCTACCTCCCTCTCCCACCCTTTAATGGCCCTTATGATTACACTGGGCCCACTCAGATAATCCAGGGTAATCTCCCTATTTTAAGATCCTTGACTTAATCCACCTCATCCCTTTTACCATGTAAAATACTCTATTCCCAGGTTCTGTCAATTGGCATGCCATCATCTTTAGGGGAGGATTATTCTGCCTACCACAAAGAGCTCATAAGCCTCTTTGGCTGGAGTAGAGGGATCCCTGGGAAAGTAATGAAACAGAAAACAGAAAAGTCAGATCAAAGCCAAATTATGAGAACTTTGTATGTTAGATTATTTGAATGCCATTCTGTAGACCAGAAGGAGCCATTGTAAATCTTTAACCAGGGAAGTGGCTTGTTAGCAGTGTGAAGAAAGATGATCTGATCATGGTACCCTGGTGGCTTTAAGGGAAGAACAGAAGCCTTCCAAGATGCAATAAGAGTCATCCACATTCCTTATTCCTAAAGGAACAAAGGCCTAGAACAAGAGTGACCAGAAGTCATGGTGTGAAAAAGTGCTCTGCAATCCTGAGAAGGAAGAACAAACCTGGGGGGATTATGCCCCCTGACTTCAAGCTCTACTGCTAAGCCACAGTAATCAAGAAAATTTAGTACTGGCTCAAGAACAGACCCATAGATCAATGGAACAGACTAGAGAGCCCAGATATAAACCCAATCATATATGGTCAATTAATATACGATACAGGAGCCATGGATATACAATGGCGAAATGACAGCCTCTTCAACAACTGGTGTTGGCAAAACTGGACAGCTACATGCAAGAGAATGAAACTGGATTACTGTCTAACTCCATACACAAAAGTAAACTCAGAATGGATCAAAGACCTGGATATAAGTCATAAAACCATAAAACTCTTACAAGAAAACATAGGCAAAAATCTCTTAAATGTAAACATGAGCAACTTTTTCCTGAACACATCTCCTTGGGCAAGGGAACCAAAAGCAAAAATGAACAAATGGGACTACAACAAGCAAAAAAGCTTCTGTACAGCAAAGGACACCATCAGCAGAACAAAAAGGCATCCTACAGTATGGGAGAATATATTTGTAAATGACATATCCGACAAGGGGTTAACATCCAAAATATATAAAGAGCTCACACGCCTCAACACCCAAAAAACAAATAACCCGATTAAAAAATGGGCAGAGGATCTGAACAAACACTTCTCTAAAGAAGAAATTCAGATGGCCAACAGGCACATGAAAAGATGCTCCCCATTGCTAATTATCAGGGAAATGCAAATTAAAACCACAATGAGATATCACCTCACACCAGTTAGGATGGCCAACATCCAAAAGACAAGAAACGACAAATTCTGGTGAGGATGTGGAGAAAGGGGAACCCTCATACACTGTTGGTGGGAATGTAAATTAGTTCAACCTTGTGGAAAGCAATATGGAGGTTCCTCAAAAAACTAAAAATAGAAATACGATTTGACCCAGGAATTCCACTCCTAGGAATTTATCTGAAGAAAACAAGATTCCTGATTTGAAAAGACATATGCACCCCTATGTTTATCTCAGCACTCTTTACAATAGCCAAAATATGGAAGCAACCTATGTGTCCATCAGTAGATGAATGGATAAAGAAGATGTGGTACATATGCACAATGGAATATTATTCAGCCATAAAAAGAAAACAAATCCTACCATTTGCAACAACATGGATGGAACTAGAGGGTATTATGCTCAGTGAAATAAGCCAGGCAGAGAAAGACAAGTACCAAATGATTCCCCTCATTTGTGGAGTATAACAACAAAGCAAAGTTGAAGGAAGGAAATAGCAGCAGACTCACAGACTTCAAGAACGGACTAGTGGTTACCAAAAGGAAGGGATTGGGGAGGGTGGGTGGGGAGGGAGGGAGAAAGGGATTAGGGGCATTATAATTAGCACTCACAATATAGATAGGTCACGGGGAAGGCAGTATAGGACAGAGAAGACAAGTAATGACCCTATAGCATCTTACTACGCTGATGGACAGTGACTGCAGTGGGGTGTGTGGTGGACTTGATAATATGGGTGAATGTTGAAACCACAGTGTTGCTCATGTGAAACCTTCATAAAATTGTATATCAATGATATCTTAATTTTAAAAAAGTACTGTGCAGTAAGAATTTACAGGAGGTACTAACCAAGTGAAGAAAGATGGGGAAAAATCTAAGGGTGGTCTGAGTTTTGGAAATGACTGTCTGGTAGATTAATGGTATGATCTAGAAAATCAGGAGAGCACATCTCTTTCAGGGGAATATGTGGAGTTGAGTATAGTTGTAAAATCCTGGAACAGACAGACAAATCGAACCTTACCAGCTCTAAGATACCACTGATTATAAAACATACCAATATTTTATGTACCATTAAGAAAAAAATGCTACCACATGCTTTCTTAAAAATATAATTTTTACTTTATTGGAAGAGCTGTTTTAGACCTATACACAGATTTTTGAAATCCTTTAATTTACATACATTAAATTGCACATGTTTAAAGTGTACAGTGTGATAAGTTTTGACATCTGCATGTACATATGAAACCATCACCACAATGAAGGGAGCGAACATGTATGACCCCAAAAGTTTTTCCACGGCTCCCCCTCCTCCTTCCTCCCTCTCTCCCATCTCTAAACAACTACTGATTTCTTTCTGTCATGCATATTAGTTTACATTTTCTAGAATTTTAGATAAATGGAATCATACTGTCTGTGTTCTTTTGGGTCTGGCTTCATTCATTCAGTATAATTATTTTGAGGTTCTATTGATGTTGTATCAATAGTTCATTCCTCTTAATTTCTGAGTAGATTCCATTATGTGGGCATGCCACAATTTGCTTATCCATTCACCTACTAATGATCATTCTTGTTGCTTATAGTTTTTGGCTATTTCAAATAAACCTGCTATAAATATACTTAGATTTTTGAAACCATATGTCACCTCTGGGTATCCATAAAAAGGGAAAATGCAAGTGCAATGAATTGGTTAATATTCTTAAAATTTCTTCGCAGAGTCCAACTTTTTAAATCACTTTTTGACTCATTGTTATCAATGTCTGTTTTTTCCCACACAATATCTCCTCTGTGTCATCAAGAGTGGTAATTTTTAAAAACCTGTCAAAGAACTAAAAGCCATTCATGCTGAGCTCTTAGACCCACTCAAGAATCATGTGGAACTAGCTTAATCTGGACCTTCCTTTGGGAGCGTTGCTAACACACCTGAGTCACCACCTCTCCTATCCCTTCCTCACTAGGTTTTAAAAGAGTGTTCCATGATTCTGAAAAGTCCCTGTTTTTTTCCAAATCCCTGACCCCCATTCTGCTTGTTTTGAAGCAGATGCTTTTGATCCTTATGTACAGGTAGGCAAGGCCAAGTACCTCTTGACTGTTACTGGGCCAACAGTAATTGGAGGACCACCAACTGTAAAACACATCTCAAGTTCAGAATGTTAAATGTGGGAAACTGTGATTCTTAGAGTTCATTAAGTAGGGTAGTTCAACCCGTTTGATTGATGGTTAAGGGCCTGGCAAATTGAGATGCTTGTCCAGTGTTACAAGATGAATTGGTGGTAGCTGGGACCAGAACAAAGTGCATATGACCCAGGAGGTCTCTGAAGGGAAAGAGAGTGACATTGTATATGGAAAAGACCCCTAAATAGAAAAAAACACAAACTTGAACCCGGGGAGCCGTTGAATTAATAAGGGAAAAGAAGCAAAATTCTAACAGCTCTAAAGTGCCCACCTACAACAAATCTCTTTTCATGCCAACCCATTCTTCATTCTTAACCTTCTGCATTACCTTATTTTTTAAAAATTGGCCTTCCTAGATTATTCCTCTACTTAAAAATTGGTGGCTCCCCATCTCCAACAGAATAAAGCCTCAGTTCTTTAGCAAGGCTCATTTATAGGGAGGACCCATCACACATGTCCCTTCCTCATCTCAGTTCTTCCCCCACCTGCCAATCCCCCCCATTAGCCACACCAACCAGTCACCAACATATCATCTACTTTCTTATCTTTGTGCCTTTGTTTCCAGTGTTCCTTTTGCCTGGAATGACCCATCCCCAGCCATATCCCCCTTATGACCTCTTCAAGGCTCCAACACAACCTCTTTTTCACAGATTCCCCTCAACCCCTGCTCCTCTTACCCAGTGATTATTTCCTCATGTGTTTTTAAGTCTACTTTATATGATATTTCTGTTACAGTATTTACCAAGTAGTATTATCCCAGTTTGTGTGTCTCACCGAGCTGTGATCTCCTTGAGGAAGGTGTCATATTTATCTTTGTAGTCCAGTTTTCTAGAGCTGTGCCTGGCAAACAGTAGGTATACAGCAAATATTAATTGCCTTTAAAGGTCTGACTGATGTTAATACCACATAAGAAGAAACAGTTCAGGACATTTCTATTTCCTGAATACAGTTTTATCTTTCTGTATATTATCTGTAAGATTCTCTGCAACAAAGAAGGGATTTCATAAAAATTTCATTTTGAGTGGAAGTTGAGGAGGGAGGAGGTAGAAAAAAGGAGGTCAAAAGGAGAATGGACTAGGAGTATAAAGAATTAGGGAGGATGCCTGAGGAACCAAAAAGGATATGGGACTAGAAAGAATGGGAGATGAGGAAATAAGAAAAGAGAAAAGTGGAAAGTATGTAGCCAGAATTTGAGAATCTTGCTTCATTTAATTGCAGAGGAGTTAGACTAGACAATGCTTAGCACTAAACAATGCTTTCTCACATGGACGTTCCAAACTCTTTGCTGAATGAACCCCATTTTGTATTCTTCACAATCACTCTCTCCCTGAAAAGACATAAATATGCTACTTACAACTGCCTTACAATTAGTGCATTGTTCTCCCTTGTTTTCTGTGGAAAGCTGGAGGAGGCAGCGTAGTAGGGTGGAAAGCCACTCACTACCCTGGGAATCAGAAGGCCTGGCACACCCCAGCTTTGGCATTTCGAGCAAGGGACTTAGCCCTTCACCTTCAGAATCTCCATCTGTAAAATGGGATATTAAAATCTGTCCAGGTTGCCTTTCCAGGCTTTTTGTAAAGATCTAAATAACTGAAAAACGTAAGTAAGAAGACACTTTGTAAGTTGTCAAGTTGCCCTGCAGATGAAGGTAATGGTACCTTCTTTTTGCGTCATTTGTCCAACAGAGAGAATCCATTGGCAGATAGCATAGCCGTGTCTCCTGTTGATAAGTCCTGTTTACAGAAAGGAGGTAACAGAGTCTCTTTCTTTTTAGTAGTATTCTGAAGTCTCAGGAAGCTGGCCCACTTAAAGCTCAAGGCCCATACGAAGGGCATATAAGAAGCCATGGCACTCCCTTTTCAAAAAGAGCTGGAGAAATACAAGAACATTGATGAAGATGAGCTTCTTGGCAAACTCTCAGAAGAGGAACTGAAACAGTTGGAAAATGTTCTTGATGACCTAGATCCCAAGGTTAGTGACCTGAACTGACGTAGTGTGGTTAACAACGATACACGATAAACGCATAGCTTCATCTTTAAACAGTAGTGCAGAAATCCCTTAGCTCCAAGCGCAAATTCTGTGTTCTTCCTCTGGTTGGTTCGGGGTCGCTTACTTTTACAGATTCATAAAGAACCTCAGTAACATCTATAATATGATATGGCAAATGTATTTCTCAAAAGCCAGCTTACTGTAAACGGAGAAAAGTGTTTTTCATTGCTTGGGAAGGACTCATCTGACTTAAGGAAAAAGAAAGTAAAGAGAGAAAGGGAACAAATCTAACCAAGTTTCTTCTCTGAGTCATTATAGTCTGCTGAGCACAGAAACCCTTGAGGTAAATGGTATTATCCCCATTTCTGAAAGACTTGAAGTTATTTACATAAACTCTCATACTAATAAGTGTCAGAGATGGCATTTAAACCATATCTTTAAGCCCAAATGCAGGTATTTTTTATATCTCATTTCTTTAAAATGCATAAATAACTTGAACTCTCTGGTGATCCCACAACAATGGATAGATCAGAATAACTGTAACAATAATATCAGGTAAATTTAAATGGAGCTTCTAATACTTTTGTGAGCTCTTGAAAAGCTAAGTAGCTTGTTACAGTGTTTGTTTAGCGAGTACTTTCTTCAGCCCTGATGATAGTATCTTAAACTTAGACCCAGAGGCATCCAAAATAGTGATTTGATGATAAATAAAAATGTCACTAAGCACTATTTATATGATATTCAGATATGGCAGATACCTTGGATATCATATTTACTTTAAAAAATAAAGTATTCTGTATTTTTTAAACTTGAAGGAATCTCTAAGCTTGATCAAGCAGTTATCAACACCTACCATAATACTCACTTTCCCAGAAAAAAAGGTTAGAAATAAGAGAGGAGAGCCAGTGCTCCTTGTTAGAGTCCCCATATGCCTGCCTGAGATCACGTTGGGTGCAGACCTGGCCAAACCTAAGTGTGATCTATGAGGGAAGAGGCCATGAAAGGCAGTTGGCCTTTTGCCACCCCATTCTAGAAGGCAGCTGCAGAGGGCTTGGCGGCTGCCCCAGCCACTGTTCCACCTGGGCTTGTTGGGAGGCCTCCTCTCAGCACAGGATATTGGAGCAAGTAGGACCTCAGAGATGTGCCAGAGGTCCCAGCCCTCAGCTCATACCTACACCTCTGCACAGGTATGCTTCCCCCCTCTTCCCGCACGTGCACGGGGGGTGAGATGGGGAGGATCACAGTATCGGTCGGGCAAACCCCTTCCTTCCTGTTCACACTCCTCTCTCCTCAGAGTGCCCTGCTGCCAGCTGGATTCCGGCAGAAAGACCAGACCCAAAAAGCAGCCACCGGCCCGTTTGACCGTGAGCATCTGCTCATGTACCTGGAGAAAGAAGCTTTGGAACAGAAAGACAGGGAAGACTTTGTGCCCTTCACTGGAGAGAAGAAGGGTAAGGACCACCTTGTCTTGGGACTAAGTGCTCCCAGTGTGTTGTCATGGAGAATACATGGCGGTATGCATTTGTCCAACCCATAGAACGTACACCACCAAGAGTGACCCCTGATGTGAACTACGGACTCGGGGTGGTGATGACGTGTCAATGTAGGTTTATCCGTCGTAGCAAATGTAGGATGTCGTTAGACAGGGAGGTTGTGAGTATGGCAATGGGGTGTTTGGGGACTCTCTGTACTGGCCCCTGTGAACCTAAAACTGCTCCAAAAATAAAGCTTATTAATTTAAAAAAGAATCGTGACAGAATATGTAGGCTAATTAAATGAATACTTAAAGAGTGTAATGGTACTTAAATTAGTTCTATGAAAAAAATCTTGAGCCTCAAAGACAAAGCTTTGGGAGTGTGACGTGGCATCATGCCTGAAGAGGGCCCATGGGCATAGGTGTGTCTCTCCTAGCCTGGTGCTTTACCACCTGCAGAAGGCCCCTTAGGGCCTTTCTACTCCACGTCTAGGATGGCTCTAGTACCAGACCTCCAACCTCAGACACTGCCGTGAGAGGCCAGTGCAGTCAGCCATTCACTCTCTGGCACCTCCAGGCACCTCCTCACTGCAGACCCCTGTGGCAGGTGCCGGGACCACAGGGAGTGAGACCCTGCCCTGTACTCAGGAAGCTCATGGGCCAGTAGGAGATATACTCTGGCAGAATTGGGAAGGCTCTGAGGAGCAAAGGGATGTTTCTCGATGCCAGAACTGAGCTCAGACCCGGGACAGGAAAACCCTCCACCTTAGCTCACGACCCTGAGTCCCGCTTTGGAGGAAAAGTGGGTGCCAGTAGCCCATCCAAGTTCCTCCGCTATGGGCAGCGGCTTGGGCCCATAGATACAAATCGAATTGTTGATAATTTTATGTTAATTATAGTCTTTTTAAAACACAAATCAGATCATGTCACTTCCCTGCTTAAAGTCTCACATCCTTACGTTGGCCCTCAAAGCCCTGGGAGAGCTCACCCGCCTGTCTCTTAACTATATCTCTCCTTCCCTCGGTAAGCCTCAGACCCACCGGCTTCATTTGGTTTGCAAACCTGTTGAGTTCTTTTCCTATCCCAGGGTCTTCTCATGGACTCTTCCCTCTGACCCACATCCCCATTTTTTCACATTCTGCACGTCCTGGCTTACATGCCTGGGCCTCAAGCTTTCCCTGAGCTCTCTGTCTAAAAAAGACCCCACCTTTCTGAGGTCACACACATTTATTGCTTTCATAGCACTGTGACAGTGCCCATCATTTTGTTTATTTACTTTGGATTTTGTGTGTTTTCCATATTAGATGGCAATCTCTTCAGTGGCACTTTGTCTTCCTGCCGTCCCGGCACAGAAACTGGCACAGGAGAGGCACCCAGTAAATACAGGTCCGAATGAACGCCATCTCTGAGCTTCCGTACTGTGGCCCTGGGGGGCAGGCGCACCATGCCTCAGCCGGCACCCGTCAGAGTGCCGCCCCCTTCTCTTATGCAACCCCCTGTCTCTCTAAATCCACAAGCCTGATGGATCGTGCGCCCTTGATAATGTCATTTCATTAAGAAAGTAACGTTGAGCAGTGATAAATTGAGCAAATAGCCAAGGGTTACCATGGAAATATGGAGCCGTCTCTATGGCAGCGTAGTTGCTTTTGGACTAATTTAACTGTGAAAGAAAAAAATGAACAATAATGTCAAATCTTCAATAAAATCCCAGTTAACCTCCAGGATTAGGGTAGTGACAGAATAAGAAGAAGAAAGCTGTTGTCTTCTATTTTCAGAGTAGAGGTCTGAGGGGCGGCACTGGGAAATGATCTCGATCCAGATTAATCTACAGATGGTTCACTGGGGAGTTGGGAATGGAGGAGCAATCTGAGTAATAAACAGAGATCCACAAGGGATGTATAGTCAATATAGGCACACTGTGTAGCTTCGGAGAAGGTGGAGAAGCAGCACAACTGAGCAGAACGAGCAGAGAGCAAGTTTCGCAGAGGGCAGGAGGGTCAGGGTGAGGAGTCTGCAGGCCCGGAAGGACCAGCGAATGGTCTGGGAGCAGTGGGAGGCCGCAGCGGAGAGGCCGTGCAACCTCAGTGCTGAGTGCCGTGGGCCCTGGGCCCTCAGGTTCCTGGGCTGCATTCGACTCTCCGCTGTAGCTTTACTCACTTAGAGCTTGCTGTTTGGCTGGCCGCCCAGCGTGGCTGTACGGCCACAGCTGTCCTAAATGCTGATCGCTGTGGGTCACCCATACACCTCCGTACACCTAATGTTTAGAATAGTACTGGGAAGGAGGAACTTAGAAACGTATTTTGACTCTGGACCCAATATCATCTGAGTCAGAAAGAAAATGCTGCAGGCTGCAGATACTCTGAAAATGAAGCCTGGGATGAGCTCCAGTGTCTGAAATGATACCAGTCGGTTCACCTTTTCTATTGTTATCTTCTACCCATTCTCCCGTTTTGTTTCCCAGGGTATTTTCCTTCTTTCTGGGAAATGTGGCAGCATATGCGATGCTGAGGCAGGAAGCGGGATGGTCAGTGGTCGAGAGCTTGTGGCTGGATGCCCATGACTGGCCACAAGCAGTGATCTCTTTGGGGTGCCCAGCTCTGCCTGGCCCCCGTTTACTTACCCACCCATTTGAAGATGTGGTAAACCACCAAGTAGTACGCGGCCTTTGTGACCAAGGATGTCTCCTGGAGGCTGTTCCTGAGGGAGGGTTCCTGGCTGTGGAACTGACCCTTTCCTCTCCCATGGGAGTGGGCAGGGCCCCACTCGCCAGGGAGACCTGACAGCGTGGGTCCTCAGCAGCTGAAGCTCTCATTCTATCCAAGCTGCTGTCATTCATCAGAGCCGCTTTCCATCCTATCCAAGCTGACAAGGAGAGGGCAAAGGAGGGGTGAGTCTTTAGGGAATTTCCAAAATTAAAATGGAGGAGACCAGTTTCAAAGATCATGCCAAGAAGTAAGAACAGCTCCAAAAAAAGAGAGAACCCAAGAGTCGAAAGCCAGGAGAAATTAGTGAAGAGCATGAGTAGGTCTTGACTATTGCTATGGTGGCTCCAGAGTGTCCCGGGTTTACCTCTCTGAGCCACGGCACGGGGGGCATGCGGGTGTATTGGCCTGGCTGGACGTTAGGAGCAGGTAACGTGCCATCCTCCCAGCAGTGTAATGGTCAGTGTAGAAGTTTGGGCCGGGGAGGGAGGGCCTAGATTCAGAAGAGGGCAGGGGGCAAAATAAATGGAATCTCCCTGATAGGATGAAGCGGAAAATGGGGACAACAGATGTGTATGTGGGAAGCACAGACTGCTTGCTCCCCAGACCTCCGCAAGCTCTAAGCATGACAACCTTCAGTTCTCCTTTTCGGTCAGGCTTTGGTGTGCTCTGGAGAGGTGGCTGCACTAGTCTGAGTGACCTAGATGCAGCATCCTAGTGCTGCCATCTCAGTTGAAGGCAGAAAACTCTGGGGCATTACCAGTTTATCCCTCAGGACCCCCTGGGGCTGATGGAGGACTCTGCCCCCAATATTTGCAGGGTCCGAGGCAAGAATACAAATAGAAGTCCGAGTGCCATTTTTTATAGAAAATTAAAAGCTAACAAATTGTTAAAATATGTTCTATCCTACCAATATACCTAGAAGGCCAGTATTCTCAGACTCCCAGAAGTTCCACACAAGGATATGGGTCTGTCCTATTTACTAGGGCTTCAGGCATACCTATTTGACACCCCAGCCCACATGTCTGGGCTTCGTCCATACGCACCCACAGACAGCCTTCCCTTGGCCTGGGGGCGCATCCCCCAACAGTGTGACCTGCCTTCAGGAGGGCGGACATGGGGAAGGACTCACGCAGGCCCCGGAAGGAGGCCCAGGGCTCTTGGGCAGGGAACCCCCAGGCAGGTGCCCGGAGTGTGGGCCGGCAGATGGTCTGTGTTCTGACGGGAATGTCCCCTTGGCCCCATGACTCAGTCTCTGGTGGGTGAGGGGGACGGAGGAGACTGCAGCAGAAGAGGAATGGAGTCGTGCCCCCCAAAGTGTGGGGCCCACGGCAGGGCCCCTCTACCTCCAGTCTAAGGGCAGTGCTGCCTATCAAAGGTAGGGAGATAGACACTACCATTTCCCTTTCTGTTGAAGGACTCTGGTGTCCTCAGATGTCTGTACTTTCTGCAGAATGCAGAACACCTCCTCTGATCGGGGGTCATTGATACCGGCATCACCCCGCATTAAGGAATCCCAGTCGGATGTGCGGTGGCTTTACCGATCCAGCCCCTCGTGGCCAGAGCTGCCTTGTCTGGCGGTCTACTTACCACACGGTGACGCAGCAGCACACAATGGTTTTTGTGTTTCTTTTGATTTAAAGGGAGAGTCTTTATCCCTAAGGAAAAGCCCATAGAAACTCGCAAAGAAGAAAAAGTGACCCTTGACCCAGAACTGGAAGAAGCCTTGGCCAGTGCCTCTGACACTGAACTCTACGATCTCGCAGGTTAGTCCTCAGCTCTGGGAAACTCACCTGTGTGGCCCTGTAACCTCCAGCACACACTGGCCCCCATGGCAGCAGCCTTTTCCGTGCCTGTGATGGTCACTGTAATGCAGGTTGACTTCAGCCGTTATGTAGCTGTAAGACTTGATGCAGGTGACTTTAGCTCTCAGAGCAAACCTTATTTTGCTGGAAAACCATATAGCAGTTATAAAGTGCTCCAATAATACCCACCCTACAAAGCTCAAGAGTTGGAGAAATCAAAGCGAATAAATCTTCAGGAGTGCCGAGAACTTAAACGATAAAAATAACAGCCCTTACGCTTTCTAAGGAGCTTTATATTTGGCCTTGTATCGCATTTTGTCATCACAAAATTTCTGTGAACTTCTTGCCCTTCCCTATTGCATTCTGATTCCCACGAAGAGGCCTGTTAGCCTAACAGGGAGCAGGAGTAACTTACTGTTACATTTACCCAGGAAGTAAAGCCAGATTCAGCCCCATCTGCTTATCTTTTTCTAGTTTTCTTAGCAATAGCAACAAAATAATAATTATTGTTATTAATATTTGAATTGGCTACACATGCAGGTAGACAAAGCCCAAATAGCGTAAAAGAATACGTAGTTAAGATAGCAATAGTTCAGAGGTCTGCACACTGCAACCTGCCTCCTGTGTTTGTAAATAAACTTGTATTGGAATGTAACCACAACAAAAAAAAGAATATGTAATGAAAAGTGTCTCAGCCTAATTCCCCAAACCCCCTCCCATTTATTGTATATTCTTTGAGAAACACCACATACACATACCAGCATATTTGTGCACTAATGAGATGTGTTTTCCAAATGGATATAAACATGGACTATTAGAGTTACTAGGTCGCCACAGGATCGAGGTGCTGTAAAAAGCAGTCCATGAGCTCTTGCAAGAATTCTCACATTTTCATTCCATTGGAAGATATGTAATCATAATAATCAATCTTCTTCTTCCCAGGAGGATCATCTGTTCCTTATTCCAATAGCATGCCTACCATCTCAGCTATGTTTTCATTCCTTCTGTGCTGATATCAGTGGTCAATACTAAATTTGTGTATTTGAACCTCTCTCAGAAGTCGCTGCAGGAGCTGAGGCACCAGAGTCACTCTGTTAAGAAGGTGCTTTGCAGTGACGAGTTTTCTTAGCCCTGGGTTGCTGTTGGAGGGATCTGTTTTGGTTCCTGCTCCTCCCAAGGGTTACGTTGTGGAATTGCCCAAGGGGAAAATGCAGGGCTGGGTTTGAATTCCCAGGAAATGCCTAAGAAAGGAGAAAAAGAAAAACACCCATCATTTGGAAGGCAGTAGATCTTGAGACTCCTGCAATAAAACCAGGGGGAAGATCCAAACGGAACACCAACTCCCTCGTATTTACTCAGCCTCACTCCCTCCTCAGGTGCTCCCTCAGAACTCAGGAGAAAGCCTGCCTGGGAGTGGATCTTTCTGGAATATCAAGAGCAGACCCACGAGTGGATGGACTGACAGACATTGAGGTTTAGATAAGAAAGAGTACTGATGCCCTGTGCATGTGACTGTGGCATATAGAGCGCAGGACAGACAGTTCAAGGGCGCAGCAGTTGACCTCCAAGACAGCACCTCCCAGAGTGGCTGTATCTCCGTATGGGCACTACCCAGAGGCTAAATCTCAGCACAGCTGGCTTCGAGTTCTGATCTTGTCAGTGCATGCGGAGCGGTGAGGTGGGGGCCAGGCAGCAGTGACTGACCCACAAGCCGGAATCACAGGAGCCAGATAAAACAAAAATTAAAACTTGTCAATGGGACCCAAATTCTAATTAGGAGTTGCTTAGGAGCCAAAGAAAGATATATTTGTTGGATGGTCTCTGGGGCCTGTGTTTATCAAATAGGGCATCTTCTCCCTAGACAATGCCAGAAACACAGCCACAGAATTTGCGAAGCATTTAGAACACTGTTTTGCAGATAAGGGAACTTAGTTACATGGGTAGTATGTTAGAGCCCTGATCACACCCTGGCTCTCAGCCCCCGAGTGCCACCCTTAACCCCGAGATTTCTGGCTCTGAACATCTGCCCTTTCTCATGCTGCTGCCGGCTGCCCTCCTTCCAGTATGGAGATTACAGTACAGCCGATGAGGAGCTCTGACGCACTGCTCTGCCACCTGTCAACACATGATCTATTCTGGGACCCTCCTTGCAGGTGGCCAGTCTCCCCTGTGTCATTTCAGTAGCGAAGGGAAGCTGGGTGTGCGGCTGCGGCTCCAGCCTGCCCGCTCTGCCCCCGCCCCCCGCAGTGCTGGTTCTTGCTTACAGTGCTGCCTCCTGGTGCAAGTTCCCCATAATACAGGAAACTCAAAATCTCAGTTTGCTTATTTGACCTCTTATTGCTGATGTCTGTTCTTTTCTTTCCCACCCTGGGATGCTCTAGATTGGAAAGAACAACAACTTATGGTATTGAAAGTTGAGATAGGGAGGCTTACCTTGAAGGAGGTCCATGATGCTTCTGCTGTTTGCCTCTGGGAAAATGTATGCCATAATCTACATAATGTTAGATCATAAAATATCCTTAGACTCGGTTTTTTAAAAATTCTGTTTGCCTCACATTTTACACATGAGAAAACCGAGAGGTTGAGTCTACTTAACTAGGAGGTCTACCCAAGTTTTCAGTAATTTGGGGACATAACTATACCATTATCCCCCAGATGCTAAATGATTCCATATGTACCATATAGTTGTAGAAAGACATGTGAAGATTGCTGGTGGTCTGGAAGAAGGTTTTTTTTTTTAATAAGGTTATTTAACGCTACATGTAACACTCACTATGCAAGGCAAGGAGGGTCTGGAGATTATCTTTATGATGTGAAGAATTATTCTTCAAGGGGCAAATTAACAATATGGGCATCCTAACATGCTTTCCTAACTTAATGTTTACTCACTGATTATATGTGCTTTTAGCTGTTCTTGGAGTACACAATTTGCTCAATAATCCGAAGTTTAACGAAGAAACAGCCAGTACTGAAGGTGGCAAAGTGCCTGTGAGAAGTAAGTTGATGTGTAATCTGTCGTTTGGTGGAACTTGGGAGCCTCCAGGTATTGCTGGTAGGAGAGAAGCCTGCTGACTGGGCTGCCTGGTACATCCAGACTTCTGTCTTGCAGGCTTTGAAGGTGGATTCTGTCAGCTCACCAAGTATTACTGGGCTTTAGCCCTCAAACCAGAATGCAGTAGCTGTTACTGGGAGGAGCTCTGTCTGAGCATAACTGATACCAATCAGTGCGTTTGGCCGAGAACATACTCCCTTAGTAGATCTCTTTGGTCAAAAGATAAAATTGCTGATGAAAGCGTTGCATAGTCAGCACAGCATGCCAATAGAATTTCCTGTTCCTAATGATGTTTTAATCAACTGTAGTATTTGTGATAAGCTCCCTTCTATATTCAAGTGTGTTTTTGTCTCTAACGGGTACTTGTCATGAGAATTTGAATACCCGCCTCTTGCAGAGGATGAAAGACATACTGGCATTAGACGTGCTGGCACAGAAAGTTCCAGACCACTATCCTCTGTGTCAACATTTCCTGGAGAATTGTACAGTTTATTAGACTCTCTCACTCATTCATCAGTCATCTACTAAATACCTACTATGTATCAGGCATGTTTTAGGCTTAGATAGAAAGAAGAAAGAGGGTCTCTGCCCAAAGGAACTTATCTACCCATGGTGAAAACAACCAATAATCAGGTAATTTGCTACAGTGTGATCCCAGTGCTGTAAAAACTCACAGAACATCGCAGCTTTTCTTAGCATACATATATTTTATTGTCTTTGAAGGAGATTTGGCAAATGCTTTCTAGTCTCAGCAGCACATTTATAAACTATCATTTATACTGGGCAATTTACTGGACAATCAGCAATATTCTCTCTTTTTTTTCATTTTTTTAGGCATGTAGCTGAAATATCCATTCTTTCTAACTTGAATATCTAAGGAAAACATTTCAGAAAACCAGAGTATGGTGTATATATATATATATATATATATATATATATATATATATATATATATGTATAATTAACTTCTTTTAAGACTTAGTTTTTTTAAGTTCACAGCAAAATTGAGCAGAAGGTACCGAGTTCCCAATACCCCCTGCCCCCGACGCATGCATAGCCCCGTCAGTCATCAGTATCCTCCTCCAGAGTGGTACCAGTGTTACAACTGATGGAACTACACTGACACTTCATTATCCTCCTAAGTCCATAGTTTACATTAGGGTTCACTCCTGGCTGTTACAATAGTCTATATTATTTGGGTTTGACAAACATATAATGCCATATATCCACTGTTATGGTATCGTACAGCATAGTTTTAGTGCCCTAAAAATCCTCTGTACTCTTCGTATTCATCTGTCCTTCCTCTCTAACTCCCAGCAACCATTGATCTTTTTATTGTTTCTATAATTTTGCCTTTTCAAGAATCTCATACAGTTGGAATCATATGGTATGCAACCTTTGCAGATTGGCTTCTTTCACTTAGTTGTATGCATTTAAGTTTCCTCCATGCCTTTTGATGGCTTGATAATTCATTTCTTTTCAGCACTGAATAATATTCTGTTGTAAGGATGTACAACAGTGTATTTATTCATTTGCCCACTGAAGGACATCATGCTTGCTCCCAAGTTTGTGAAATTATTAAGAAATCTGCTATAAACATCTGTGCACAGTTTTTTTGTGAGGATCTAAGTTTTCAACTCCTTTGAGTAAATATTAAGGAGTATAGTTGCTGGATCTTATGACAGGAGTATGTTTAGTTTTGTAAGAAACCACCAAACTGTCTTCTAAATTTGTACCATTTTGCATTCACACAAGCAAAGAATGAGAGTTCCTGTTGCTCCACATCCTAACCAGCATTTGCTTTTTTGTCAGCGTTCCAGATTGTTGTCATTCTAAGTGTGTAGTGGTATCTCGTTTTAATTTGCCTTTCCCTGATGATTGAAAATGTGGAGCATCTTTTCATATGCTTATTTGCCCTCTGTACATCTTTTTTGGTGAGGCATCTGTTAAGGTCTTTGGCCCATTTTTCAATCAGACTGTCTTCTTTTATTGAGTTTTAAGAGTTGTTGGTATATTTTGGATAAACAATCCTTTATCAGACATGTATTTTGGAAATATTCTCTTCCACTCTGTAGCTCATCTCCTCATTCTGTTGACATGATCTTTCACAGAGTAGAAAATCTTAATTTGAATGAAGTCCAGCTTATTAGTTTTTCCTTTCATGGATCATGCCTTTGGTGTATCTAAAAATTCTTCGTCAAAACCAACGTCATCTAGATTTTCTTCTCTTTACCTTCAAGTAATTTTATAGTTTTGCATTTTGTATTTAGGTCTGTGATCCATTCTGAGTTAATTTTTGTGAAGGGTATAAGATCTGTGTCCAGATTCGTTTTTTGCATGTGAGTGTCTAGCTAGTTGTTCCAGCACCATTTGTCAAAAAGACCATCATTCCTGCATTGTATTGTCTTTGCACCTTTATCAAAGATCAGTTAACTATTCTTATGTGGATCTATTTCTGGGCTCTCTATTCTGTTCCATTGATCTATTTGTCTATTCTTTCACCAATACTACAATGCCTTGATTACTGTAGCTTTATACTAAGTCTTGAAGTAAGATAGGGTCAGTCCTCCAACTTCGTTCTTCTCTTTAACATTATGTTGGCTATTCTGGGTCTTTTCCCTCTCCATGTAAACTTTAGAATCAGTTTGTTGATATATGTAAAATAACTTACTGGGATTTTGATTAGGATTGCATTGAATTTGTAGATCAAGCTAGGAAGAATTGACAGCTTGACAATATTGAGTCTATCTACCCATAAACAGGCAATCTCTCTCCATTTGCTTCTTTGATTTCTTTTAATAGAGTCTTATCATTCTCCTCATATAGATTTTGTACCTATTTTGTTAGATTTATACCTACGTATTTCATTTTTCATTAACTTTTTTCAAATTGTTCTTTTTATCAGTACATGTATGTTTACCTAATTCTTCTAATGGATATCATATTATTATATGATTATGTTATTTATTTACTTAACCATTTTCACATTGATAAAAATTTTGTTTATATTTCATGTTTTGCTGTCACAAGTAATACATCATTGGACATCCCTGAATATATGCCTCTATGTATTCATGCTATTTTTTCCCTATAGATTAGATTTCTAGATACAGAATCACTGGACCATAGAGTATCCATACTTTAAATTTAATGGATAATGCCAAATTACTCTCCCAAAAAGTTTGTACCAGTTTACATTCTCACCAGCAGTATATAAGGGTGATTTTTTTCTCCACATGGTTGCCAATTTTTAATGTTATTTCTTTTTACATGTTTTTACTAGTCAAATGGTATCTTGTTTTTTAATTTCAGAGTTTAATTACTTTCTATTTTTTTGGTTGAGCAATAGAGATTCTTCTAATCATATTATTTGTTCATTTTTAATTGGGTTGTCTTGTTGATTTATAGAAGTTCTGTGTATATTGGGATATTAGCTCTTTGTCTGTTACATATATTCCAAACATTTTCTGTTAACTGCATTTAAGAACCTTTCTATTCTCCTTTTCCTTCCCTTTCTCTTCCTAAAAACTGAAGCTCCCAAATGGAAATAGAGGAGTGTGGGGTGTGGTCAAGAGGCCAGAGGAGTATTATGGTTTTAGAAATCAAGAGACTTGGTATTTCTTTCTTGCATCTCATATTCTGTGGTTTGGTTATTAAAGACTGAGAGTGGCCCATACAGAGCGGCAGTAACTGCCCATGGATGTTCTTTTTGGGGTTGGAATTTACTGCAGGACCTCCTGTCCTTTTGGCCCGATAGAGTGTTAGCCACTGAGACTTCTCACTGCAGTGGAGAAATATCAACCTTTGAAACTGTAACTCAGAGTCATACCATTCCCATGCTTGCTTAGTTGAAAAGAAGCTAACTGTCATTGATATTAGGGTATTATTGGAATCAGAGTATATGAAGAAACATCATTTTTGGGGGGAGGTCATCTCTGATTTTGACAAGGGAGCCCTTACATTTTCTTTCTAAAATTAAAACTTGTGTCTTAGATGTGGTCAAAGGTGAAAAGGTCAAGCCAATATTTGAGGAACCACCCAATCCCACAAACGTTGAAATGAGTCTGCAGCAGATGAAAGCCAATGATTCCAACCTACAGGAAGTCAACCTCAACAACATCAAGGTATTTCATTGTGATTGTAGGTCACTTGATTTATCACGAGGTCAGAAAACTTACAGGGAAGACTGATTACCTGCTTTCATGCTTGTTTCCCATCCTTTGTAGTCACTGCCTTTGAGGCAAGATATCGTATTCAAAACAAGTGGGTTTTAAAAAGCGATTTCTAGAATTATTTGAAAACAATCACAATACTTGTATAAAAACATAGTGTACTATGAAGAAGACAAGTAGTGACTCTATAGCATCTTACTACGCTGGTGGACAGTGATTGCAGTGGGGTGTGGGGGGGACTTGATAATAGGGGTGAATGTAGTAACTACAATGTTGCTCATGTGAAACCTTCATAAGAATGATGCCTTAAAAAAATAATAATGTACTAGTTATCTATTACTGAGTAATAAATTACTCCTAAACTTAGAGACTTAAAACAACAAACATTTATTATTTCACATGGTTTTTGAGTGTTGGGAATCTGGGAGTGACTTAGGGTCTCAAATGAGCCTATAGTGAAGCTGCCATCAAGGGCTGCAATCACCTGAAGGCCTGACTGGGGCAGAAGGATCCACTTCTACGATGGCGGCCTCAGGAGGTCAGCAGTAAGCCTCAGTGTCTCGCCGTACGGACCTCTCCGTAGGGCTTCCCGAGGGTCCTCACATCGTGACAGCCGGCTTCTCCCAGAGCTGGTGATCAAAGAGAAAAAGAACAACAGGAAGCCACTATGCCTTTTATGATCTATACTCTGAAGTCACACATGATCACTTCTGCTTTATTCTATTTGTCAATAAGTCGTGTTAATGTCAAAGGTAGGGGAAGTAAGAATGTGTGTGTGGGAGAGAGAGAGAGAGGGAGAAAGCATTGCCTGATACCTATTTTGTTAATTCTTACTGGGCCAACTTCTAACATATAATAATAACAGCTGACTTGTACCGAATACTCAATATGTCTCAGATTCTTTACTAAATACTTGAAATTCGTTACAATAGTTCCCCCTTATCCATGGTTTCACTCTCTGCAGTTTCGTGCACCCACAACCAACCATGGTCTGGAAGCAGATGATCCTCCTTCTGACCTATTGTCAGAAGGTCCCTAGCAGCCTGATGCAGCATCGCAATGCCTATGTCATTCGCCTCACTTCATCTCATCATGTAGGCATTTTATCATCTCACATCATCACAAGAACAAGGAAGATAAGTCCAGTACACTAAGATATTTTTAGAAAGGAAGTTCACATAATTTTTATTATAGCCTATTGTTATAATTGTTCTATGTTATTAATTATTGCTGTTAATCTCTTACTGTGCCTAATTAATAAATTAAACTTTATCATAGATGTGTATGTATAGGAACCAACACTGCATATATAGGGTGTGGTACAATCTGTGGTTTCCAGCATCCACTGGAGGTCTTGGAACATACTCCCCAGAGATAAGGGGGGACTACGGTGTCTCATTTAATCTTCAGTGGGACTTAAAGAGGTTGAGTTGCGCCTGGCCACAGAGCTTGTCTGCGGTGCATGTCAACTTCTAGTATGCCCTAGATTGCCTCCCTCCCACTGGCCAGTACTGTGCTAAGTACTGTGGGAGAGGTAGTAAGATTCGTTTAGTCTTTATTCTGAAAAACGTATATTAGGAGAAAAACACTAAACAGATAATTGCGACATGATGCAGGAGGCCCCCTAGTGTTATGGAAATGCCCGTAAGGAAATTTTTGATCCTGCCTAGTAGAGCCAATAAACAAAGAAGGACTTATTTCTGGTGGGTCTTTAGAGATGAGCAGGAATGAATCAGAAAGAAGGATAAAGGAACTTCCAGGCAAAGGGAAAAGCTTATCTAAAGGTATAGAGGTAAGAAAGACCACGGTACAGTAAAAGAATGGCAAGTAGCTCAGTCTGGCTAGAATACAGAGAATGAAAGAGGAAATGAGGAAGGTACGTGCCTAATTCTTAGAGAAAACAGGAAGGTGATGCCAGAATGTCACATTATGTAGGAGTCTGTTCTCGGACACTAAGTGGTGTTATTGACTCGGGGTGGCTTGGCTGCTGGAGGCTGATGAATGTCTTTTTGAGGGGATATCATGCATTTAGTCCTCTAAACATACAAAGTATTCAAAAGCTGTGGGTCTTTCCGTTGGGGTGGGGATGGTAAAGAATGATTTATCAACCATCTGTGTCTTCCCCCTCTTAGAACATTCCAATTCCAACCCTGAAGGAATTTGCAAAAGCTCTGGAGACCAACATTCACATTAAGAAATTCAGCCTGGCTGCAACCCGCAGCAATGACCCTGTGGCGATTGTGAGTAAACTTCTTAGAAATGTAACATGAAATTATTTAATCCACTAGAAAGTATTTTTAATTTGTTTTGTCAATTAAGAATTTTTAGATATGGTAAATTTATTTTCTACTCAGTTAATAAAATTAATCATAATGAGTCAGTAAAGCAGAACCCACTGTCGGGCTCTTTGAATTAACTGAATTTTGTTAGCACAACATTTTTAGAAGAAAGAAACAAGATTAGATTAGACAATTAGCTAAATAAATATTAAGATTTTGTTCTGCACTTGGTACAAATTTCCTGAACCTTTTGCATGTATATTAACATTCTGTCATAATCAATGGATATTATAAGACTCTCACATCCTAAAGGAACTCAGCACATATAAAAATATTAAAGTATATTTCATTTTGATCTTTATAATGGATTAGTATATTTCAAAAATACTTTTAAAATATTATTTTAATATTTTAAACAACCAGATCATTTTTTGTTTGACACCATTAACCAGAATATGAGAAAAATAGAAAACCAAAAGCCCTGTTCCTTCTATGCAATTTAGATAATTCAGCTAAATAAGGGGGCCTGTTGACCCAAATAAGTACTACTGCCATTACCACCATCAGTGTCATTCCTGGCAATAGCTAACATTTCTCGAGCAGTTAGTAAATGCCGGCAGTAATCACTGTGCTTTATCCGTGTCATCTCACCTAATTCTCACGATGATACTGTTAGTTATGTGCTATTTTTAGTTCCCACTTCAACAAATGAACAGTCTGAGGCTCACAGAGGTTAAATAATTTTTCCAAGGGAACACAGCCAGTAAGTGGCACCAACAGGGCTTCCTGGTTCCACAATCAAGATGCTTAACCATCAAGCTATGCTATATGTACATGCAATGCTTCGCTGTAATACATTTGCTAAAATACGTCTGTAATTGGGAGCCTGAGCATCGGCCTGTGGTTCTTTGGCACCTAATGCTCTGTTCATGAATCAAGCTAGAAAAACAAAAGTTTTCTTGACTTGATGTGATCGAGACTAACATGTCTTTCAGAAGATCTAAAATAGCACTACCCATCACGGGGCTGATACAGAGTAGGTGTTTGAAAAAAGTCTTGTTAAATGAATGGATGAATGTTCCCTCCAACCTCTCAGCAATAGAGAATATTTCCATGGTGTCAACAGCAAATTTGAAATGAGCACTCATGTAAAAGAAGGACTAAGCTACAAAACTGATGTTTTCAACCAGCAGTTATTACCTATCTAAATTTGTAGCTTGAAAGCAGCTTTGAATTTGGAACCTATCATTGAAATAGGAAAATAGTGGAACTAGATCATTGGTAAAGGTGAAATTAGCAATTTAAGGTTCTTATCTGTTTATGATTTTATGTAATCTTTGCCCTTTAGTAGATTTGTTTTCAATAAAGCAAGAAAATATTCACAATGCGTTCTGTATGTAGGTGACTAAAGGGATAAGAGAAATGATTTGTTACTTCTACTTAATGTATTATTTACAGTAGAATTGCAGGGATGGGAAATAGTTCAGACTCCTTTGTCAACACTATTAGTAAACAATCTAACTCTTTTACTCTAGGTTAGATACATATTTGCTAAGTGGACTAAATAAATTCCAAATATAATAATCTCTTTGAGTTTTTACTGCAGCAGCTATGTGTTGAATGCATATCGTGTGACAAGCACACCACACAATTATCCTTAGGGTATGAAGAGATAAGCCTCTTCGGCTTTATGCCTAGATGGCTTCCTGTAGTCCAGCTCTCACCTTGCTGCCCCCAGATGGTTCCCCTTGCAGCTATACCAAAGGAAAGAACGAAAGGACCTTTCTGTAGGTTGAAAATTGGTTGATTGATTACCCCACAGGCAATAGAAATCTTTGGATTGTGGTTATGGCTGAACAACCCACTGCTGAGAATTCACAACATTAAAACAAAGAGCTTCAAGAGACTTTTTATTTAAGGCTCAGAAACAGATCCAGTGAGGCACTTGTGGGATTACTGTGAATGCAGACAAGCTATGTGTATGTGAGATGGCATTATGCCCATTTTACAGATGAGGCAACTGAAGCTCAGAGAGGTTGAGTAACTTAACTAAGTTTGCGTGGCATTTGCAAGCCAGATGTAAATTTAAACGACCTGTAATCATGATCGGTTCACCATGCCCCAACTACTTCCATGTAACCTCATCTGTGACAGGGAGTCTTAATGGACCTTGCCACACTGAATGCCAATGTAGAGAAAAGGTCCAAATATGTAAAAAAAAATACTGTTACCGTTAACATAATACCACATAAAAATCAAGACTTTAGGACAACACTGCCCATAGAAATAAAATGAGAGCCACAAGTGGAAGCCACATATGTGATTATAAATTTTCTAGTAGCCTCATTTAAAAAAAAAGAAATAGATGGAATTATTTTTAATAATATATTTAAATTTATATATCCAAAATATTATAATTTGAAAATGTAATATTTCCCATTATTTTTCATACATAACACAAGTGTGTTTTATATTTACAGCATGTCTCAATTGAGACTGGCCATTTTTCAAGAGCTCAATAGCCACACATCTCTCTTGACTACCCTTTGGATGGCACAGGTGTGGACAGGGCAGGAAACTGCATTTCCATACAATCCTGTAAAGTACAGATAGCAAAACCTTCTCTTTAAAAATGTATTTCTACTCTAATTATTTATATAACATTGAAGAAATCTAGCCTTTGTGTTACTAATTTTATCCTCACCATATATAATAGATGCTCAAATATTTGCTGAACAGAAACAAACTTAGGCCTACAGCCCAGGGTTATGTTTGGCTGGGTCTCCCCTGTTTTGTTCAGCATGAGAAAAGTGTTTTCTAAAGTTTAAAGGAAATTGGCAAGATCCTGGCTACTTGCCAGGAGGTCCTGCAACTTTTTTATAAAGGTCTAATTGCTCTAACATTTTGTCATTCGAATAATGAATGTCAAACCTAAAGCTTTGAGCATCCACGAGAAAAGGCTTTATACATTCCCTTCTGGTACTCTAATTAAAATGTGTACGTGTAATTCTAATTAAAGACCCAGCACTGAATAAATGCACTTAAGTTTACATAGTGTGCAGTACTGTCAGTCCAAATCCTTGCACTTTCTTTGTAGTTAAATCAACTGCCTGACTAATACACGGGGTTCTTCTAGTCTGGTGGTTCTCTCCTCAGCAGTTTTTCACTCCTGAAGGTGTTTCTGGTTGCCATGACTGGGAGGGGTACTGTTGGCATCTAGTTGGTCTCAGAGGCTGCTA
The DNA here is from genome assembly GCA_029783875.1 of Phataginus tricuspis. Lineage (NCBI taxonomy): Eukaryota > Metazoa > Chordata > Mammalia > Pholidota > Manidae > Phataginus > Phataginus tricuspis. The sequence continues at coordinate 6,680,273 of JAQQAC010003584.1, read as the reverse complement.
AACATCCTACATCACCCAAGACAACCTCCCACAACGGAGAATTCTCTGGACTCAAATGGCAGCAGTGCCGAGGCTGAGACATCCTGCTCTTATCCCAAATAGGATTCCTTCTCTTCTTCCTTCTGTCTTTTCTGCAGTAAAACAATTTAGAAGTTCCTTGTTCTATTCTGCAGAGCAATCACTCAGAGCAGTTTGTTTTTCATTCTTTTAGTTTTTGTCTTCATGACTTTAATTAAAGTGGTTGTCGATCCTGGTTGAACATTAGTCACCTGGAGAGCTTTTCAAAAATGCAGCTGACCAGGCTACAGCCTGAGGTTCTGATTTAATTCATTTGGGGTGGGGCCTGAGGATTGGTTTTTTTTTTTTAATTTGCAGGTCATTCTAATGTGCAGCCAGGATAGCAAACCATTAAAATAACACATTTTTATGTTTTATTTCTCATCTTAGATAATTTTTTATTTTCTCTTACTTTACTTTCCATCCCCCCTTCCTCTTCTACCTCTAAATTGTAGTTATTCCATTATTTTCACACATTTGAGCTCTATACGTTTTATATCATTATATTCTAGGTTTCGTATACAGATTGATTTCAAAGGTTTAAAACTTATCACTGGTATTTACAGTTACCTGGCGATATAAATACATAAGTCTCTGTTTTCATTGGTTTTATAATCTAGTGACAAAGGCTGGTCTGATTCTTGTTCCTTTGTAAGTAATTCATTTTTTTCTTACGAAACCTTTAGGACTCTCTCTTTTCCCTTGGAATTCTGGAATTTCACTTCTATGAGCCCATCTAAGAGTCTTTTTTATTCATTTTGCTGAGCATCCAGTGGGTTCTTTCAGATAAAGATTCATGGCTTTTTTCAAGACTAGGAAAATTTTCCCTATTATTTTATAATTTCTTTCTCTATTATTTTATAATTTCTCTCCTCCTTTCTAATTTGGTTTTTTTTTTGTCCTGAAATTCCTACTAGATGAATGTTGAACTTCTGTGTCTTTCCTCCTTATCTTTTAAAATTTCTGTCATATTTTCTCTCACTGTCTTTTTACTCTTTCTTAGAAATATCCTCAGCTTTCTCTTCTAACTCACCAAATGGTCTTCAGTCATAACTCATTTTATAATTCTGGGTGTCTATTACTTTTCTTTATTTCAATGTAATATTTAAAAATTTCAAGACATTTTCTTGTTCTTATTGATCTTTTTTTTTTAAGTAACCAGTATATTTTATAGATGCAGTGTCTTCTCTTTCTTTTTATTTTTTAGGGGGAGGGGAAAGGGGAAAATAACAATTAGAATTTTTGCATTTATTCTGTTCCCTAAATAATCCCTGTTGCCTGTATAGCATGTGTAGATAAGTTGGGGTTCCTATGGCCAGGATCCTCACTGAACTTAAACCACTTGAGGATGTAACTGGCCTGTTGCTAGGCTACCACTTCCACACCTTTAGGCAATAAGCTACTATTGTGCTATATAGAGAGCTTGGCCCAGTGCTCTGGGCGGAGGCAGAGACGCTAGTGCTCCACCTACCGCCGGGAGAACAAGCCAGGTAATAAGCCTTTTCGCCCCAAAGAAACGTTCTACTGTCATTTCTTTGGTCACACTGAATCCATAGTGAACTTGCCCGGGGCTGAAACCCATTGGCAAGACACATGTTATCTCACTTGGCCAACCTGGCTTTTCTCTTTCATGATATTGTTGTTTCTAATGCTTCTGGCAATCACTCTTTGCCTGTTCATATTTCTGAATAGAGAACAGGGTTGTTTTGTGTAAACTAGGATCATTTCCTCTTCAGTTCTGTATATATTTTTTTTTACCAACAGACCTCCTCTCCGTTAAAAGGGTGGCTCCGTTCTATTTCTTTATCTGTCACTATCTGTCAGCCTATGTATTTTATTTATTAATTTATCAGTTCTATCCCCCTGCTCAAATACAAGCTCCCTAGGACAGGGGTTTTTGCTTTCTCTGCTTCTGACACACAGTAGAAGCCCAATAAATAGTGTTTATTTGAATGAATGAATGAATGAATGAGTAAATGAATGAATGAATGAATGCTTTTGGAAGCAAACAGACAAACTGACCAACAGCCTTCTCTGTAGTACGTGTATGAGGCGTAGGCAGCCTGGGAGTCCCCCACAGCTGCTACAGTTAGGAGGGCATCTCTGTAGGAGGGGGACATGTCACTGCATTTCATTCCTGGGCATAGCTGCTTCTCCCCTCCCTTTCTTCCATGCTGTATTTCTCCCTCAGGTCCTAGCACCTGCACTAGAGGCTCTTCATGGGAGATTTTTCATTGGTAGTTGTACTGGCATTGCTCTTTCTCGAGGGGTGGCATGCTCTCCACTGCCCTAGCTGTTCCACCTGTTCCTAAGGCGGCTCTTTAATGAAATGCCCTAGTTGGGACTTAGCTCTGGCATTTCAGACAACTTTCTTTGTTTCTCCAATCTTTCTACTTTCTGTATTTCAACAATTCTTCAAGATAATGGCCCTCCTTTTTTGTTTTCTTGCACTGTGAGTTCCAGTTACTTAAAAATTCTATCTTTTCTTCATAACAGTGGGAGATGTCGGGAGCACTGGGATGGGAGCAGGCAGGCACATGTGTGCAGTCTGCTGTCTTGAACTGGGAGGGGTCTCCAATGGGTTCGCCACTCTGAGTAGTTATTTTGTTCCAAAGTTACTTTGAGGAATTCTGCTTTATAAATGACCCAAAATAATGTGACTTAATCAGTAGTGCCCAAATGCTAGTCAACCGTGAAGTTTTTTTTTCCATTCATAGTAAAAGGGATAAAATAAAATAATTCCGAAATTATGCCCTTTCTACATTTTTCCTAGTGTTAAAATGCCTTTGCTCCAAAAAAACAATTGATAATGATAACAGATGCTAATAGGTGTTTTTTCATTGTCCTTTCTTAACAAAACGAGTTGTGATCCTATATCAGTATCTTCTGTTTTTTAGTTTTGCAGGTATATGAAATTCATTTAATTCTGGGCTGCTGGACTAAACTATTTTTATTGCAGTTTTAAATTATCTTTGTTACCTGGAGGTCAAGTACAATTTAACTATTGTTTTCTTTAAGTACTATAAAAAAATGCCTGTATTTAATTTGGGGGCAGGCAGTTTAGTAAATAAATCTTTGGAAACCCTAATGGCAATTTCTGTTTGCTTAATAAGGCTTTTGCAGATATGCTGAAAGTAAATAAGACCTTGAAAAGTCTAAACATAGAGTCCAATTTTATCACTGGAACTGGGATCCTGGCCCTGGTAGACGCGCTGAGAGAAAATGACACCCTGACAGAGATCAAGATCGACAACCAGGTAAGCTAAGTGGCAGGCCCTGTGTGAAAGGGGAAAGTGCCACTGCAGAGTGAGTTAAAAGACAAAGTTCTGCCAATCTGGTCTGCTGTCTTGGCTTTCCTCTGTATAATAACAGCGTGTGGCCTGGATGGGGTGTGGGTGAACATGTTAATAATTCACCAGCGGCACATTGGGGCACCTGAGATATAGAGAATCAGTTACCCCCCAGCCCCTGGCTAGTCAGGCACCAGAGGGGAAAGGGGCTGGGGTGGGGTCCTGGCAGGGGTGTCACAGCTCTTTGTTGGGCCATCAGCCTTGCCTCCTAGCAGGAATCCCAGCGTAGCCCCGCCCCACCCCAGCCTTGCTGTTGCCTCTCCCTGGGACAGGACTAGGGCTACAAGGAGAAAGGAGACTGGCCACGCCCAGACACTGACTCCTTGTCCTTGGTGGGAGGCTGCCAGAGCTGAAATACAGAGCAGAACTGGGCTTCTGCAGTTTGGTGCGGGCCACAGAGCCCATTTAAAGGAAGCCGGGTTCTAGAAGGCATCTGAGTAGCAGGCCACACCCATAGAGCGATCACAATCTCAGCTCTGTCCCACCAACAGCCAAAGTGATCTGCTTCTCCCTCCAGCACCACTTCCTGTACCTTGAAGACCTCTTTTCCGAGCAGCTGGCAGTGCCTCTGAGGTTGCTCTGCTCCCAAGCTCAGACAGCAGCTCTCAGTTCTCAACATAATGCTTTGCCTGCTCCTTTAGCTACAGGCAGTTGTCTGCAGTGGGATTCAGTGAATCTTAAAAGTCTTGACACCATATAGTGGGAAGAAAGGGCCTGGAATGACCAGAGGGAGGAGCGAGTGAGGAGATTTGTGCTGTGAGCATTCCTCGTGACGTGGTGGAGCCATGCTTGTTGAGAGTGCCCCCTGCACGCCCAGGAAATTCCCTGGTCAGGATACTCTAAGATCTAATAAAACCCCAGGGTTCCGCCCAGGACTCTTCTGAAAGTCTCAAAACCCCCAACAGGTCCCACAAACAGCTCTACTCTCCTTCTTTGCTAATCAGGACAAGTGAGCTGCTTCAGTGCAGGTCCTCTGCCCCTGGACTCTCCTGAGCCTTGTTGCCCCCAGAGCAGGGGAGCCTCACCAGAGACAGGCATCCCTTCACTCGCAGCCTCCCCAGAAGGGATGCATCACCGAAAGAGCTTTCCCAAAAAATGTGCACATGTGGGCATGCACACTCAGGAGTAGCTCAATGCTGTGTATCTTGGTGTGTGTCCAGCAGCTAATAAATTAAGAAAGAGGCACCAGGTAGTGGGGGAGTTGGAAAATCAGATAGCGAGACATAGGAAGTGAGAGCAAAGAAGGGATAACTCAGAGATATTTATTGAATAGACTAGTATCACAAACAAGAGAGCTTGCAGTAAATATTTCCAGAAGATCTGAGACAGAAGTGGATACCTTATTCCAAAGTATATTTAACTTTTTGTGTTGGTTTATGTCATTGTGAAACCCCATATCTGAAATAATGTTCCAAATATTCTGTTCCTAGTTTCTTATAAGAAACCACCTAGTTAGGGTTGCCTGATAAGGTACAGTTAAATCTGAATTTCAGATAAATGACAAATAAGTTTTAGTATATGTATGTCCCATGAAATATTTGGGATATACTAATACTAACAAAGTATTCGTTCTTTATTAAAACTCAATTTTAACTGGGTGTCCTGTAATCTTTATTTGTTAAATCTGCCAACCCTACACCTAGTGAATGAGATGGAATCCTGAAAATTTAGAATAGAGCAGCATTTTATAATGTATGCCATGAAATACAAAGTCTGAACTTGCCCTCTTAAATACCCTTTGACTCATCAACCTCATCACCCCTCCTCAGGCATCTAGAATGGGTTTGGGTAAGTTGTCAACTTCAATGCCCCAGTATACCTCTGAAATTGCTTCCCTTTATCATGACAAGAAGAAGGATTAAGATTTTCTAGAGAAACTGAAAAATTCTTTGCTTTATTCCAAGAATGAGGAAATTCAGAGACAAAATTTGTCTTTGACTCATAGACTATTAGGAGTAGACCTCAGTTTCCTCATCTATATAATGAAGGATTTGGAATAATCTCTAAGACAGTTTTCTCAGGCAAGACCAACAGCTAAGACCAATTTAGCATCATTGCAGCAGACAGCTGCACCAAAGTGAAGGCCTGCTGAGAATCCACCCCTGGGGCTGCAGCTGTGGCTAAGCTCCAGGTAAACATGTAATGATTTAATCAGGTGTCGTCCCCTGTGAGGAGAACAGTCAGTGATGCATAGTAATGAAACAGATGGGTAACTGCTAAATAAATCTGAGTAGAGAAAGAAAGTCCCTTAAAAAAAAACAACAGAAGGTGATGTGAAGAAATGCATGCTTGGACTTTCATCTTTTTTCTCCTCTGTATTTAGTGACTTAAAAGGGGAACATATCCAAATTATAAGAAATGTTGGTGCCCATTTGTTACCATGGGTTTACACAACACAAAAGACTTCAAATAAAAAAGATTCAGGCTGAGAAAGACAGATGCTCTATGTTCTATTACTTTCTCCCCTTCTTTTATATGCCTCTCCCCAATATAACTTTCTTCAGCTCCTGCATCCTTTATATAGCCATCAGCATGCCCATTCTGCATGTCACACAGTGCGGGTGTCTTGCCTGAGGGTTTCAGCCCCAGACAAGTTCACTATGGATTCAGTGAGACTGAAAAATGACAGTGGAACATTCTTGGGGTAAAGGATTTATATCCAACTTTATTTTCCTGGCAATAGGTCAAGCAGTAGAATCACATCTTCATCCATCAGTCTACAGGTCCATAATCCTCTTCAGTCTCTGGCTCTGCCCAGAGCACTGGGCAGAGCTCTTTGTATAGTGACTCTGTCAGTAATAGCTCATTGCCTACAGGTGTATAAGCATCAGCCCAACAGTTACATCATCAAGTAGTTTAGGGTCAGGTGAGGATCCTGGCCCTAGGAACTTCCACTTTCCCCACAGCAGGTCTCAAGTGCTTGGTATTTGTGAGGGGAGTACAAGGATTGTATGTCATCCCTCTCAGTCAACCACATTCAACACGATCTCCTTCTGCCCTTGGATAGCGCCACTTTGGCCCATCCAGGGGCATAAGGCACAGCCACAGCAACCCTGACCTTGGCTCAGGTCTCAATCCTTAACACAGTCCCACTGTCCTAAAGTGTGTCATGAACCAAAGTTGCTTATTAAACTGTGAAGTCGATATCCCTTTTTCACTGCCTCTCCCTCCCATAGACATGTGTTGCTTAGAATGCTAATCTCTTCACTGTCAATACCCAGAATTGTTATTGTCTGACTGGAAATACCTTGTTTTCATTTCTTGGGGAGACACTTGTTTGACAGGTTGCTGGATGAAAAGAAAGTAGAGGAGCAAAGAGTTAAAAGCCTAAAACTTGCCTAGGATACAGAAGTTCCTCTATAAACTTTTCTCCTTCATTGACCCAATATTTAAATTTTCCAGTTTCAAAAGGTATATTTAAAAAAATATATTACAAAGGAATCAAAATTGCATGGCACAGAAATAGATTTGGCAAAGCAACAGAGTTGAGAAACACATCCCAGTATACCTGAGAATTTTTTAGCAAAGTAGTATTTCAAATCAGTGAGGGAAGAATGAAGGAAATGATGGTGAGACAAGTTATTTGTATTTTGGAACAAAATGAAGTTGGGGATCTGTCTTAATTTTTATACTAAAATTCATTCCAGATGAAATGAAGATTTAAATATTCAAATATATGAAATCATGGAACAGAAGAAATCAGGAGTAGAGAGGCTTCCTAAATACAGTATAAAATCTAGGAGGTTGATAAATTTAACCATGTGAAAATGAAAAAGGTCTTTATAGTAATCAAAAAGAAAGTCAAAAGACAAACTGAGCAAAGCATTTTCAGCACATTTGACAAAGAGCTAATTTCCTAATACATAAGAAACTTACAAATCAATGAAAAATAAAAACAGGAACTGTAAGCTGGTAGAAAAATGGGCTAATGACAGAGATTGGTAGTTCGCAAAAAAGGAAATGCAAATACATATTGTTCTTAATTTGAGGAATGCAAATTAAAGCAATTAAATAAATACAAAGTGAAATAATTTTCACCTATTGGATTGACAAAGATGGAAAAGATTGATAATATCCCATGTTGGCTAGGGTAGGGAAAATAGTAACCTTCAAATGCTGTCAGCAGGAGTAAAATGGTCATAATCTTTGAATGTAAGTCAGTATTATATCCAAATTTGAAGGCTGCTTACTCTTGGACCCAGCTATAATTTACCTCACAGGCCCACTTGCAGAAATGCCTCAGGAGTACTGTGTGTGCATGGGAAGTTGACTGCAGCATTCTTTGGAATAGTAGAAATGGAAAACAGTGTAACATTAAGTCAGTAGGAGTTACCTAAATAAATTTTTCTCCGTTACTGCAATGAAATGCTGTGCAGCTGTTTATAAGTTGAGGTAGACATATATTTACCTACATAAAAATGTGTTCTTAATGTTAAATGAAAAATAAAAACATGTTTCAGAATGCTTTGCTAGTATAATCCATTTATGTGAAAAAAAACCCATAGATGTAGGTGTAATTATGTAGACATATGAATGTATAGAAAATGTTTAAAAGACTATATACTACATGCCAAACTGGCTTTTTCTAAGGAATGGAAATATTGGGGGAGGGACCTTTTATATTTTATACAGTTTTTTTGCTTGCTTTTTCTAAACAAGACTATATTTTTTAGTTTAAGATGTTTTAATGACCAAATTATGGAAGTATAATTTTCAATATTTATCTTTACATACCCCCATTAAAAAAAACTATATTTAATTTGTAATTATTCTATGTCTCAACTTAAAAAAACAAAAAAAAAAAAACCTCTTTCCACCAACTTGAAAGACACGGGGATTTTTCTGTAGCCCAATAACCCCTTCAGTGTTTGATAATTCACCTGGTCATAGTCCAAACCACAGTAAAGCCTCTCCAGGATCTCCTGATGTGCGACTGCTGAGAGAGAATGCCCATCCTGTTGAGGCCCCTCTAGGTGATGGTCCTCAGTTGTTTTGGGATATGGATCCCAGAATAGAAAATTCAGTAATTGGATTGATTGCTATAAGACAGTTTCACTATTTAAAAAACACCCATTGTTTAAACCACAGATACTGTGGTAAGTTGGAAACACTAAATACTAGTTTTGCTTTAATTTTACATCTGGAATCATCTTTTCCTTTGTAAATAATTTGCTTAGTCTTCTTAGTTTAGCATGCCAGCAGATTCAGCTGTCAGTTGGATTTTGCTTCTAGACAAGGAGCAGGTCTCAAATGACTGCATGGGAGAAATATCTCAAATGATTTTAGTTCTTTCAGTTTGAAGCTTTTGCTTCCTTGCCTTTGTCCAATAAGTAGCCAAGTAGCCATGCATCCTTCCCACGCAAGTAACTGTTTCATCTTCCTTCTCGGTTGTCCTTTGTATGTGTCCACACCTGCAACCAGAGACAGCAGTTGGGAACAGCCGTGGAGATGGAAATTGCCCAGGTGCTCGAGGAGAATTCACGGATCCTCAAGTTTGGATATCAGTTTACCAAACAAGGGCCTCGAACAAGGGTGGCAGCTGCCATCACAAAGAATAATGACCTGGGTAATGAATGCGGCCATAATGTGTGCTCTTAGCGATTGGAAGGGCACCATGGCCTTTCATTCCTCTGCTTCAGATATAGTGTCTCACAGATATCATTGCACTGGCCTTTGGGGTCCGCCCCTCTCATCAAGGCACATTACTACATGGTCACAGGAATCCTCATCAGCTTCACAGTGTTTTAAGTTTTATTGTATCATTCTTTCAAGAAGAACTGTTTGTTCTTTTTTCCAGACTGCCTTTGATTTTTTCTTGATTGCCTTTATGTTTTGGGTTCTACTTTACTTCTTAGATGTTGTTATTTATTATCTGCCCCAGAAGATGGATGCGACATAGAAATTCCCAGTTCATTTATGTTTGATCCCTGACTGAGTTTTAAATACTTGAGTTTAAATACAGTTATGTCGGATATTTTGGTGATTTACATGTGACATAAACTAATGAAGCTAGGTGATAATGGTTATACTCAGATAGTTTTTCAGTTAGTTCCTTTTTCATTTTGCCTGCCGCCTACTCTTTGCTGAGGATCCGTGGAATTTCTTCTCTTAGGATGGGGGGTGAGGCACGTCCTGGTCAACCATAGCACAGAAGAGTGGCACAGACTGGGGAGCCTTGGTCTGGGGACATCCCAGCCACCTGAAGCAGCATGGCAAAGGGACATCCGGGAACAGATAGTCCACCTGGCAAGCAGTCAGCCAACAGCAGGTCTCAGTCCCCAGTTTAAGGTTCAGGGACAAATGCCACATCGTGGACATTCTGGGGACTGTACAGGGGAACTGGGCAAGGTTTTCCTCCAAGTATAGTGTTGGCCACAGGGAGGATTCAGATTATGGACAAGACAGAAGCTAAGGGTTAGAACAAAAGGGGGCAGCTAAAGATTAGTGTCCAGTTCCTTGCCCAGAAGTGCTTAGCCAAGACCCTGCGGTAGAGCCAAAGTGCAATGTGGCCTCCTGAGGCTGGCTGGGCATTGGGCAGTGCTTGCTTCTGGGGTGCAGAGGGCAGGCTAAGGGGGCAGCCCAGCAAGCAGGGCTTTGGGGAAGGGGAGAAGCAGCACTGGGTGGCTCGGTAAAGCACATGGAGTCTGCAGCTAAACTACCTGGAAACCAAAGAAAAACAGGCAGAATGAGGTTTGAAGTAAACTGAGAAGCCATCCTGACCCCAAGAATGGCAGCTGTGGGCAACAGCTTTTGTTTACTTTTCTGTAGGTTAGTTAAAGCAGAGAGTTACTGCAGGATTGCAGCCAGGGCACCTTCTTTGCCAGATCCAGGAAGGCTAGAGTCTTATCTGCAGATGAACCTGCAGATGGGGAGGTGAAAGGGAAGAAGTGGGTGGCAGAAACTGGGGCAACTGCTTTGATATTAAGGACTCACTTAAGGGACCCTTAACCTCGGAGTGTGCTGGCCATCTGAATCACACCTTCCTTGGAGGTTGATACTTACAAGTTTTTATTTAAAACAGATGTAGAAACTTTCAACTTCTGTTTGCAGCTGCCCCTGGTCTTCAAGCTGTAATCAAAATGAACAGATCATGAATGTGTCATCTTGGGGAGTTAGTTAAAGCCAGTTGGTGACTGAGTTTTTCAGGCACAGAAGCTGAGAAGACGTACTGTGGACAAATGACCATGAAAATATTTAAAAGTTCACAGGTTCATGGGTCTATTCTGGACCTTCTACTCCATAGAAATGGGAAATTACTAACATTCAAGTTCCCAGCTATCAGACATATCTTTATTTAAATGTAAGTTCCCCAAGACACTGGACTATTATATCATTTCCATTTATTGCCATGGATAATTGAGTACTGATATTTAAGATAACTGTCTCCTCAAACATGTGGGATTGCTATTCTATGTGATTATTGTTGTTTGTCTGGAATTTAAGGAATATCCTTCAATTTGTCTTTTGAAACCTTTCTTTCTTACCTAGTTCGTAAAAAGCGTGTTGAAGGAGACCGGAGGTAAACTTCTGCAAGAAGTGAAGTCTCACCACGGCAGCCATTCAAACACAAGCAAAAAGTCTACTCCTGCCTCACCAGGACCATTCTATCAAAGGTTGCTCATCTCTGTTAACCACACAACTAATAACTTAATTGTTATTCTTTTTGAGCACTATTTATTTATCTTGGATTTTTAAATATGTATAGTTGTTGTATTTGCTTGTGGGCACCACTGGCAGCTTGCACCAGTGGACTTACACAGATCTTAGTGGGTGATAGCAGTCGAAAATGATTTAACCACTACCATGTTAGGTTGTCTTGCTTTCTTACATGAACTTTTTTTTAAATCACTGCAAGGAATTTAGTATGTAAATGTGTTTGTAATTGTGATTATGATAGAGGCCTATCTCTGTTTACATGCATAGCTTTGAGTTAGGCTAAATACATCAGAAGTGTTCTGTGACCACGTAAGAAGTTAGTATTGCCAATCTTTCACTGGGTGAGAAAAAGTGACCAATTTAGCACAAATTCTCCCTTAGTTCTAGAAGAGTCCCTAAAGGCACATGCCCCACGGATTGAAGATCTGTTGTGTCATCTTCATAAAAGTGAGACAGCATTATGATACTTTAACACAGCATTAGCAAATAACTATAAAATATTAACCCACAAATATACCTTCAAGCCAGACTGAACAGGTGGCAAAATTAATTGGTACACCTACCTTTACTGATTATTCAACCTATACTTGACTTTAACATGACTTTAATGGATAAGTTTTTACAAAACTGTTTTAAAGTTTTCCAGACATGATGGGAAATTTTTAAACTTTAGTAAGAGGGCAGCTTTTTAAAGAGTACTAAATAAAATGATTTTTAAAAACTCTAATAATTGCACCTTAAGATTGTCTGATACGCATGATTGCATCACTTTGGCAAATTTTAGCATTTATTGCTTTATCTTTAGTGTAACAAGATCACAGAGTGAAATGTGAACATTCAAATTAGTTACAGAGTTTTGTCCACATGTCATCATCCATCCATTTGCAAACATCAGGAAAAAATGTGAATTATCACTTATCCAGATGTTTGTCATCTCAAGGACAAAGCCTGTGTCCGTACAAGTCAGATGATTGCATGGCAGTGTATTACTCTTCATTTAGCAGTGCAACAGGGTCACGCTGAACTAAGGGGACATGTCACTGCAGCCTTTGGCTCAAGCTCACAAGTCTTTGATAACTGTCAGTGCCCGAAGCTGCAATTGGGGGCACTCTGACGCTGCCTCGGTCACCTCTCCCTTCCTCCCTTCCCTCCTCCCTTCCTTCCAGCTCATTCTCTTTTTTCTTCTTTTCTCTGAAAATTTGAATCTTGTAAAGGTGATATGCCATGTGCTGGTGACCCTGGAGCTAAAAGATTGCTTACTTAGGCAGAAGGTGGGCCCAAACCGGAATTTGTTTAGTAATCAGGTGTTCCTGAGTTGCTTCTAGTTATCTTCTAAAACACATGGGAACTATTTAGGATAGATAGCCTTTTAAAAATTAGACATTTGCCTTTATTATAAGTACCCACACCTGTATCTCTAAAAGCCTTTGAAACATCTTTTTCTTGAAAATATTTTACTTTTTTTTTTTTGAGGTAATAATGAGAACATGTTGACATGTTTGGAACCCAAAGAATGCTTTAGTTTTCTACTACCTCCCCCTTAGTTATTTAGGTGTGGGATGTTGGAGCCAACACCTACAGGCTTACCGATTATTAAATTTTCAAGAAGTTTGCAAACTGGTTGTTAAATACAGCCATTATTAAAAACTAAATGACCTGAACTTACAATTAAATAAATTACATTAAAAACAAAATACTCAAAATATATTTTACTATTTTCTCTACTCTTGAGATTATAATGTCTAGTGTGTCTATATGACAGAAATACAATTATACATGTCTTCCCAACTCAGAATGTCTCTCCAACTCAGAAGTTCAGTTCTTCCTGTGGGTATTTAAAATTGGCCCATGGGAATTAGGCACCTATTACAAATCAGGGCATGGAGATTACACATTCCATACTACACATATTACAGATAAACACATATTACAAAATTGGCCGTGTAAATTAGGCACATATTACTCTTCCCCAGGTTGCTGGTCGATAAACATTCACCAGCACACCAGGAGTTGAAGTGTGCACTCTCCTGCTTTTGTATACATATGTCCTGGTTATCATGTTGCAAAAGGGAAAAACATTTGTCTTAGGTTTCTTTCTCCTATCCCTTTAGATTTGTTACAGGTATATATACATAAGTACTAAGTCCCTGACACGCCTTCCAAGTCAGTGTTTCCCTCTTCTTATTCACTCTCTTTCTCGCCTTACTTGTAAGAAATCTTGGATCCTACAGCGTATTTCCTGCAGCTCCAAGGTGCTGGGAACTCGAGACTAAAGCAATTTCTAACCAACCCTGGCAGAAAGCAAGAAAAACAAAATCAGAATTTGACAGTGATTGTGTGTGCCACAATTGTTGATAGTATTAAAGCAAGATAATGGAATATTATCAAAATTTAGCACTGTTTTTAGCTTGAAAGATAGTTGAATCACATGTAATAGAGTCTGTGAAATCAATATTTATTGTTAATGAGTTTATCTTATTTCCTGTGTTTTTTAAGTAGCTTGAAAGGTGACATTTCCATGAGTATTCACATATTCACATATAAGATAACTATTAGAAGATAAATGTACATCTTTGGGAGCCTATAAACCATTTAATTAGCCTAGGACTTTATTTCCGCATCTGCCCAAAGTATGTAAGTAGAGGCCCTTTCATGATCCTGAGCATGATTAATCCCTTACCATCCATCATGATGAGGCATAATGTATATAAAATATTTTTATAAGTATGCATTTTGCCAAATATTATGTCAAGATATTTGGCAACATCTGGACAACTGATTGAAGAGAGAGAATCTCTCCCCAGACCACCTCCCTTCCCCTTGTAGACTTGTACAGGGCCACACTAAGTGTAAAATCATTCACCTGGACTTGCAGGCTCTTAGCACCAATACCTATCACAGCATATGTGGACGATGACTTTTAGGAGATAATTTCAGGACTCTAGAGATCATATCATTAGTCCAGCACTACTTTTCCCCATCTACCTAAAGTGTATAATGGAAGGTGTTTTATCCTCATTAGCATGATTAAATCCCTTCCTTTAATTTTAGTAAGGCATAATGTAAATAACTTTGTGTGTGTGTGTGTATGTGTGTGGCCAAATATCTAATGAGGTATGTGGCTACATCTGGACCATTGATTGAAGGGAGATGCTTTCTCCCAGCTCCATTTCCCATTTCCTTTTTAGAGTTGCTTCAGGCCCAGGTTAAATGTGAAATCATCCCCTGGGTGTTTGTAGCTTCAGTCACCAACCATCAAATTTCACAGCATGTATAGAAGATACCTCTTAAGGAATCCATATTAGAAGCCTGGAAATCATTTCACTGCTTAGGCACCAAATCTCTCCATATACCTAAAGGGTGCGAATGGAGCCACTTTCATCTTCATCAATACAATTAAGCCCCTTCCTTCCATCATTATAGGGTATGTTGTACATAAATATTTTGTACCGAAATATCACCAAATACTGCAAGTGGTATTTGGCTGAAGCTGGATGACAGATTGAAGGGAGAGCTGTCTCCCGGGCCCTCTTCCCTTACCCCTCTCAGAGTTGCTATGGGCCTGGGTTAGAGAGAGAATCATTAATCTGGAGGGGCTCATGCAGCTCACCCATCTCAGGGCATGCAGTTCATCTGACAATAAAAGCCCATCCAGCTCCATTTAAAGACTCAGAAATCATCCCAATGCCTATACTCCTCAGAACAATCTTCCTAAGGGAAGCCTGGCACATACCAAGCCAAAAGAACAGCTGCTTCTCTTCTAGGCAGACATGGCCCCTGGCAGGGCACCAGCATTAGGGAAACCAGTGTGCTCTGGATAACTGCCGTGAGACCATTTCAGACACTCAGACTTGAAGTTAAGTTAAGCGTCAGCGGCAGCATGCTTTCAATGTAAGATAGTCCTTTAAATTTACAAAGGGGTTTGCAGCTATTTCCTTTTCCATAGATACACTGAACTTAGGCCTCTCCTAGCCACTGTGAAGGGGCCAGGAAGTATAAGAATTTGGGATTAATATAATTTGATATGTGTTCTGAGGGTAGAGCGCCTTTTTGCAAAGTGATACCATCTTGAGTTCAAGTATTGATATACTCCGCAGAAATGGGCAGGCTGCAGTAGGTTGTGAGTACTGGGTTCTGTGGTATGTACCTATACTCAGTTGGAACTGTTTCTGGAGTTGGGTTTTCAGTCATGATTCTGAAGCTTCCTTCCTCTCTTCCACCAATGATGCAATAGTAACTATTTTCCTTTTAATGAACAGAGAACTAGAGGAAATGTTTTAGCTCTGCCTTTCAGTAGCAGCTTCCTTTTATTTCCCCTCACTTCCCTTCCACACACCAAGCCATCCTCAAAGGTAGAGGACTGAACCATGCAAAAGAAATATGTGAGAATGCTTGGAAGCATCAGCCTGAGCCCTCTGGATCAAAATCACCACGTGAAAATCATGGCCAGGCCTCCCAGGAACAAGCTGGAGAGAGGAAAGTACCCGGAACTTCAAGGGTCTATTCATTGTGTTCTTGCTCCCAGCTCAAGATCAGATTGGACTTTGTTTTATTGTTTAGGATTTTAGTAAAGTATTCAGTAGGTGGATGGAGTTATTCCGGGGTTTAAATTGGTTACCTGCCTCTGGGTACTGTTCTAGGAAGGCCATACACTTACCAGAGGTTATCTCAGTTTTGTGACGCATCACTGACTTGGGGGAGAGTGAAGGAGACTAGACTCTTCTCTGACATCTTCCATAGTAGTCATTCTGAGCACAGTGGATCTGCTCGTTGGCATGGTGGAAGGGCACCATACCAACAGCTTTGGACACTGACTCTGAATCCCATCACCAACACTTAGCAGGTATATGATCATGGGCAATTCATTCAATTGCCTGATAATTATAGACTATTTAGGGGGAAGAGCGCTGGATTTAGAGTCAAGAAACCTGGACATTCGGCTCCATGCTTTCTTAGCTGGGACTCTGGGGCCAAGCCACTTAGTCTTTCAAGCCTAAGGTTCTTCAGCTATATTATAATGGGAATAGTATCTTCACTAACTACCTCACAGAATTGTGGTAAGAATATAATCAGATAATGGGATGAAAACACTAAACTGGAAAGGGCTACACAAAAGTGGGAGATCGTCTTCCTTATCTAGTCACTAATGTTTTCCACTGCCTCTTGAATCTGTTTTATTTTCTTCTGATCAACAATTACATCTTCCACATCATTTCAAGTATGGGGAATCAAAGCATGGTATGACGTAGGGGACTGGAAATATTTTACTTTCCACATAGAGGCAGAAGAGGTGGTTGATGGGGGTTGGGGGTGTTATATACCAGTGGTGTATGCGCAAGGGCATTTTCTGGGGTAACTTTGACAGTAACTTGGTATGTGCTTAGGACCCTTGCGAGGAGCCTAAGGCTGGACCCAAAGGGGAAGCCAACAGTGGTTAAGCATTGAGGGGAGGACCTGGGGCACTGCTGCCATCCTGTCAAGCTGATACCACTCAGGGAGTAAGATGGGCTATGACTTGAGGTGTGACGTGAAGTCTCGAAAAGAAGACTGTCCTTAGTGCTCCAGCAACTATGTAACAGGCCCGAGCCCTCACAGCAAGGCCGGGAGTGTCAGGAGTGTCCCTTGTGATATCCGCTCTCCCTGGAAGCAGCTGCCTTGTTATCACCAGCAACCTTCACCCTAGTCAGTATCTTTCTGCTAAGAAGGATTAAAACATGGCCTCACAGGACTTTCATAAGAACTAAGAGGCAGGAACTATCTCATCAATCTCTGTGTCCTCAGTAGCATCTAGTAAGATGCCTTGTACATAATAGGTGCTTAATAAATGTTGCTTAAATTGAATTATCCTCCAGCCCTACAAGGACCCATTTGCCACCAGGTGATATCTTTGGAAAATAATACTAATTTGGATGTCAGCTATATGTGACTTTGGGCGAAACTTCCCATCTATCTTGTCATCATTTTGTCTGTAAAATGAAGTGAGTGGATTAGATGCTCCCTAAGGCCCCTTCCAGCTCCCAGATATTACACTCCTGTGATTCTAAGCTGTTGCCATTGCCTCTGAACATGGGTGAGTGATGCCTCCATTGCAGCTCCATCTCTCTTCAGCAGGCTTTGTTCAGAGGAAGAGGCCTGGACATTCCACAAGCAGAGTTACCTGTTCCTCTTTCAGCTCTTTTTACTGTCTTCAAAATAGTTCTGGAGGAGCAGCCTTTTCTGAAAGGATATTTAAAAAAATATTTTTTCTCCTCAGAATTGGTGGAGAAGGAGAGGAGGAAATGCAAAGAAGGCAAGTGAGCACTGTAAACACAGCAGGCTTTTTGTAGGCTTTCATTTAAAGTGTGTGCGTGTGTGTATGTGTGTGCGTGCAGGTGGGCACGCACATGTGTGTTTCTGAGCATAGAACAGAGGGGAGCCAATCCGAAGTAGACTGTGCAATTGAGAAAAGCTGGCCCAGGATTAAAAATTTCCCATGTAGATAAATAGAAATTGGTCATATGTTGAAATGAGATGGATAGAAACGTACTCTTTAAGGAAATTTTATTTTCGTACCAAACATTGCCAGCAACAATCTTCAGTTAAAAAGAAATGATTCCAGCCTAAAATTATTATCTCTGCCACTTTGGTTTTTAAAAAAAAAACCACTATATTCATGGAATGATATCTATATTTAATTAAACCTTTATCTTAATTTTGTTTCATCTATTCAAAGAAAACAAACAAGCAGCATTTTTCTTTGCATTTTAAAATGTAAAATACTTGCATGCCACTAGTGTGTGATCTTTTACCAGTTCCGATGCCTGTAATGTGTGACCTTAAGTGTACCTGTATTGTTTTGAAGAGAACAAAGGAAATAATACTTTGTAAACTGTTTAAACTTATATTGGCAACATTTGGTTAAACAGTTATTGAAATATCTGCATTGTTTCATTTTTCATTTTGAAACTTTTCAATAAAGGTAGACATTCATTGTATTAGGGAATTAAAGAGAAATTTGCCTTTTAAATGTGAAACTGAGCATTGTATGGGGGAAAATCTATGACAAAGCAAAGTACAAAGCATAAAATACTTTTATCCTGACAATTAATAAAAATCCCAGTTGGCACAAATAGGTGCAATGTTTGACACTTTGGAATTAGCCAGCCAAATCTAATGCTAAGCTAAATGTATGCTGTTTTAATCAATTAACATCTTTCTGCTTCTAAAGATACAATGCATTCGTTTATGTCTGGAATGAAAATTCCGAATGAAAATGTGCAGAGCATTAGGAATTAATAAACTGTCCTTTTAAAATGAAAGTAAAGACTGATTTAATCTGGCTAATTTTTAGACACATTGTTTCTTTAAAATAAATGGTGGACACCATATTCTCATATTAGACAAGTACACTTGCAGAAAGGACTAAAATATGCCCTTATTATTAAAAAGATAAGTAGATAGACAACTAGAAATAGCCATAGGGAAAAAGGAGAACTCATTATTAAAACAGAAGTGCACACATTCTGCTAAACAGTTAAAATTTGTTAGAATAAATGGGAGCAGGAATACAGATAAATGGGTTAAGTATTTTACCTTGAATTTTTATATTAACTTTGGATTTACTTTTTTAAAGCTATGCTGGGATTGATAACAGAGAACACTGAAAAATAAGAGTTACGTTCTAAAAGTTAACCTGAAAAACAAGAAAACCTATTTCATGCCCTCCTACCGAACTCTATCTCTGTCACTTAGACTGATGATGAGGTCTAAGAGGAAGCATAGAAGGCCTATGTGTAATTTCTATATTTGCAGCTTCACACCTTCTCATGGACAAGACTGTGTAGTAATTATTTGTTTAAAGGATCCTTTTAGTCTATGAGGCTGTAATGAATGGGAATTACAAGTGTGCACTTTGGAGTCAGACTTGCCTAGTTCAAACCTCACATCTATACCTAGCCTGAGTTTCTTCACCTGTAAAACAGGAATCATAATCATACTTCACAGCAGTAAGAAGAATACTATTAGGAGGATTCATGTTTAAAACAGAGGTATTACTATCCTAAATTCTAACCTAAGTAAATATCCATGGATATTAATGCCAACAAAGTTCTCCATTTTATGCTGACAATGTCAGGAATTTAAGCAGGACCAGATCTTACTCATTTTGTGTTTCCATTATCCATTCCCTTCTGGCCTGGTTGCCTCCTCCATCCCTCCAGTAACTGAATGTGAACAAGGTAAGCTGACTCAGGAGTTCCTCCTGACCCACTCCTTCATTTATTTAGCTGTGCTTCTCTTGAGTTCCCCGATAGTTCATCTTGTTTGTACTTGTTCTGCTTTCTGAGTGCCTTCCTCCGTATTTGGCAGTCTGGCTTCTGGAGCAACTCCTTGACTTTTGGGTCTGTTGTGCATATTAGACTGGACTCTGTTACGGACATCTCTTAGTTCGATCAGTCAGCCTTCCTCTATGGCTTTAAGAAGGTGGCCCACACCCTCTCTGCCCCAGCTACCTCACTTCCCAGTCCCCACTGGTCAGGGAACATGATCAGATGCCCAGAGCCTCTAGCAAGTGTCTCACATGTCACAGGACCTGAGTAGGAACTAGGTGTACCTGTGCCTACGTGAGGTTGGGTTGTGCTTAGGGCCCAACCAATCTGAAAGGAAGATGGTGCAGGAAAATCAGGCAGATTCATGACTCAAAGTGTGTGGTGGTGAGGCTTGGGGGTGAATCTTCAAGTTGTAGACCACTGAATTTACCAATCCTGAGCAAAATTTTAGAAACATGTATTATCCACTTTAGTGGTATATAAGCACTTACAAGTGAAGCAGTGGTTCCTAAGAGGCACACAGATTCACTTAGAATAAATGATAGGAAATCATGAAACTACAGTCAAAAGAACACACTGTATTTGAATTACAGCAATACATTTGACAAAATCTCACATCCTTGAGAAATGCAAGCTGCATAACAGAGCAACTGAACAGTTAAATGACTGGTTTAAACAGTCTTTTTTGACTCTTGATTGTAACTACATACTAATGAATGGGAGAGTTTCAACCAGAAGGGCTTAGTAGCTACCACACAACTCTTTCTTTCCCATGTTTTGATCAGCAGTTTATCCGTAATTTGGATGTGATATTGACAGACTACTGAGTCTTTAGCAATTTAATAGAAGTAACAGTATAGTTGTCTACTTTTAATCCAAAAAAAGTGATCTACAAAAGATAGAATGGGAAAAATATGACTTAACTGACATCTGTGTGGGAAAAGACTTTGGTGTTGACTAAAAGCTTAACTGTGAATAAGAAGTAGACTGTCCCTGCCTAAAAGCTAATTCTATCTTAAGAGACATTAGACAAAGTCTTGGTATTTGGTAAAAAATCTGTGTGGTTTGAGGTCTTAGATTTTGGAATACCTACTCCAATACTATTTTCATCATCCTTGAACTTTGTAATGGTTAGTGTTTATTCATTTATAAAGGTTATTCTTATATTAATAAGTCAACAGTGTCACTGATAAGAACAAAGTATACCATTTAGATTTGCTATTATATGAATATTCATTTTCAGACACAGGCAGGTGCTCTATATGTAATTTGAGTGAAAAATCTCTATGTTATTTAGTTGAAATTCTATCCAAGTATAAATATATGTTAATCATCAGGTAAGTAAAATGCTATAATAATCGCTGATTTGAAAGGTTTGTTTTATGTTCAAAGTCAATTAAAAATTAAAATTAAAAAGTGTTAAGAACTTTCAAGTAGATAAATAGGGAAATAGGTTGACATTTATTACAAATATAAAGAGGATTCATTAGCTAGATAACTTAAGAACAGTGTTTTTTTTGGTCAATCAATGTTTATAAAAATTTAAATAGTAATACAAGGAAGGATAAGTAGAAATTACCTTACATTATAACTTTGTTCTTTGTAGAAATGTTTGGTGTACTAAGCATTTGTAATTTAAAACCAAGATTTAATTCTTATATAGGAGATGGATCTTGTTCATCCACTCACCTCCATTAAAATTTGACTCTCTATAGTGACTGTAGGAGAGTCTAACAGCTGACAGTGCTGGGTTAATAATTGTTCCTATACTACAATGTTAAACTTTATGATTTTAGCACTAACAGTTTAAATAAGAATATTAAAACAATAGCTTAAATTTTGGCACAAAATTTTGGTTTTATTTGTGTATCCTAGAAGTTTATTCTTTGATAGTGGTATTTGTCAGCAACCTTGGCTTCAGCTGAAAATTGTTGTTCTCAGCCCTTTGACATTTGGCTGAAATGTATATTCAGTGCTCCAGTGGAGGCATAATCGGGTATGAAAATAAGAGGAACCGCAAAATTAATTCCAGCTGATGGCATTGGAGAAGTCTAATTGAGAAGAGGCATCTGAGATGGACAATGAAACATGAGGAGGCTTCCTACGGGCAGAGATGGAGTGATGGGGAAGAACATTTCAAGCTAGACTTTGCTTGAATCCTTTCTATAAAATCTTATGCCCCAGCCATTGTGTTTGTCTCCTCTCACTCCAACTCCAAGCCCCTGGAATTAAAGTCTTACCTGTTAGTTCCAAGTTTATGTCTTTAGCTTCAGTTTTCTCAGCTCCCCTATAAAATGTTTGTTTGTTTGTTTGTTTACATACTTAAGTATATCAAGGAAACTACTTCCTACAGGAACCCTTTGATAACAAGAAAATTGCTGCTGGCTTTCATTTGCATATGGTGATTCAGCATGACTGGTTTTTTGAGTTACTCTGGTTAGAAGTTTAAAGATAACACTAATTAGGGTTTACGTCACATTAAGTAGAGTTACAGTGTCACTTTGTCAAACGTTTTCACTCGAAGTGAACCCTGAAAACTAACAGGAACTGTACTCTGTCCCTTATTCAAATACTTCACCTAACAGTTTCAGATTTGTTCTCTGTAGTATGTTGAACTTCAACTGTTTTCCACTACTTGAGGTAGGATTAAGTGCATGGGGGAGGGGGCCATACCACTTCTGTTTCAGAGGCTCGCCTTTCACCAAGTAGGCCCTGCAGTAGTCAGCCCTTGCTAGGTCAGTCTACATTAAGAAACAAACCTAAATCGCCCTCTACTTCTTGCTCACGTTACATGTCAGCCTCTGCGTTTTGGCTGAGGCTGCCCATGTGACTGCTCATTCTAGGACCCAGGCAGAAGGACCAGCCCCTCTTGGAGTGTGTCATTCTCCTGGTGGAGCAAATGAGAAATAGTGGGAAACCGTAATGACCCTTAAAGCTTCCACTCAGAGTTGCCCTATTGTTATTACCTCCCCTTACATTTCATTGGCCAGATCAAGATCCATGTTTGTAAGCTTTGTGATTACAATATGATAACATTTGGTGAAGAAAGAAGGAAAAACTCATTACTGGATCATAAACAATCCTGAAAATGTCTACAGGGAGGTACTGCACGTCACATAGCAGTGGGTAGGGCTGTCTTTTCCTTTAAAGGACAGCAAATATTTGGGAACAATATTTCAACCTACCACAGATATTTAGTGGACTTATTTTTTCACTTATTGATATAAACATATTTCTCAGGTTTTCCCTTTTTTCCCCCTCTTCAATAATTGTTTTTTTTTTTTTTTTACCTATAAGCTAATAATAATGGCAATGCATAAACTATAGTCTTTTTAAGAGAGAGCTCTGTCTCCATTTTTGGATGAGCTTTTACCAGGTCTCGTCCTGTGGAGCCAGCCCTCTCACAGCTGCTATTTATATCTGCATCAGGTCACTGGTTGGCTTTTACAGGGGAACCCTCTGGTTCTGTGTCCCCAGGCAAGAACAGGAGGGGCATGGAAGGATTCAGTATTCATTTATTTACAGATATTTTAAGGAATGCCTACTCTATGCCATGCGCTGTTGCAGAAGCTGGGGATAGAGCAATGAACGACCTGGAGTCCTTCTCAAGTTTACACTAAGTACACAAGTAAAGTGATGTGAAGACAAAGTAAGGAAAGAAGAGAAAGGGGAAGGTAATCAGAGAAGGCCTTGTAGTGATGACACTTGAGCAGAACCTTCATTCAAATGAGGGCATGAGCTAGGAGTATTGGGGAGGAAAAGCATTATCTGTGTAGTGCAAAGACCTTAAGGTGGGAATATACTCGGCAGGATTTAGAAACCTCATGTTGGCCAGCATGATGAGCTGAGTGAGTATGGTAGGACATAAAATAGTCATGTAAGGACCATGGGTGGTTACTTGAGATTTATTCAAAATGTGATGGGAAGCCATGAGTGGTTTAGAGCAGGGGGTGACATGATCTGATTTATTTTAAAAAGATCATTTTGGCTGCTGGTATTAGATTAGAGAGTAGATTGTAGCAAGAGTGGAAGAAGCAAGGAAAGTTCTATTTTCTACAGCGTGATCCAATACAGGACATTATTCTTAATGCCTCTGGTCCCGTATGTAGTATTTATTGTACATGGGTTTTAGGAGGTTCATATTTGTAAGCCTTGCGATTACAATATAACATTTGTCTGAAGGAAGGGGAAAAGAAATCCAGCATCAAATCACATTATTTTAGAAAAGAGAACTAAGGTAAGACTCAGATATTAGTCAGGAAAAACTTAAAATGAATAGCTAAAAGAGAAAATATATTCAACACCCCTTATTGGGAGGTCAGGGAGGAAATCTGCATAGATTAAATCAGTCAGACACTGCTTTAAAAGCTCTTTCTGCCTAAAAAGCAAAGCAAAAGAAGTCATAGTGCAGAAGAAAGTCCTTCTTAGAACAGACCACATCTGGGTGGCCATGGTACTCTGCTTTGCTTGTTGAGGAACTCCATTTTGTCAGTTTCCCCAGGAGTGATGCCCCAGAGGTATATAGCAAGAATTCAAAAGAGATCTGATGTTAAGCTAGAATACCTATATATTACCTTACAATAAAATAGAGAACCATCAGATGAATCCAAATATTTATCTCATCCAGACAGAGTACCAACTCCCTGGACTGTGTTAGAGAACTTTTGTTTTTTCAAATACTGTGGACATGGTCACAGATTATCTTACTTTAAAGCATTTGATGAGATTTAGGAAACAGTTCAGTCTGATCAACAATAGAAAGTGTGCTAGAATTTGAGTTAGGATACTTCTGCTTTATTTCTACATCTCCATTTACTGGCTGTGTGACCTTTGGCAAATTACCCTTTCTTAGTTTTCTCGTCTAGAAATAGAGGACACTAATATATTCTTTGTAGGGTTGTTTTGAGGATTGTATGAGATGTTTACAAATAAAGTGTTGGATGGTGCTTGGTGTGGATTAAATACTCAGTAAATATTAGTTGAACCTGAATTCTGTAGGAAGTTGCTCTCAAAAAAGCTGTTATTGCCATTTGAGAAACTGATTCACACTAAGATGCTATAGAAAATAAGATGCAGTGGCAACAAGATTTAATGTTGACAGTCTTTGTGGAGAAAGTGAAAGTTTATATGGCCAGGATTCTTACCTGGCCCTGGTCGGCTTGCTCACTACACACATGTGGGCAATATGTTGTTATTGACTCTATATAAAAGAGCTCCACCCAGTGCTCCCGGCTGCTGCAGAGCTGCAGGGCTGCAGAGACTGGAGTGGTGGCAGCACCGAGGACAGAGGCAGAGACTGGCTTGCTGCATGCAGACTTGCTCTGAGTGGATGGAATTCTAGTGATTGACCCACCATCATGGGAATAAAGTTGGGTATAAACACTTTCACCCCAAGAACGATCCACTGTCATTTTTCAGTTTAATTGAATCCATAGTGAACTTGTCTGGAGCTGAAACCCATTGGCAAGACAGTATTCTAAGAAGTTTATTTGCAAATTGGGAGTTTTTTTTTTTAACTTCAAATCATCAGTGATTTCCATTGCTGGTATTAGTAGGTGCCAGTTGCATGAAATTCCAGGGTGTTTACTTTACCTAGGGTGTTCCCTGCTCAGAAGGGAAGAAGTAAATGCCAGGAGAGATTTAACTATTAGCCATTAGTCAGCTCCACACTGGGTGTAGCTGGAATGTACCTCAAGTGGGCACTTCAGTCCTCTTCCTGTGCACTTTTTGGATGGTATACCAACCCTGAACCTTACTCTTGTGAGTGGTTTACTGCTATAGAGCAGGCCAGGAAAAGGATCAGTGGGTGACTAAATGAATGAGTGTTAAGCCATTGCTGTTCCATCTCCTCAGAGCCCTGCACAAAGGGCAGCCATTTCAAAGGCCACCATGGAACTGTCCTCTGAGGGTGTTCCTGCTCTGCCTTCCCCTCCAGACTACCCATCTGCTCCAGGTTCATACTTTGAGTAGAGCTTCTGTTTTTTTTCCCCCATCCATGTTAGCCCAGCATCACTGCCTGGTGTAGAGTTTGAAATTGGAATAGGAGGGTGGATGGGAATATAGGGACTATTGCTATGACATCCTCCCTAGTTGCATGCCTAAGGAAGTCACTAAGGTCATTACGCCCTTGAGATGACATCCGCCTGATTTATGCCTCTCTTGTGCTCTTCGTCTTTGTATACTTATCAGTTTCTCATGACAGGTCTCAAGGACTCGATGTCATGTCCCTGCATTAGCAACGAAGGGTACAAAGGAGCCCTGCTTCATGTGCCTCCTTAGCAAAGTCAAAGAGGAAATCTATACCAAAGAGGCTCTAGTTGCTGTTTTGTAGCTCCCAAAGGTCGAGGGGAGGTATATCCACTAGTTGAGAGGATTGCGTCAGGCTGGTGGTGGCCGCGCTCTCTTTCAATCCAGTAGATTGTGAAACCCAGGGTCCGCACTGGGCTTCGCCCCCTCACTCGAACTACAACTCCCAGGAGTCCCCGTGACCCGGGAGTGCGCACGCGTGTCGGCGGCCACTGGGGGGAAACCAGCTCCACGGCGCGGTAGAGGTGGGGTAGCTGCTGTCGGTGGATCCGGGTAACTCCCTGGGAGGCAGACACGGGCATACCGGCTGGTGCTGGGCACCGAGCGGCAGGCTGTCCCCGTAGGTCTGGGAAGGAGGTCGGCGGCCCCAACGAGTGTCAGTCAGGTAAGGCCAGCCCGGTGCTTTCCAGGAAGTCAGTCTGCGGGCGCGGGCAGGGGAGTCGCACCGGCCATGGTGGCTGAGGAGGGAAGGGCTGCGTCTTCCTGCCGCCGGCCCCGGTCTCCGGCCCTACCCGTCGCTCTCCGGGAGCTGGGGGACGCTGAGGGCTGCTTCGGGGCGAGCGGGCCCGGGTGGGGGCCGTGGGGCGCTGGGCGTCGCCCGCGGGGAGGCGCGCGAGCCCCCAGTTGCTGATGAATCACTTGAAGGACGTCCTCCCCGGGCTCGGGCCGGCAGTGCGAGCTCGCTCTGCCTGCCCGTCCCTTCCGACCCGCCTAGGCGTCGCTCAGCAGACGACTGTCTTAAGAGGGCTTTCTCACCAGGACTCGTCAAAGATTTCTGCTGGTTCAAAGTTGGAAAGAAAAAAAAAAAAAAAAAA